>JARHVA010000381.1:4082500-4397500 GCA_037957365.1 Torreya grandis | reverse complement strand
GTATGTGAAGCATGATCCATTATGTGTCCTAAAAATAAAATGTGTATAGATAAGTCCTTACTTAATAGATATTAAAATTAAAATATAAAACTAAGTAAATAGATAAGAGAGAGTAAAGGAAAAAATATACCTCATTGGTTACATAAACCAATACATGAACCTAGTGATAACCTGTGTGCATACATGTAAACAGTGATCAATTGGTAAATAGCTTGGACTGAGTTAATGGTTTACTCAATCCCCATGTGTGGTTATCTCAAGAACTCAATCTAGTTTTGAATCCATCATTGCCCAACCTTTTTTAGTGTATCATAACCTATGAATAACTTAGATTGGAGTGATGGTGTGCCCAACCCTCTTATGTAGGTGGCTCAATAACTCAAGTAGACTATGAATCCATCATTTCCCATGCTTGCTTGGTGGATTCTAACCTTTGAATAAATTATATTAGGCTAATAGTGTGTCTAACCCTCTCATGTAGGAAAATCATGAACTCAAGCAGATTATTACTCCATCATTACCTACCCATGTGTACTAGATGCATCTAAAACTAAAACTATGTAATGTAATTGGAGATGTGTAAATGTTTATGTCATCACTGTAGCCACTCAAGAATATTAGGTGGCTCTAGTCCACTTAGGAATTCCAACCACTATAGATGGAGTTAGGCATGAATCTAGTGTGTAACCTAGAACATGGTGTTTAATGTGTACAATGTAGAGAATGACATGGAGTTTAACATTCCATTTAACTCGTGTATATGTGAGCATATGTAAATAATGTGTCACACACATCTAGTATCTAATTATATGGATTCTATACTGAGTTTTAATAATATGTATCTGATCATCTAAATTAAAATAGGAATGATCATGTCATACATGATTCCCCCATTTTAAGCAAACTGGTAAGAATCTAAGCTAAACTTAGCCAAAATTGGTAATCTATAGCTAAACCTATGCAAACTTGGATTATACCTATTGTAATTTTCTATCCAATATAAAAAAATTTGAAATTGAGGATACTAGACAATACCACCATATCTTGGACATTATCATCATGTGGCACTAGTGTCCTAGTTTGGGCATTAATGTCCAACTAAACTAATTTTTATGCAACTATAATTGATCTCTATGTCACTATTTCTTTGTGTTTTCCTAAAACTATTTTTTGTATTTTGTACTTGTGTACTAAAAACTATACATTAAATGCATTTATATAGCTTGATCTCTATGACAAACCCCTATGAATTCCCCCTCTTTTGAGGGGAGTTATTGTACCTATGTAAAAATTGTTCTTTAAAAAAAAGATCTACAAAATATGTGTTACCTAGAGCATATATGATATCTACATAATAAACCAATATAATGTGCATACATAACATCAAAATTTAAGATAATATGAGAATAAGTTTGTAGTGTGTGATGTATGTTAGGTATAACATTCACAAGGATATCGAGATATATATAACAATGTGTATGACTAGTAAATCTAAGTAATAACTGAGTAACTACCTAAAGGATGGGGCATTATGTCCATCACGACACCTAAGTAAGAAGGGGAGATGCATGAGATTCCTCATGGCATCTAAAATTAGAGTGTGTAAAAAGTAAGAAATAAGTATCATGGTCATGATGCATACAAGAAAGCATACATACAACACACAAGAGGCATGTAAACTAGGCCAAGGGGCCAAAATATAAGGGATATGGGCACGTCACTAAATTTGAGAAAGTAATACATACAAGGACATGTTCAAATGTCCACATATGTAAACAACAAGCAAGTTGGTTTAGAGCCACATGGAAAGATATTTTCAAATATCCACATACACAATCAAGAAGGCACACACAAGGACATGGGAACATGTCCAAAGCATACATATAATGAAAATAAGTGGTGTAGATCCATAAAGTAATGGCATATTCGAATGCCTATGAATAGAAGAAGCATAGAGACATAATCAAGTCTAAACTAGGAAAGCTAGAAATGAAAGTATGTATAAACATGTGGTACAAATCTATATAAGAGCAAAGATGTACATAATTTGATTCTAAAGTAGAAGTAGTAGTAGTAGTAGTAGTCAATATAAAATTTGAGTAGGTGTAGGATGATCAATATCAAGATATAATAATGCTAAATATGTGATGTAGAGTTTAAAAAGATGTAACTTGGCAATCGAAACTCTATATAAGATGTCACCAAATGGGCAAATGTTTCAAATCATGAACCTATGTATCTATGTATATGCCTCCAATGGGTAAATAGTATCTAATTTAGATCTATGTATTGGACTTGGAACCTGTAAGTTATTGTAAACAGTCAACAATAACAAGTGAAATAATGTATGTATGATAAAACTAACTCTACTAAGATAGCTAGCATATGTAGTGTTTGACAAGTATAAGAGATGTAAACATGGAAATGCATACAGTCTATAATTTGTATTTTTGAGTAAATATTTGAATTTTTTTAACATATTATATTGTTTTCACATTTTTTGGATATAAGATATGTACAACCAACAAGAAAATGAAACTATATAAAAGGAGTGAGAAATAAGGAAACTATATACAAGTAATGATGGAAATAAATTAGTGTACAACTAGTGTAATGTCTCTATAGACCCAAGAGCACATCCATAGGATATGGATAATCAAATGGTGGATCAGGTGTGAGGTCATTTAATATCAAATATTGGATCTATCCAAACTCAAATAATTCTCCATCATCATCATGATTGTCATACCATGTTGTATGTATTAGTATAGCCTTATCCTTGTTGTTAGTCTAGATTATATGTATCTAAATAGCGTGTTGTTCTACTATGTAATATCACTCCTGTATAGTCCTAGGGTAAACCACATTAGACCATGGAATATTTGTTTGAAACTTGTGGTTCTCATTTGTACCATCATGTAGAATGTGGACCATGTGTCCCTTATGACTAAACATCAAACATATGTCTGATCAATCATATGTGACATCCATTACCTATATCTATGTACTACCAAGTATAACCTATATATGAGTGTCCATTCTTATGATAAATAAAAATGTGTTGGCCACCTTGGGGCCACATGAAACTAGTAGTGTGATATTTCCTATGGAATCTTGATAATGTATGGCATGTTTTAGTCCATTCTCTTGATATCCTATGTGCTATAAAAATATGAAAGTGCAAGTATTAGGATCAAAATCCTCATATATAGTAATATGGGGGATGTATTTGTCTTTTTTTTTTAAATAGATAGTTAATGGATCATTTTGTGAGTATCTGTGTTGATGACGATTCTATCATGGTGTTCATATTTATGGAGGTGGAGGTTATATAATTTGAATAGTGCCCTGAGCCTTGAACTTATTTAACTTATATTTTAATTTTGAGGATGTATTTGTATCATGTATTATAAGCCTATGAAAATGATAAAAGGGTTGACCTACTTATTGTGACAATCTATTGATGGATATGTGGTGAACAGTGGGTAATGCCATCAATCCTTTGTCAATTAATATATGTAGAATCTAGTATGGCCTATCTTATGAGCTTCTTACCTGAATTCATATAAATGGGTCCATATCTATGGATGTAACCATATGTACTGAGTGAATGGATGGATATACCTCTAACTATAATTGAGTATGTGATCTTGTAGTTGTAGGACTATGAACTAGTGGTGTTCTCATTGTATAAAAAGGCATGAGTGCTTTAGAATCATCTTTTTTACTCTCTAGGTGCCATTGGTATGAAACTCAATCCACATAAATAGTCATCAATGTCAATGGGTATTGGATTATCATTTGTGGTTTCCTAGGAATCTGTATCAGAGTTATATGTATATACTTCTTTTGAATTAACAAGTAATGGAAATTATGTTTTGAGAATCCAATCATCCAACCTAGGTGGAGATAGTTGTATTGTGGGAGGGTTTTCCTTTAATGGGTGAAGGTAACTATGTTGAAGGAGGATCTGAAATAGGTATAGGAATAGTGTTGATAAATTCCACAACCTCACATGTATGCATCTACTCAATTGGAATCTTGTGAGGTGGGGACTCTATAAGAACATGAGGTGTTCCATCTAACGATGTACTCGAGGTGGTAGGCTCAATGACTCTACATTATCTAAATGGTTAATTATCTGTTGGATAAGTGTATAAGTATCTATCATGT
Organism: Torreya grandis; assembly: GCA_037957365.1. Taxonomy (NCBI): domain Eukaryota; kingdom Viridiplantae; phylum Streptophyta; class Pinopsida; order Cupressales; family Taxaceae; genus Torreya; species Torreya grandis. The sequence continues at coordinate 4,393,327 of JARHVA010000381.1, read as the reverse complement.
AAAAACTTGATGTATTTGTGCAAGGTAGAGGGTACAACCTCCATATCATGGATCCAAAGTCTCCCAAGTAATAGGCTGTAGTGCAAATGCTTAGGCATCACCTGAAACTATGTAGGTAGGGTTTTTTTCCCAATAGTAATATCTAATGTAATAGAACCCAATGTTTGTCTAGGATTTTCATCAAAACCTATGATATTATTATATGTCTTCTAAATAGATGTTATATTAATCCCCATAATCTATATAAATGTGAGGTTGTATATGTTAAGTCCTGGACCACTGTCAATTTTAATGCATTTAATAGTGGTGGTATTGATTTTTACTTGAATGAAGAGAAATAAATTTTGATCAATAACTTATTGTCATGATAAATCCTCATTGGAAAATAATATAGCATTATTAATGTCATTGACAGTGTTCATGATAGATGAAAAGTAAGTTGGATATGTTTCACAAGGCAAAGATGTATGATTGAGCATTTTAAAAATAATATCTTTGAAAATAGTTACCTGCTGAAGTAATTTCAATATGGAGATCTTAGACAGTGTGTTTTTCAACTAATCTGTAATACCAAATGCTCTGTGTTGATCTCTAGGTCCCATTGTAGTGTGCTTGGGATGAGGAGGGATGGTGGGATTATGTTGTTCCTATATATGTTGGGGATCAACCAACAATGATTACACTTGTGAAAGCAATAAATGTAGAAATAAATCAGATAAATAAGCAACTAGAATGATAAATAGCACAGAACAAGAGATACAAGAAAACACCTTGAAAACTTGTATTAAAACTCTTTACAAAAGAAATACAATTGAAGAAACTTCTTTCTTCCACACCTCTCTTAGATGCACAAGATCTCTCTCTAGATCTCTATTCCTCAAGAGCTCTCTCTCTCAAGTACAATCAATTCCAACAACCTGGATTGATACAACTCTGTATTGTCCTTCAAACATTCACAATGTTCTACTCATATAATTCAACTCACTAAGCTAAGAAGATCTTTCCTACATATAGAAATTAGGAAACTTGAGCATGCACTTACAACTAACAGTTAAGCCTCTTGAACAAGGGCTCTAAAAACAATCTTGCTAATAATAGAAATGCGAACTTAAGACTAAGACTTAAACTCATCATGCAAACACTCGCTTCTGTCCTCAAAAATAGCATTCTGGACACACAGGTAACCGACGCTGATTCTTGCCTGTTTGCCTGTGACCATCGTCAGCCGATCCTCTGCTGACACCGACGTTCCTCTAACTGCTCCTAACCGATGTCGGTCGCTCCTGACCGATGCCAGTGACTGTGTAAACTCGAAACTATTATAGTGTGCTCCTTGGTGAAGCTTTTAGGCTCCACACCTTAACAATCTCCCACTTGGAGATAAATAGCTGCACCAGTACCTATACAGCAACATCTTCTAGCTCCTCCATCTTCAACTCAATCATGAAGACCAACAGAAGTTGAATGAAGATTCAACTTCTCCTTAGTAACTGGCTTGGTTAACATATCAGCAGGATTCATATCTGTATGGATCTTCTCTAGCTTCAACTCACCATCTTCCAATACCTGCCGTATGAAGTGGTACCTTAGCTGTATGTGCTTGGTTCTTGAATGAAAGGCTGAATTCTTAGCCAAATGGATTGCACTCTGACTGTCACTATACAATCTGCAACTCCCATGCTCCCTTCCAAGCTCTTCCATGAACCGTGTCATCCATATCATCTCTTTGCTAGCTTCTGTGGCTGCAATATACTCTGCTTCTGTAGTTGACAAGGCAACAACCTTCTGCAACTTTGATATCCAGCTAACCGCCATTCCACCTACAGTAAAAACATAACCTGTGGTGCTCCTCCTGCCATCCAAATCACCTGCCATATCTGAATCTACATAACCATGTAGAGAAGTATCTGAACCTCCATAGCACAAGTGCCTACTGCTGGTTCCTCTCAGATATCTAAGGATCCACTGAACTGCTTTCCAATGTTCCTTACCTGGATTGGCCATATACTTACTTACAACTCCCACTGCTTGGGCAATATCTGGTCTAGTACACACCATTACATACATCAAACTCTCTACCGCGGAAGAATATGGAACCTTACTCATGTACTCTACCTCATCATGTGAATTAGGACATTATTCTTTACTCAACTTAAAATGTCCAGCCAAAGGTGTGCTTACCGGTTTAACATCTTGCATATTGAACCGTTTCAACACCTTGTCCACATAATCCTCTTGAGACAATATCAACCGGTGATTTTTCCTGTCTCTCTTAATGCTCATGCCAAGGATTTTCTTTGCTGCTCCCAAATCCTTCATAGCAAACGTTTGAGCTAATTTCACCTTAAGCTCAGAGATATCCTGCATGTGTGATCCTGCAACCAGCATATCATCTACATACAACAATAGAATAATATATCTACCATTATCAAATCTCTTGAAATATACACAATGGTCAGATTGACACCTATTGTAGCCATGCTCAGTCATAAACCTGTCAAATTTCAAATACCATTGCCTAGGAGCTTGCTTGAGACCATACAAGCTTTTCTTCAACCTGCACACTAACTTCTCCTTACCCTTGACCTCAAATCCTTTTGGCTGTTCCATGTATATTTCCTCATCCAAATCTCCATGAAGAAACGATGTCTTAACATCTAGCTGCTCAAGATGCAAATCCTCAAAAGCAACCAAAGACAATACAACCCATATAGAAGTCATCTTAACAACAGGAGAAAAAATCTCACCAAAATCAATACCTGGCTTTTGTGCAAATCCTTTCACTACCAATCTGGCCTTATATCTCATCTATCCATCCTCACCTTCCTTCAACCTATAGGTCCATCTGTTCTTCAGTGTCCTCTTACCAGCTGGCAACTCAACCAAATCCCATGTTTGGTTCTCTCTCAAGGACTCCATCTCCTCAACCATGCCACGCTCCCACTGACTCTTGGACTCCACCTATAATGCTTCTTCAAAACTCTCTGGTTCTCCACCATCAATTAGCAATAAATAGTATAAAGAAGGAGAATATCTAATTGGAGGCTTACTTACCCTTTCTGACCTCCTGATGGGTGCCTTAGGCTCATTCTCAACATGTTGTCCACCCAAATTCTCTGACAGTGACTGACTTCGGCCACCTGTAGACCTGTTACTGGCTGACGCCGATTCTTCCTGGCTGACGTCGGTGCCTGTTCTACCGACGTTGGTCTCTGTATGACCGACATCAGTTTCTGTACTACCGATGCCGATTCCTAGCCTGCCGACGTCAGTCTCTGTGTTTTCCTGTAAGTGATTATTTCTTTTTCCCGTGAGCTCATTTTGGACCATCACTTCATCCAATTCTCCATTGCTCTGCCCAGATTGATTCAGCTTTCTCATTTTATCACTATACATCACTTTTTCATTGAAAACAACATCACGGCTCCTAATTACCTTGTTAGTTCCTAGATTCCAAAATCTGAAACCAAAATCATCTGAGCCATAGCCAATAAATGTGCACCTCATAGACTTAGCATCAAGCTTCTTTCTATTTTCCTTATCTATGTGCACAAAGGCTTCACAACCAAAAACTTTGAGATATGAGAGATCTACCTTTTTACTTGTCCATGCCTCTTCTGGAATTCCACCATCTAGAGCTGTAGAGGGTCCTCTATTAATCAGGTACACTGCGGTGTCAACAGCTTCTGCCCAAAACTCTAAGGGCAACCCAGCATGCAATCTCATACATCTTGCACGCTCCATGATTGTTATGTTCATCCTTTCAGCAATTCCATTCTGCTGAGGTGTCCTTGGAACCATCCTTTGCCTACGGATTCCATGTGTATAACAATACCAGTTAAACTTAAGGCTGTAGAACTCACCGCCATTATCAAATCTTAAGCACTTCAATCTTCTGCATGTTTCATTCTCAACCATAGCTTTCCAAATCTTAAAAGTCTCAAAAACATCAGATTTCTTTTTAATACAGTAGATCCATACCTTTCTTGTAGCATCATCTATGAACATAACATAGTAATGTGATCTTCCAATAGAGGCTACCTGAGCCGGTCCCCACACGTCTGTGTGAACAAGCTGTAACTTATGCCTTTTCTTAGTAGACCCAGTCTTGAGAAAACTAACCCTTTTCTATTTTCCAAATACACAATGCTCACAAAATTCTAGATCCATACTTTTCAAATCTGAAAGCTTACCTTTAGACTTAAGAATTGACATCCCCTTCTCACTCATGTGGCCAAGCCTTGAGTGCCACAATTTAGCATCCACATCTGAAGTAGATAATACAGAAGGAGAAATATCAGTAACACAATTACATAAGTAGAGAGTACCTACTCTCTTACCTCTGGCCATAACAAGTGCACCCTTGGTCACCTTCCAAGATTCTGTTGTGAGAGTTACTATACAACCCTCATCTCCTAACTTTCCTGCAGAAATCAAATTTCTCTTCAAGCTAGGAACATGCATCACATCTCTCAACACCCATGTGTTGCCATTCTGCATCTTCAGCTGCACTTTACCTTTGCCAATAATCTTACAAGGCTCATCATCCCCTAAGTACACTATACCAAAATCTCCATGGATATAGTCACTGAAATATTCTCTGTTAGGGGTAGCATGGAAAGATGCACCAGAATCTAACACCCAAGATTCTATATTATTATGCAAAGAGAAAATTAAAGCATCTTGTGCAATACCTGCAACCTTTGCCTCTTCCTTTCCTTCGTGCTGATTGTCCTCCTTAGGCTTTGACCAGTAATCTCTGCTTATGTGCCCCAACTTTCCACAATTCCAGCATTGTGGCCTTCTGCCATTTCTGGATTTGGATCTACCTCTCCCCTTAGACTTAGATCTTGATCTCCTCTTGCTCTTCTCTTTTTGCCTTCCCTTGCTCTCGAGATTTAAAGCGTTCCCAGATGTCTCTTCTGTGCTTTTCCTGTGAATTTCCTCATTCAAGATAACACTAACAACATCCTCTACATTTAAAATATTCGAAGCAGATGCAGTATTAGAAACTGCCATTACCAAGCCATGCCAGCTTTCAGGCAAAGAACATAATATTAAAAGAGCTTTTATTTCATCATCAAATACAATATTGACTGAACTTAATTGATTAACAATTCCATGGAAATCATTCAGGTGATTACATACAGATCCACCTTCTTGCATATGCAAATTAAATAATTGCTTCATAAGATATACCTTATTAGAAGTGGAGGGTTTTTCATACAAATTTGCTAACGTAGTCATTAACTCTACCATTGTTTTTGCCTGTGATAAATTAGATATCACAGTGGATGCTAGACTCAGTCTTATAGACCCCAGAGCCTTTCTGTCAAGAACTTCCCATTCTTCATCCTCTATGTCCTTGGGCTTCTTTGCAATCCCACCTAACGGTAAGTAAAGATCTTTCTGATACAGATAGTCCTCTATCTGCATTCTCCAATGTTGATAGTTCTTGCCATTAAACTTCTCCATTCTCAATTTACTTTCTTCTGCCATTGCTTCTCCCACTCAAACGGAAATCCCTGCAAAAACCCCTGTGAGCAACCTGTAATCCAAACACACTACACAGATCTAAACCACTTATTAGTGAACCTGAGCTCTGATACCACTTGTTGGGGATCAACCAACAATGATTACACTTGTGAAAGCAATAAACGCGGAAATAAATCAGATAGATAAGCAACTAGAATGATAAATAGCACAGAACAAGAGATACAAGAAAACACCCTGAAAACTTGTATTAAAACTCTTTACAAAAGGAATACAATTGAAGAAACTTCTTTCTTCCACACCTCTCTCAGATGCACAAGATCTCTCTCTAGATCTCTATTCCTCAAGAGCTCTCTCTCTCAAGTACAATCAATTCTAACAACCTGGATTGATACAACTCTGTACTGTCCTTCAAACATTCACAATGTTCTACTCATACAATTCAACTCACTAAGCTAAGAAGATCTTTCCTACATATAGAAATTAGGAAACTTGAGCATGCACTTACAACCAACAGTTAAGCCTCTTGAACAAGGGCTCTAAAAATAATCTTGCTAATAATAGAAACGTGAACTTAAGACTAAGACTTAAACTCGTCATGCAAACACTCGCTTCTGTCCTCGAAAATAGCATTCTGGACGCACAGGTAACTGACGCTGGTTCCTGCCTATTTGCCTATGATCATCGTCGGCCAATCCTCTGCCGACGCTGGCGTTCCTCTAACTGCTCCTGACCGACGTCGGTCGCTCCTGACCGATGCCGGTGACTGTGTAAACCCAAAACTGTTATAGTGTTTTCCTTGGTGAAGCTTTTAGGCTCCACACCTTAACAATATAGGCTAAGGAGGTATCCTATTCCATCTATTAATATCTTGAATAGTAGGATCTACTATTTTCCAAGGGTGAGTAGTAAAGGTTGGATGTGAGTGAAGATAATCAACTAGTTTAGGTGGAGGTGGAACAAAAGGAATCTTTTGAGCTCTTTATCATTGAATAATAACTAGAGGTAACTCAAAGTGATCCATGTATCAATGAACCACATAATAATGGGACTCAAAAGAGGGTGGCCTAATGTGTAAAATAAAATAAGCTATGACATGATCCATGAAAGGAGGGACATACATGTGCATTTTTTTATAAATGGCAGGTAATAAACATGCTAGATAAACCACAAGACTTTGTGATAAAAAATAGAAAATGGCACCCATCATACTAATCATGGTAATGGGATGTAAATTAAAAATTGGGTATATTCTAGAAATAAGAAGGGAAACCCTAATAGTGCACTAGGGTTTTGAATAATGTCCTCAAAGTAAGTTAGGTTCACCAAATGTTTTAAATTTTTAGGACTTAGTGAATGTAAATCTTGGGGTGATAAACGGTCTAAGTATATAAAATTAATGTATAAATATCCAATAAATGCATCCAAAGATTTGATATGAAATTGACTTAGTTTGACCCTTCTAAAAATAGTAATAAATAATGTAAACAAGTACTTAGATGGAAAAAGACCAAAATAGGAGATTTGGAGGCTGAAAACTAACATAGAGGTTGATTTGAGTGTCATAGATAGGATCTAGGTGTCAAAACCATTTTTCTACAGTAGCATATTGATTGGACATTGGTGTCATATGGCACTAGTGTCCCTGATTTGGTGTTAGTGTCTTTTGTGCAGGACTATTTTGAGTTTCTAGATGCACCTATGTTTGAGTTTGCCAAGCCTATTCTTGTGCACATGAGTTATGGATCTCTATAGATAACTTATTTTGATTGATTTTATGTGCAAACCCTAAACCTCCATGTTGTAAGGGCATCCAGTTGACACAAGTAGTAAAGTGTGTTTACTAGTGGGGTAGGTTGGATATCCTCAACACCCCATTGTGATGAGAGTTGTCTACATACCAATACTCTAAATGTTGGAATGTTGTTGTCATTGATGTCAAAAGGGTGCATCATGTAATGTCATAATGGTCATTGATCTCAAAGGTATTTTTGCTCAAGTTCTTGAGCATGGTAGTGGTATAAAGAGAGTGTTGGTTAGTGAGTGAGTATTATGGATATGAGTAGCCTATTGAGAGTGCATTCTTAATTGGTAGCATGATGTTGTAAAAGTTAATTAGTGATCAAGGTTGATGTTTTAATTAATATTTCATCTTGTGAGGTTTGGTGTCAAAAGTGTTTAGGTGCATGGATGAGAGAGGTCAAGTCATATGAATCTTGGTCATGTGGTTTTAGGTTTGTATAAGGCTATGGAAAATTGTTGTCAGTAGAAAGAGAATGATGAAGTAATATGGGTATGTTGTGATGTCTTGTGTCTACTTATTTGATGTTTTTTTTTAGGTTATGACATGGAAGGAACAAGTCAAGGTGTCAAGTGCATTGGAAGCTTGAGCTTAGTCATGGCATGGTGAAGGTATGAGTTGGTGGCATGATGAAGTGAGTGAACTTGAGCATGTGAGAGATTTTTAAGGTTGTGTGATCATGATAATAAGGTGTGGATGCACTCATAAATGTTTCAAAGTGATTCTTTAAGGGTAGGTCTTTTAGTCTTGGTTTGTACCTAGACCATTCTTTAGCCCTGCCTAACCTAATAAGGCATGATAATTAGATTTCAAAGTGAATGTGTGAAGGAGATCATGGATATAGATAAGTCAAGTTTTTTAGGAGTGATAATGAATTATGAGGTTATGGTTTATATGAAAAGGCATGGAAAGTGGTTTTGAGCTCTCTCAAGTGTATAGAATGAAGGTATGCAAACCTGACAAGGACTTTCAGGTGTTTGTTGGCATGTGTAACCTTTGCATGGTACCTTGAGTTGTTAACTATATATGGATAAGGGTCCTAGATAAGATATACAGACATTAGTTTTGGATTTGAGGGGAATTCCTATATGAACAATCGTTAACACCAAAACCTATGTTGAATCTCCCTAAAACCCTAATAAGGACCTAATGCAAAATATGTTTTTCAAACAAGCTTAGAATGGATAAAAATGCTCAATAAACCTATTATATCTTGTATTATTCTCTCTCAAGCACCTCTAAGTGGTATTAAGTTGTCAGGTGAGTGAGAAGACCCTACAAGAAAGGGCTTGTTTCTCAAAAAAATCATTATAGCAGTCAAAAGTTAACTTGGTCAAAGTATCTAAATTGATGGAGGAAGAATTTAGAGACCCATATTTCATGTCCATGATGGTTTATGGATAGGTTCTAGAATTTAATTGTTCAAACTTGATGATCCAAGTAGGCTAGTCACTAATAGGCCTAACGAAGCAAATAGTACAAAACCTAAGCAAAGATGAGAAGATGAATTTGAGTGTGTTTTCATAGTAGAATGATGAAACCAAGTGCATGGATATGTTTTTTAGGACTTTTATGTCATGTTAGTTCTTTGAATAAGATTTGGAGATCAAGAAAAGAGATGAAAACATTAAATCCATAATGGCTTATCTGGTTTAATTTGGTCTTTGAGATATAGGGTCATGAGATTGGTCTAGAATACCAATATCTTGCTATTAGACCATATGAGTTTTGTGTTTGAGGATGTTTTGAAGATGTCATATAATATTTTGGATACATCAAGAGTTTTTGAAAGTGTTCATACAAGTATTGGAAGTCAAATGTTTCATGATTGTGTTTTAAGTATTCTGGTAATTCTAAGTGAGTGTTTTGATGAGTTGTGTTGTACCCAACACCCCCCCTTTTTCATAGGATATGGGGAGCAAAATTTTTCATATTATTATCTTGATTTTGAGATCTCTTCTATGTGTTTATGAAACTTTTGGGTAAAAATCATGATTTGGCTTTCCATATTTTGGCAAGATAAAATGGACATTGTGTTTTCATAGACTATATCCTTTCTGTTATCTCAGGATTTATGTTTTAGGACTTATTATTTTTGGGGAATATCTTTAAGAATTATTATTTTGGGACTTACCCTATGTTTTATTTACCCTTCAAGCTTTTCTAGTGATGGATAAATTTTTGTGGACTTATTTTTATCAGAGGAATTGTTGTAGACATTTTGTCCAAAATAAAAAGTCTGACATAATTAATTTGTGGGTTTTTTACCACAAAAATTTTTCTTGACTTATTTTACATTGCCCTTTGGCCCCTTCAAACCTACCCTTCACCCCTTTAAATATTGCTTTTTGGACTTTATGAAGTAGATACTTCAGAATTTTTGTGATGGATGAGATTTTGCCACAAATTGGACACTCCAGATTACTACCATACTACCCTTCAGCATTTTTAAATTATCTTTCAAGAATTTTGAAATTGCCTTTTTGGACCCTTCACTTACTCTTTGGACTTTTTGTTTCAGACATTTTTTCTGATACAGAATCCCCAAAAAAAAATTCCCAAAGGACATATGCCCTTCAGACTCCCTGAACCTACCATTTGGGCATTTTAAAAGTGACTTTTCTGCATTTTTAAAGTGGCCACTTATCCTTCAAGAATTTCATCTCAGACCCTTTACCCTATGGGACTTATCCTATGAAAAATTGTCCTGATGCCTTTGCCATACCAAGCCTACTCTTCAAGATATTTGTCATGACCTCTTTGCCTTACAAAATATGCCCTTTAAGATTTTTATAATGGAACCTTTGTCATAGATGTACCCTTCAAAATTTTGTTTTCCCAAGCCTTCAGCCCTTTTGAAAGCGACTACTTACCCTTTGGGATAATTGTCATATCCCTTTCCCTACTAAAAAATACCCTATGAATTAGACCCTTTGAGCATTTTTTCTATGAGGTAGAACCTTCTTACCTAAGGAACATACCCTTTAGAACCTTTGGAATGACCCTTAGTCATATGAAAGTACCCTTCGAGGAAATTGGAAGTGCCTTTTAGAATTTTTTTTAAAAGTACTCTTCAAGACTTTTATAATATCCTTTATTTGCCCTACGAGCCTACCCCTTAGGACTTTTGTCTTGTACCTTTGCCTTAGACCATTTCCTTCAAACTTTTTGTTTTAGACATTTTATCTAACACAAAAGTCTTAAAATAATTCCCTTAAAAGAATTAGTCGGCAGACATTTTACCAAAAGCAATACTAGACTCACCATGCTTAGCTTAAATAAAGGTGAAAATACTTCCCATAAATTTATTAAAGACCCCCCCCACCAACTTGAGCCAACAAAGTTTGAATTATATAGGAAATAAAATCAAAGTGAACATTGCATATTTATGTTGCATGAACTATTATTCAATGCAGAATTCTATATATATGATTCACAACTATTGAAGCCATCATTGCTTTCAAACTAACTTACATTCAAAGTCTCCTAGTTTATTATAGTGACAAATAACCCTAGCTACTATCTCAAGGATATTTTGAGTAAAACAACAACTAAGCTAGAGAAAAAATACTTACACAACATACATAGCACAAAGAAGAAGACTTTAAGCAATACGAAGCATATATAAGCATAATGGCATCTTCATCCAGGGTGTTTCAAGGGGTAAATCCATCATCCCCATATTCAATCAAGGACTCCATGGAGTTCACAAATACAATCTTAAATGTTATAATATTTGGAGATAGGTACCATAACTATTTACAATTATGAGATGTCATTGATTTTATGGATGTATTTTTAGTAGAAGATGATATGACACTTGTGGATAGATTATTCATCAATGAACTATTAGATTTAAAACTTCAAAGATTACACTTTTCTACCACCAAACTAGAATTAATTCCATGTATTGACATTCTACGGGATTTTTTTTTCTGAGGAAAGATATCGCAAGATGCTTTCCTTCATTATTTAAGCAATAATACAGTGGTTGCATGCATATCACGGGCCGACTTCTAAGGGTATTCATATTTGAGCATACCCGATGCTTGTTTTGAAAAACACACAGTGGTGCAGTTCAATGAAGAGAGTTTAATTCATAAAGAACTATCTTCATGGCTTTTCCTAGACCAAACCATTGCATATAAGGGGAAGAAGCTGAAAAGAGCAATTTCAATCGACAAATTCAAAATGGGGATTCATATTGGCATAGCTCTCCTCAATCAACTATATGTTATGCTAAGTATTCATTTTGTCAATTTAGACTAGGTGTCATTATTATATATGATGCTCATCGATGATTCTACATACACCTTGGGTAAAATAATCGAATTTCACTTGAGAGAGTAGATAATCCACAAAGACAGGCATCCCATGCCTCTAGGTAATTTTTTCATGATGTATTATTTATTAGATGTAGTCATGGGTAATTTTTATAAGGATCTTAGGGAATTATGGACTCCAGCCATAGATTGTGAAAATGATAGGATGTGTGACCATTATCAATTCATGTACTTATATGCATATACCAAAAACATGGTCAGGATATCAGAAGATGTCTATCTGTAGGTTTAGCAAACCATTCATGGATTGCCTATGCCTAGAATTAAGCCTAATATCATAAATAATTTGGATGGAAGAGGGGATTATTTATTCTACCCAAACTTCACAGTAATCATGATTTTGGGGAATAAGGTTAATCATTTGTGTCTTCCCAAGTACATCCCAAACAAGTTAGCAGAGCAAGAAATTATTTTCCAACTATGGTGGAGTATCAAGGAGGATTTATCTAGATAGAAGAAAACCTTATTATTTATCCACCATGTAACTATTGGAAGAATGGTTTATACAATGAGGAATCATTTCATGGAGGTGGGTGGCAAGTGTAAAAGTTATCCATTCCCCGTGATTACACATAGAGATTAGGATCCTTATGGGTAGGTTCAAAAGCATATACAGGGACTTAACATCCCTTATATTCATGTCCCATAACCATATGAATAAAAAGTATGATAAGGATGTTATATAGCGAGATAGGATCATTAGGATGAAGTAGGATCATTTATGGATGATCTAAGATGACTCCTCAATCACTGCTAGAGAACTAGATAGTAGGAAGGCTCTATATAAGGGATGGGAGCACTCTGATTCTTGGAGAGGACAGTCTGAGGAGCAATCCAAGGACTAAGTAGGTCCCTTATCTCAAGCCCTCTCATTAAATCTAATGATAATGAAAAAATATACCAAGCTTCCTAAGCCCAGTTATAGCAGAGGAGCACAAGTAAGGGATCTCATCCACTTAGATTCTGATGAGGAAGGAGGAACACTAGAACAATCAAGTATGAGCACCACTCAAGTATATATTGTTATAACCTAGGTATAGATTTCTACATCTATTGGGATATAAACATTAGAATCAATGAAATTAACACCCCAAGACTCCCCCACACAACTGAAGACTCCTTTGGTTTATAAGAGGAAGCACAGGACTCATACATGTAGTCTTACAATGGGACCAGCACAAGGCTTGCCTACTACATCTAAGGAAAAGGAGGTGGTGATAATCAAGGACATTGAGGATGACTCTGATGAAGAATCAGAGGTGGAGGCAATTAAGGCCATGAACCTTCAATAAGGACATATAGTACCATCTTCTCTAGGTACCCATCCTCTTGTGAATTTTCCTTTATATTTTATACCAATCTTTGGATAGGTTTCAATTTATTCTAAGCTAAGATCACCCCAAGTATAAGTCCTTACTTCTACCTCTATTGACCCCTCTAATACCACCACTACCATTGATCCCTCTATTTCTACTTCCATCACACTTTGACTACGTACCTCCTCTATCTCGACTAGCAATTTTACTATCAAAGCCCTCAAAAAGAAGAAGATGACTAGAAAGGTGCAAACTACTTTAGCCACACCAAAAATTCATGTTCATTCCACCTAAATTTCTCTTCCATTTCCATCCACCTCTTCCACAAAAAAATCATAGTATCAAGTGTTGGTAGGGGAAAGAAGGCCAAACCCCAAGTGATCACAGTCTACCCACTCCCTCAATTTGGAAGAGTGGATTGGTCTAAAATTATATGGCCTTCCCTACCTGACGTCCTTGTCAGGGCCCAAAATAAATAATAGGCTCAAGAAGAGACTAAGGAAGAGGTTGCACAACCTCTGATGCATCTCAATTAGACATCCCTTTATGGGTAGTTGACTTAATAAGTAAGGCTTCCCAAATGCCAAGCTTCAAAATCACTGAGCTTCTGCTATGCCCTTAACCTTTGGTATGTCTTAGGATATGTGTGGCTGACTTATGGCTTATATACATCTTTTATATTCTTGTTACATTTCTCTATGTTCTTATTTATGTCAGCCTATGGAATAACCATGGCTAAGTAGACTATATATAGGATGTAGTGGTTAGTCTTTGATCATCATGTTAAGTATTCTACTCTTAGTGCATTATTGTGGAGGTTGTCCCCTCAAAGTGGCATTGATATATTATTCAATATTTTGCTTTGCTATTAATTATTGTTGTGTGATCTCTCATATTTCATTATTCTATGTGATATAAAATCCTTTTGTGTAAACATTTAAGTAATTTCATTACAAGTGGTATCAGATCTTTGATTTGGGCAAGTTTCCTATGGCATTATTTTTTTTGGATCTGGCAAGGTGCGACTTTTGTGAGGGGAAGGAGAGAAAAAACATAATTTGCAATCTGGAAAGAATTATTTTTTTCTCTCAACATAGTATTGTTTGAAACACTTTTTTTTTAAAAAATAATTAAAATAATAATAATTTTAAAAAGTCTAGAAATATTTTTTTACTTTTTATAATTATAGTCATTGGAATCATCTCAATGAGATGATCGCAATAGTATATTATGTGGGTACATTTTTTTTTGTTCAAATTTTTTACCCTAGTGTGCAAAGGCAGTCGTTGGATTCATCTTAGTGAGGTAATCACAATAGTACCATCCCATAGTACACTTTTTTGAGGGAAAAAACCCTCTTAGGATTTGTATATGTTCGGTCCTACATGGGGATGAAAAGTGGGGCCAAAAACTCCTAAGACTCCTTCTGTTGGACACATAGAATCTAAAACATTAAATCCATTGATTTCTCAACTTCAAACTGACATAAAAGGCTTGGTGTGACATGATGACTTTGTTTTAGTTTGAACTGATGTTTCAAGGATGCACAAAGAGAACAATGGGGTTCATAATCAATTAAATTAGATCACTACTTCATTGGCTACTCTTTCATCTTAGTTATAGACAAACAACCCTCCACTTCATCATTTGGATCCTCCTCCTCTCAACACTAACAATTCCAATTCTGGTGTGAAACCAATGTTTCCCAAAGTGGACATGCATAAGTTTTATGGTAAGGATCTTCTCAATTGGATTACTCAAATTTTAAATTTATTTGATTTGCATCAAACTCCTAGTTCTTAGAAGATGATAGTGGCATCTCTATATCTGGAACTTGAGTAGTTCATTTGGTATCACTAGTTGTGTGCTTAAAATAAAAATAATGGAGCTCCTTTTACATGGTATATTTTAACTGATGAGTTATTGGCTCATTATCAGAATAATGTCTCTAAGAACTAATTCAGCCAATTAGCCAAACTATGGCAAATAAGAAATATGAAGAATTATATTCATCAATTTCATAAACTATCCTTATGGGTGGAAGACATCACTGAGCAAAATTTGATTGATCTATTTTTGGGTGGTCTCAAAGATAGCATCCAATTGGAGGTTCAGATATTTAACGTAGAATATATATCAGAATCTATCACAAGGGCATGCATGGCTGAGGAAAAAGAGATGGTCAAACAAAAAACTTTCACTACTAGTCATGATCACACCTTTCTATCACCATCATATCCTCAACCCACCAGCCTGAATCCTTGACAAATTAAGGAGAAGTGAGCCAAAGTGTTGTGGTATGGTTGTAATAGAAAAAGGAGCAAAGACCATTGTTATGCTAAAAACAAGTTATTTTACATCAAAAGTGCCAATGAGGATGAAGATGATGAGGAGGCACGTGGCGAGGATGAAGAAGGTCCTGAGGAGGAATCTAAAGATTTTCATCCTACTATTTCTTGTCATGCCCTTTGAAATATTAGTACTCCCCAAACTCTTAAGGCGGTGGGTTTCCTAAAAAAATAGAAGGTCATTATTCTAATTTATTTTGGGAGCACACACAACTTCATCAATAATAAATTGGCTACCCACTTAAACTATTTCATTTATCCTACTCCAAAATTTTAGGTCATGATTGTAGATGGTGGCACTATCAACTACTTAGGAAAATTCCATAGTATTAAGTTGGTCATGGGAGACTACTTGTTGAATTTTCCTATGTTTGATATTCCCATGAGGGGATCTAACATTATTTTAGGAGTACAGTGGCTCACCACTTTGGGCATTATTAAGATGAATTTCCAATAATTATTCATGCATTTTCATTATGAGGGAAGGGTATTTAAGCTAAGGGGATTAGGACCTAAATCTCCATAACTTGTTAGCTCCCATCAAATGACAAAGATTCTTTGAAAGGGTGTTGAAGGATCTATAGCTTGCTTGTTTTCCATGGAAGTTCATCTAACTCAGCCATTTACACCTCCTGATCTACAACAAGTGATTGATGCCTATTCAGTTATTTTTGGTGACATGTCGAAAGGACTTCCACCTAGCTGCACACATGATCATGTTATTAAACTTATTCCTAGTAGCACACCACCCAATATCAGCTAATACAGGTATCTCTATGCCTAGCAAAGTGAAATTAGAAATATAGTATAAGAGATGTTGGATGTAGGAATCATTCACCATAGCCAAAGCAAATATTCTTCACCAGTTATCATGGTGTAAAAGAAAGATGACACTTAGAGGATGTGCCCTGACTATAGAAATCTCAACAAGTACACTATCAAAGATAAGTTTCCTATTCCTATCATTGATGATCTACTAGATGAATTAATTGGTGCTCTTTATTTTACCAAGTTATATATATATATATATATATATATATGTTCTAGCTATCATCAAATCTAGATCCATGATGAAGATATACCCAAAACTACTTTTAGGACTCATGAGGGCCATTATGAGTTTTTGGTTATACATTTTGGGCTAACAAATGCACCATCCACCTTCTAGAGTTTGATGAATACTATTTTAAGGTCATTTTTGAGGAAATTTATTCTGGTATTTTTTGATGATATCCTCATTTATAGTAAAAATTGGGAAGACCATTTACTACATGTGAAATAGGTACTCTCAATTTTGTAATAACATCAGCTGTATGCTAAACTTTCCAAATGTAATTTTGGAGCTTGTGAGGTTGAGCATTTGAGTCATTTGGTTTCACATATAGGAGTCAAAGTGGATCCTAAAAAAATCCAAGTAAAGGTGGACTAGTCAATTCCTAAGACACTCAAGAAACTAAGGGGATTTATGGGGATTATTGGTTACTATCATAGGTTTGTCAAAAATTATGATAGCATTACAGCCCCTTCTTAGTGCATTATTGTAGAGGTTTCCCCATCAAAGTGGATTTGCTATATTATCCAATATTTTTATCTACTATCAATTATTGATGTGTGATCTCTCATATTTGCTTATTATGTGTGATATAAAATCATTCTATATGAACATCTAAGTAATTTCATTATAGCCTCCCTCAATTTTCACTCTATTTGATCCCCCATCTAGTAGAATTTAGAGAGTGAGTAAGAGGAAGCTAGAAGATGACAAAGGTACTAAAATAATCCTTGAGGAAAGACAAGAAGTGTTCTCCCTTACAAAGAGAGAATAGGTAGCTAGGGAAGTCTCCATATGTTGAAAATCTTGTAGACCTAGCATAGGCACACAAGGATGTAATAGATTACTATCTATGAAGCTATAGAATTGGCTCAACAAGACCTTGAGGTTGAAGTGCAGACACTAGAGGCCGAGGTGGAACAACTAAAGGAGTAAGCAAAGATATTACATATTCTTGCAGTTATAGAAGCTGAGGTATAGAAAGTTGCTTCTAGATGTTACAACTCTTTGGAGGCTAGGGAGTTCATGAAGGTTGAGATGGTTCCTCATGTGATCAATGCCAATCTATTGTTTAATTCCTTAAGAGATAACAATGTTAAATTGAATATATTAGTTGTATACATGGGCAACTCTCTATACAATCATCTCGACCTCATGATAATGCTAGAGGCATTTAATGCCTTGAATTTGGTCATCATCAGGAAAGAAGAGGTAAAAAAATGGATACAATTAGTTGGGACTTTAGTCCCCAAGTATCAGGCACATGAGGCCTAGCTCCTCAAAATTTTGCATGAATTGAAATTGTCCAAAGTGAAAGATGCCACTAGTAAATTGATCAATAGGATCAATTTTGATAAACTTATTCAAAAGGCAGTGAAAGATTTCAAACAGAGCTTACAAGGCCTAACACTTGAAGAAATAGATTTGAAATTGAGTAAGGCCTAAAAGAAGGTAACTGAGGTCAAAATTTTCAAGAATAAGTTTTAGATAACCAAGGATAAACATGCAAAGCTCTTTGGGCAAGTTAAAAGGATTCATCGACCACCGTTGCTAAATTTGAATATTATATGGCACTAGCATGTTGTAGCACATAAATTTTATGAGGAGAATAAAGTGAGGAAAAATCATACTTTTAGTGGTGTATTGACTTTTATATCTACCACCTCAATAGCCACACTGACCAAGGTGCATGCAGCACTTTATATGACTAAGCTTTGATAGGCTAAGATTTCATGCATGTATAATTTTGTAATGGTGGATGTATTTATAACTTCTTTATAGTTGGAGCCTTTTATTGTAAAATTTGACTCTTTATATTTTGTAAACATGCACACATTGCATAGTTTTGGAAAGGTCAACTTATTTAATTAATAACTATAAGTTTTATTTCATAAGAGACCATAATTAGAACTACATGTTATAACCGCCATGTGTAATGACCTTGCATGGACTTGAAGGATGAGATGACCCCTTCCCCAAGTCTATATATACAGTTGTAACCCAACTTAGTTTTTTGTTAGAGAAATTTGAATATAGAGCAGTGGAGCAATTTTGATCATCAATAGTTTTTTGTAAGGGTTTGAGTATTTTCTTTCTAAATTCTGTGTAATTAGTTGTCATTTCCATGGTTGTGTGTTTTGATAAATCTTTAGTGTGCTAAAGATATGAATAGATTATTGATTGTTTTGATTAATATACTAATCTATAGGTGCACAATTGTTTCTCAAGGATTGGTAAACATATTTATTAGAATAGTTAAGTTTAAATCAAATCATTTTTTTGAATATGTAGTAGTGCTTTCTTTGGTGTAGTTTGATATGTGTGTGCAATTACTGCCATAGATACTTCATTATCTTGATTCATAATCTTTTGATTAAGGGTGTGTAATAGTTTCCTCAAAAGAATCAAGCTTTTTTTAGGCTTTTCGATTTCCTACATTTTTGTTTCCTTAGACTTATTAGCCATGTTTGATTATATGTGTGCAATTGCTGATAGCAACAAGCATAGGTGTTGAAAGTACAAGTCTATTTAGAAGCCAACTAAGGAAGTGATTTCTAAGAACCATAGAGTCTTTTTTTTTGTCTTACCCTATCCTCCCTTTTTGAGTTTGTTTTAAATATCCACCCACTTTATATTAGCAACCAGCCATCCATCTATCTCGCTTATAAATCCACTACCATTAGAAACCACACCTCCATCCAAAAAACCTTGTTAAAAACTTACATGCCCTACCACTATCCCATCAATAGGTTGAAATAAACCACATAACTACAACTTGTGCCCTGGAGTGGAGTTTATCTCCATTGAGATCCTAAAATGTTAGAAGCTATCTTTTTATGATTGTAGTGTGC
The DNA here is from genome assembly GCA_037957365.1 of Torreya grandis. NCBI lineage: Eukaryota > Viridiplantae > Streptophyta > Pinopsida > Cupressales > Taxaceae > Torreya > Torreya grandis. The sequence goes on along the minus strand of JARHVA010000381.1, from coordinate 4,374,123 downwards.
ATAAAACCAACACCAATAAGTTGATCTTGAAGCCTTAAGCTCTAAGTGAAAGTGTTTAATGCATTTGGTAATGAACTTGAGGTCATGTAGATTTTGTCTATGTATTTTTTTTAATCATTTTTAAGTGGCTTAAGTGTGTTTAATCTTCAATATTGAAAGGCATACTTTTTAGTGTACACAGGGCTAATAGGACTTAGTACTATTGAGGGGTTTCATGAAGGATTTGGACCTAAAAGGTGTTATGGAGCTCAAAGGATGTTGGCTAAGTTCTATTTGGATGTTCTATGAAAGGGTTGTGTTGTATATGGAGGTGTAATGTTTTCCAAGGGATCAAATGGTAACGTGTTGATAAGAAGGCCTAATGCAATTATGTCTCCATGAGACCTAAAGAAGGAATAAGGCTTATGAGGTGTTTTAGCCAAATCATTATTATCATTTATTCATGTTTTTAACATGTGTTAAGACCTATTGTGTAATCAACCAAAGGTGGTGAGTGTGTATGGTTGACCAAGAGGTGTGTGAGTATGAGTCTTGTATATAAGCAAGGCATTTTAGGCCTATTTAGGTAATGAAAAGAGCAAGTGAATGGATTAATAAATCAATGAGACTAAGGATTTTGGGTAACATGTTATAAACCCTCAATAGATAGAGAAGAGAATCATTTCATGAAGATCATTCGAGTGTTCTTTAGTTGAATATCAAGGTCATATGACCTATTTAGTCTTGAAGAGGGGTAGTTAAACGAAGAAGCCTAGAGGCATTTTGAGAGAGATCAAGTGAAGTAGAGATGAAGGAGTGATAATTATAGATTTATTTTATATTAAGAGGCTATCATAGTTGAATCATAGATGTGTTCCTAACATACAACATTGGATAGAGTTCAAATAGAGTGGATAGAGAGTTGAGTGGAAGAATAGAAGAAAGAAGTGTGATTGGTTGAGTTGGTGCTTGGTCAAAGAGGGAGTTGAAGCTTCCTTGTAGGTTGGTAATTGAATAATTGGTCTTGGTTGTGTTGGTTCTTAGTTAAGAGGGATTTAGATCTGATTTGAATTTTGGTGATTGTAGAAGTGTCCCTTGACTTATTTTGTGTTTAGTTATAGGAGCTTGTAGCCTCCTAGCAAGTGGGTGCTTGATAAAGTCAAGTGGGTGCTAGATAAATTTGGGGATGGTGATCCATGTTGGGTTGGTGATCAACTAAATTTGATAAATTATCTTATAATATAGTTTTTACAAGCTTTATTTCAGTGGGTTTTATTCCCCATGAGGGTTTCCCATATATGTGTTGTGTTATCTTGTTTCATGCTCATGTGATTAGTTCTTAATGCATTGTTAGATCACTAAGTTACTTTGCATGATTCATGAATGTTTAATTGATTGAAAGTTTTTAAATATTGATTCACACCAACCTCTCATTTATTATACTCCCAACAATTGGTATCAGATCTTGGTCCTTTAAAGCAGGCCTAACAGCGTGAAGGTGATCCTAAGAAGCATAAAATGTCTAGTGATCAAGAGGAAGAAGATAATATGTGTGATGAAGAATTCTGCTATGATAATGAAGAAGGAAAAGCTAAATTAGACTTTGAAGTTGAACTCATAAGTTCTATAGATGATTTGAAGTATCAAAAAAAGAGGAAGCATGAGTTGAGATATATTATCAAGGATAACAAGGAACATATATGTATCAAGGATATCAAGGAATTAGTTAAAAAGTGTCAATATAAATTTTAGATCAAAAGAAGTTGAGTATGATCAATTGAATATAGAGTTAGATTCCTTGAAGGTTGATCATGAGCAACTCATAGACAAGATGAGAAAGTTTGAGAAAGAGAATGAGAATTTATATCAAGTCAAGAGTACCAATATGAAAGTCAAAATGAAGAGACCAATCAGGTAGCCCAATGCAATGAGGTATTCCAATTATTTTAATGGTTATTGTTTTTCTTGTTATATCTTTATTCATAGATCAAGTGATTTTAGAATATTCTCAAGGGATGAGTTATCATGGGACTATGGGAGGAGTGATCAGTCAAGACATAAGTACAGTAATATTATTTGCTATAGTTATCATAATATGGGACACATTGTAATATTTTATCCTAATAGAGTTATAAGGCCCTCAAGATTTAAACATTGGTATGGAAAACAAAAAAATTTAGGATGACCATATTGATCCCAAGAGTCAAGATGGATTATTTGCTAAGGAGGACCAAAAGACTAAAGAAGAATAATCTATGATAGCTCAGACTAACTTTCACATTCAAAATGAAGGCATGAAATGGTATATAGATAGTGGTTTCTCAAGCCACATGATAGGAGACAAACACAATTTCATCTCATTGAAGAAGAATGTTGTAGGAATAGTAAGATTTGGAGATAACACAACCACTAATATAGTTGGCAAGGGTATCTTGAGTTTGGATAATGGGAAGACCAACACATAAAATGTGTTGTATGTGGAAGTTTTGAAACATAACCTACTTAGAGTAAATCAAATGTGCAACCAAGGACATACACTAACCTTTCATGACAAAGGGTGTGATATAAGGAGATCCAAATCAGGAAGGCTAATTGTTAATGTTAAGATAACTGAGAACAATCTATATTTAATGAATGAGATCAAGAAGGAGATATGCCTTATGAGAAATATGGATAAATGTTGGATATGGTACAAAATATTGGGTCACCTAAACTTTGATAATCTGGTCAAGATAAACACTAAGAAGTCTATGAAGAATATGCCTAAGATCACCAAACCAATAAACACACTTTGCAAGGCATGTCACATGGTAAGCAGACTAGAAGAAGGTTTAAGTCCAAGGAGTACTCTACTACAAGACCTTTGGAGTTAATACACACTAATATTTATGGGCTTAAAATATTCCAAATCATGCAAGGAGATAGCTACTTTATGTTACTCATAAATGACTACACAAGAATGACTTGGGTAGCATTCTTGAAATAAAAGCTGGAAACTCTTGATAAGTTCAAGGCATTTAAGGATATTATTGAGAATGAGAAGAATAAGAAGATCAAGTGCCTAAGATCTAACAAAGGAGGAGAGTTTTTATCCAATGAGTTTGATGACCTATGTGATATCCATGGGATAAGGAGACAATTCTCAGTAGCTAGAACACCTCAGCAAAATGGGGTAGTGGAAAGAAAGAACAGGATAGTTCAAGAGATGGCAAGAACTATGCTAAATAAGTCAAGGTTAGTATATAGATACTGGAGAAAGGTAGTGATCATTGTAGTCTACATTTTAAATAGAGAATAGATGAGGACTAATGGAAGCAAGACCCCTTATGAGCTTTGGAAAGGTAGACTTGTTAATGTGGAACATGTAAGAGTGTTTGGGAGTAAATTCTTCATCAAAAGAGATGAATACTTAGGTAAGTTTGATTCTAGATTTGATGAAGGTATATTCTTAGAATACTCATCTGTGAGCTTATCCTATAGATGCTATAACAAGAGGTTGTAGAAGATAGTGGAAAGCACCAATGTGAAGATTTATGAGGCAAAGAAATCACACTCACAGTCAAAGGATACATCAGAGAATCTAGATTTTAAGAATGAAGAAGAAACAATAGAGATTGATGAGGAAGAAGAAGAAGTTGAGGAAAAACAAGATTAAAAAATCCCCTCAAGATAGATTCAAAGAGATCATCTTGAATCACAAATCATTGGAAATAAGGATGCAATTATGCAAATAAGAAGAAGATTGGTTAGTAACTTAAACCAAGAGAATGTTTTTCTATTGTCTAAAATTGAACCTAATAACATTATAGAAGTAAAAAAAGACAAGTTTTAGATAGGTGTTATGAATGAGGAGTTAGACCAAATAGAGAATAATGAGACTTGAGAGCTAGTTCCTAGGCCTAAAGATAAGAATGCCATTGGCACAAAATGGTTATTTAGAAACAAGTTGAATGAATATGGAGAAGTCACTAGGAACAAGGTTAGATTGGTATGCAAGGGGTATGCACAAGTTGAAGGAGAAGACTTTGATGAGACCTTTTCTCCATTAGCAAGATTAGAGGTCATCAAATTATTTCTATCATATGTAGGATTCAAAGGGTTCAATGTGTTCTAGATATATGTCAAATCTTCTTTTCTAAATGGGAACTTGGAAGAGGAGGTGTACATAGAGAAAACTAAAGGGTTATCATGATCAAGTAACAAGGACTATGTTTTTAGATTAAAAAAGGTCATTTATGGTCTAAATCAAACTCTTAGAACTTGGTATGCTAAATTAGATAGGAATATGTTGAATCAAGGATTTAAAAGAGGAGTTGCAGATAGTAATCTATACATAAAGATAGAAGATGACCATCAATTGATAGTAGTTGTCTATGTGAATGACATCATATTTGGTGGAAATAGCGAGAGTATGACTAAAACCTTTGTAGATGTGATGAAAAAGGATTTTGAGATGTCTATGTTGGGAGAACTATCATTCTTTCTTAGGGTACAAATCAATCAATCAAAAAGAGGTATATTTATCTCATAAGATAAGTACATAATAGAAATGTTGAATAAGTTTGAAATGGAATATTTCAAGGTTGTTAGCACACCTATGATCATAGGGTGTAAGTTAAGTAAGGAAGATGAGTCTCCAAAGGACAATCAGACTTCATATAAGTCAATGATTAGAATCTTGATATACACGACTGCCTCTAGACTTGACATCATGAAAGTAGTAGGTCTTGTGGGAAGATTTCAAGAAGATCCAAAATAAAATCATCTACAAGTAGTAAAAAGGATAATTAGGTATCTCAAGGGTAATATGGAATTTGGTTTGTGGTACCCAAGGAGTGAAGAGTTTAACTTGATAGCCTATACAGATATAGACTGGGTAGGGAGCCTAGATGATAGCAAGAGTACTAGTGAAGGAGATTTCTTCTTAGGTGAGTGCCTAGTTTCATGGATAAGCAAGAATCAATCATCTATGGAATTATCTACTTGTGAGGCTGAATATATTGTAGTGGCTTCATGTTGCACTCAGGTCCTATGGATGAGACAGACTTTAAAAGACTACAAGGTGGAGTATGATGGTCCTAGCCCTATCTATTGTGACAATACAAGTGTTATAAGTGTCTCAAAGAATCATATCATGCACTTAAGGTCTAATCATATTCCCATTAGGTATCATTTATTAAGAGAGTAGGCAACTAAACAAAGTGTTAGAATTTAATATGTTTTTAAAAAGGATTAGATTGTAAACAATTTGGCAAGCCACTTCCAAAGGCAACTTTTGAACATCTAAGATAGGAATTGGGTGTAATTCCTTCTCCTAGCATTCATTAAGGAAGCCAAGTGCGTAGGGGGAGATAATTAGGTGATTCAATAGCTCTGAAAGTAGGTGAGTAGTGATGAGAAGGTATGTATGGAGTTAGGGGGAGCTTTGTAGCTTTGTGTTATGAAGTGTAGACAATGATGTAAAAGTCATAAGAAGCATGGTTTCTTGAGGTACAATTCAAATGTTTTAGAAGTTGTCTAAAATAACTAGTATGAGCCTAAGGTGAGTTTTTATCAACATTTCATTATGTTTTTTATTGAAGTTAATGTCCAAAGATCAGATGGCAGTTTGTGGAAGACCCTTTGTCATTAATGTCAAAAGGGGGAAAATGAATAGATGGGAAAAAGACCATTTTGAAGTGATTTTAGATTGTAATGTGTTTCCCATCAATGTGTTTACCATAAATGACAAAGGGGGAGTTTATTGGCATGTTGTTATCATTGATGTCAAAAGGGTGCATCATGTAAAGGCATAATGGTCATTAATGTCAAAGGTTTATTTGGTTAATGCTTGAGCATGGTAGTGGCATAAAGAGAGTGTTGATTAATGAGTGAGTATTGTGGATATGAGTAGCCTATTGAGAGTGGGTTATCAATCAGTATCATGATGTTGTCAAATATAATTAGTCATCAAGGTTGATGTTGTCATTAATGTTGAATCTTATGAGGTTTGGTGTCAAAAGTGTTCAGGTACATGGAAGAGAGATGTCAAGTCATATGAAGCTTGGTCATGTGGTTTTAGGTTTATCTGAGGCTATGGAAGATTATTGTCATCAAAAAGAGAATGATGTAGTGATATGATTACGTTGTGATGTATCATATATGCTTGTTTGATGTTTTTTTGAGGTCATGACATGGAAGGAACAAGTCAAGGTGTCAAGTGCATTAAAAGCTTGAGCCTAGTCATGGCATAGTGAAGGTATGAGCTAGTGGCATGATGAGGTGAGCAAACTCAGGGATGTGAGAGGTTGTGAAGGTTATGTGATCATGATAATAAGGTTGTGAAGTGTTTCAAAGTGATTACTTAAAGGTAGGTCCTTCAATTTTGGTTTGTACCTAGACCATTCTTTAGCCCTACCCAGCCTAATAAGGCATGAGAATCAAATTTCAAAGTGAATGTGTGAAGGAGAACATAGATAGAGGTAATTCAATTTGTTTTAAGAGTGATCATGAAGTATGAGGTTATGGTTTTTAGGAAGAGGCATGGAAAGTGATTTTGAGCTCTCTCAAGTGCATGGAATGAAGGTATGAAAACTCGAGAAGGACTTTCAGGTGTTTGTTGGCATGTGTAACCTTTGTATGAGAACTTGAGATGTTAAGTAGAGATGGGGAAGGGTCTTATATAAGATTTATAGGCATTATTTTTGGATTTGAGGGGCAGTCCTTTATGAATAATCATTAACACCAAAACCTATGTTAAATCTCCCTAAAACCCTAATAAGAACTCGATGTGAAAGATGTTACTCAAATCAGCTCAAAATGGATTTAAATGATCAAGAAACCTATTGGATCTTGTAGTGGACTCTCTCAATAACCTCTATGTGGTATTGAGTTATCAGGTGAGTGAGAAGACCCTATAAGAAAGGGCTTATTTGTGAAGAATTTATTGTAGCAGTCAAAAGTTGACTTGGTCAAAATAGCTAAATTAATGGAGGAAGAATTTACAGATCCATAGTTCATTTACATGATTGTTTCTAGATAGGTTATAGGCTTTAGGTGTTTAACTTGGTGATCTAAGTAGGCTAGTTGCTGACAGGCCTAACGAAGTAAATAGTGTAAAACCTAGGCAAAGATGAGAAGATGAATTTGAGTGTGTTTTAATGGTAGAATGATGAAACCAAGTGCAAGGATATGTTGTTTATTAATTTTATGTCATGGTAATTCTTTGAATAAACTTTTGAGATGAATAAAAAAGATGAAAACGTTAAAGCCAAAATGGCTTATCTGGTTTCATTTGGTCTGTGAGATATAAGGTCATGAGATTAATCTAAAAGACCAATATTTTGCTATTAGACCATATGAGTTTTGTATTTGAGGATGTTCTAAATATGTCAGAGAATGTTTTGGATGCACTATAAGTCTTTGAAAGTGTACATATAGGTATTGAAAGTCAAATGTTTCAGTTCTAAGTGAGTGTTTGATGAGTTGATATTGCAACCTTAAAAACTGAGTGAAAATACTAATGTATTTGGTAATTACCCTGAGGTCATGTAGATTCTATCTATGTATTTTTTTGATAATGTTTGAGTGTCTTAAGTGTGTTTAAGCTTCAATATTGAAAGGTAGACTTTTGGTGTACATAGGCCTAATAGGACTAAGTACTATTGAGGGGTTTCATGAAGGAGTTAGACCTAAAAGGTGTTATGGAGATCAAAGGATGTTGGATAAGGTCTATTTGAAAGTTTTATGAAAGGGGGCTTCCATGTATGGAGGTGTAATGTTTTCCAAGGGATCAAATGGTAATGTGTTGATAAGAAGGCCTAATGCAATTAGGTCTCCATGAGACCTAAAGAAGAAATAAGGCTTATGAGGTGTTTTAGCCAACTAATTATGATTAATTCATGTTTTTAATGTGTGTTAAGACCTATTTTATAATCAAACAAAGGTATTGAGTGTGTATGGCCTACCAAGTGGTGTGTGAGTAAGAGTCTTGTATATAAGCAAGGCATTTTATGCCTATTTAGGTAATGAAGAGAGAAAATGAATGGATAGATAAATCAATGAGCCTAAGGAGGTTGGGTAATATGTTGTAAACCCTTAGGAGAGTAGAGAACCATTTCATGAAGATCATATAGGTGTTCTATAGTTGAAGATCAAGGTCATATGACCTATTCAATCTTGTAGAGGGCTAGTTGAGTGAAGAAGCCTAGAGGCATTTTAAGATAGATCAAGTGAAGTAAAGCTAAAGGAGTGATCATCATATGTTGATTTTCTATTAAGAGGATATCATAGTTGCATCAGATATGTGTTCCTAATGTATGATAGTAGATAGAGTTTAGATAGAGTAGATAGAGAGCTGAGTAGAAAAATAGAATAAATAAGTGTGATTCGCTGAGTTGGTGCTTAGTCAAAGTGAGAGTTGAAGTTTTCTTGTAGGTTGGTGCTTGCAGAATTGGTCTTAACTAAGTTGCTTCTTGGCCAAGATGGAGTTGGATATGCCTTGTAGGTTTTTGCTTGTATAAGTGTCCCTTGACTAAGTTGGTGCTTAGTCATAGGGGGTTGCAGCCTCCTAGCAAGTGGGTGCTTGCTAAAGTCAAGTGGGTGCTTGATAAATTTGGGGTTGGTGTTCTATATTGGGTTGGTGCTCAACTAAATTTGTTACATTGTCTTATAAGATAGTTTTTCTAAGCTTTGTTTTAGTGGGTTTTATTTCCCATGAGGGTTTCCCACGTATGTGATGTGTTATCTTGTTTCATGCTCATGTGATTGGTTATTAATGCATTGTTATATCACTAAGTTACTTTGGATTATTCATAAATTTTTAAGGGTATTTGATTGAAAGCTTTTGAAGACTGATTCACCCCCCCCTCTCAGTTATTGTGCTTCCAACATCGAAGAGGGATCAAGTTTAATGTAGTTCTCCCTACCCAAGTGTTTGTGCAAGTGAAAGTGAAGCTAGTATGAATGTTAGATTGAGTGATTTAAATGTGCTTAAGACTAGAAACCTAAGTAATATGAGCTTAGGAATGTTGTATATGGTTGTATATAGAAGTAGAGTAGAATAGAGATTAATAACCTTGATTGTGCACAACTTATTTTGAGTTTGTTTGTGTAATTTGCATTTGATTTCCATATAGTGGTTAGAGGGTTATAAGTCATGCATATATACCATTATAGTGCTTGTGTGGGTCTTAAAATAGGTCTAGGTAGACCCTAGGTGGTTTCTCATTTGAAAAGATATATGTTGGTAACAAAAGGAGGGAAAAGGACAATAGTGCTAAAATTGGGACACTAACACCATGGGGCTCTACCGTCCCTATTATGGTGCTAGTGTCCATATGGTAGAACCTGAGGCATTAGGGGCTAAGATGCTAAAATGAGGATCTAGGACTATTTTAAGGATGTTTAGGGATGCATGTGTCCCACATGAAGGCTAGATAAGTGTTTACATAGGCTTGAGATAAGTTTAGGGATAATCTATGGATGGGTGGTATCAAGTAACACTCCTAGTACTCAAGTGTCATTTTTAGGTGATTACAGATTCAAAACAAGTTATAATACAATAATACATAATCACTCAATAATTAGAGTTTAGTCACCAAGACCACCCTCTTCACTCACTCTCAGACACATCAACACTAGAACTAGATGCCCTTGCATCCTCTCTAGATCTTGATTGAGACCTACATCTCCTCTTTCTATCCCGTAGCACTACCACCTCAGCCATCAACTCTACATGCTCTCATTGTAGATGAATGTAGTCATCCAAAATCCTACCACCTACCCCAACCAGAATATTGGGTGGGGGCATAGAGTTGCTCATATATATGCCATATTGGTAATGATCGCTCAATCAAATAGATGTGCATGAACACTTACAACTCATATGGCCATATCCACTAGCCCATCAACCACAACATCATTAGGGATATGTCATGTCAACTCTCATAGTGTAGCCTCAATAATGGTCTCCCAGTACTTGTCATCTCTTATACCTACACATAATAACATAATGCATTAGATATTTCATCTATAAGTCAAACACTAAACTAAACTAAACATACAAATCCACAATGACAATGTACCCTCATATGCCCTAATGGGCTCTAGATCTAATACATCCTACATGATAGCCCCATCTGTTGGAAATAATGGTGGCCATTTATGATGCCTCCACCATACTATGCAGGCATTGGTCACTCATATGTCATCTACATTGGGTATATCTAGCACTGGATCTCACTCCATCACTAGAATCATAACCAAATCAGTAGTTATGGGTCTTGTCCTACTACCCAGATGCACTGGCACCTAAGAACTCCTCAACCACACCCATGGTGTAGGTGGCACATCCTAGATAATACCAAACTATCCTGTCACCTATTCATACTAAAGTCTCTCAAATACATTGACCCAATAGTCATGCAACCAACAACTCACTCGAATCCATATCAACTGAACACCATCCTTAGGACACCCCTGAAATCCCTTGTAGGGTATCCAAATAATGTCCCCAATTGTCAACCAATATAAAACCTATAAATAGTGTATTGTACTCCTTGATTTCATGCAAGTCGTACCAATCCATTTTTTTTCAAACATCTATGGGTAGGCCCAATCCATCTGTGGGAACCCCTTTGTTCTAGCCACTACAGTATGCTCAAAATCCCAAAAATGTAATAATGTTGAAGACCCAAATCCACCCATGCACAAATCTTGAGTCAAATGGTAAAAATATTGATACAAGTGGTCTAACATAGTGTGACCCCACGAGTATACAATCCCATGCTCCTCTATATCCTGCACTATACCATGCATATTATATGAAATAGATACCCCACTCCTATACACAATAACAAAAGAAGTCAGAAGCACTACCAAAAACATTTGCAATCACAAAACATTAGTTGTAGTAATCAAAGGCAACAACACATCACTGTAAATTCCTGATCGATGGGTTCCTGTAGGCATAGCTACAAAATACCTCAAAACTTGCTCTATAAATATGCCTTTAGTAGCCTCCTATAACACTACATGTTGACCAGTAATGGGAAATATTGATATCCTATAGCCATCATCCAACATCACAATGATCTACCTAGTGGGAAACTAAAATATATAAATAACATCACTCAACCTCTCACATAACATCGTCATCATATGGCAGTCTCATGGCATTAGAGATAGTGATGTCACATGGTCTAAACTAGCTCTATTGATCACTGCCTTCTCATCATTTATAAGGGGAAATCCACATAATCACTTCATCATTTGACCACTCTAAAACTCCCTCATACATGCATATACCTACAAAACATAGCCAAGTCTGGCATTAACATATCTAAATGAAAAAGAAACATGCAGTAGTAGTTATTAAATATAAAATAAAATTAAAACAAGTAAAATTGGCTCCAGTGGACACTAGCATTACACCCAGGACAATAGCCATATATAGTAGCATTATACCTAGGATGATAGTGCAGTATCCCAATATACTAATGCAATCCTTGGGACACTAGCATGGTCCACCTAAATAGGGCCCTAAACTACCAAATTTTCACTAAAATGATGAAAAAAGTAATAAATATTTCAAAAATAGGGAAAATGATAGGTTCCTTACCAGGTAACCTCTTCCTTGGCCTGGATGAGTGCATCCACCTCCTCATAGCAGGTCACATTCACTCTTCTTCTCCTCAACATGTTTCTAAGCTCAGAGCAAACAATTTATCTCAATTCAATTGATTCAAATGATTCTCAAACCAATCAACCAACCTATTTAATCCATGGTTTAAAAATGCCACCTGCCTAAGGTTGACCTTGCGTGTAAATTTAGCCAACTAACACCAGATTCTTCCAAACATGATATCTCTAGAATCGTAGCTCTAACTTTTGATTCATTTCTTATGCATGGGACTTGATCACGATATCCCACACACCATTCTAGTTACACTACTATTTCAATCAAAGTGACTTCATAAAGTGATAAAACCTATGCTTCTTTAACAAACTCACTATAGAACACAAGCCCATATTGGCCCCAATTTCTAAAACCAATGATGTTACAAACATCTAAATAATCAATCATATGGTCACATTAGTAATGCTAACTATCACTAACATGCTTACTGACATCACTTTTGATTCGACACCCTTACCATAGTCTCAACTTTCTCACCAAAAAGGGGTATACATACACTACTCACATTGATTCAAACTTCAACTTAGACATTCAAATATATAGTGATTCAGATACCCAGATATATAGTGATTCAGATACCTAGATACACATGATGACTCAGACATTTAGATAAATAAATTGGTTCAAAAACATAGATTGACTCATATTGGTTCATATTGACTCAGATATTTAGGTACATAGATTTTCTCAAATGTTTAGACTCATAAGTTGACTCAAATTTATAGGATTCCCTGATCTTGCCAAATACTGGTTCATATTCTTAGATTTTACATAGGGTTTAGACATAGTTCTAGACTCAAATTATGACTATTGGGGTAGGTACATGATATGTTGTCCCTATATGGATATAATTTTATACATAGGGCACACAATCACATTCCTTAGATATCAAGTTTTGGGGCATGATGCAGAGCACATGTCATCGATCTCATAGGATTTCACCAGGTTATATAGATGGAATGGCACATTATACTATTATCTATGTGTAGATTATCAAATTACACTCATATTTTCACCAATATGTCCCTCAAATTTCACCAGGTTGGGTCATATAGTTGACTATAGCAGTTGATCCATAGATTGTCACTAAATTGAGATTATGAAGGCCAAGTGACAATCTCAACCTCTAAACATATTAATTATTAGACTCAATTCACATACAATAGTGTGGTTAAGCAAGGATTATTTATCCACATTTATAGATACTTCTTAGATTCAATTCACATACTAGAGTGGGGGCAAGCAGGGCTTGTTTCTCCACACTTTTAGATACCTCTCATAACTCAGCTCGCATATCAGGGTGGAGATAAAAAAAGGTTTTGTTATTCATAATTTATTTCATCATTCAAATTCAATATAGGGGGATCCACATTGTGGATTTTCTCTTCATAGATAACATTCCAACTCCTCTCCACTTCTTTGGCCAAGAAATGGGCTAGGCCTAGAGCACATCCATCCTCCACATAGATTGATCACATAAGTAAGTATAGATACACATTTTATTTTTCCTTTTACTCTAGCACTTCCATTTCATTTCATTACTAGAATAAAATGGGGGGAAATGTACACACCCTAATTTGGTTAAGCAACCATAAGTACTATGTATTTTGTTGCTCCTTCATGATAAGGTCTTAGTGATGAATGTGAGTCTTGTTTATGTGGTCACTTTGGGTATTTTGATATTTATTATGACTTATTTTCCATATTTACCACACCCCCAGTGGTCTTATGTCATCCCATCCTATTCACAAGGTCCTTAAGACACTAGCACGGTCCTGGATATTAACACAATGCACCAGTGTTTAGTTCAGTGCTAGTGTCCAAAAAGCACTTGGTTAGTGTGTTTTGGGTCCTAACCCTTCCTTGAGCCTTATATTATAATTTATCTTTTTTTTTTGTGTCTTGTTAGCTAATAAACAAGGGTCTTACATTCAAATCAAAGTTTATTCTATATAAAGAGCCTCACAAGGCATTTTACATCTAACACTTACTATTTTGGCACTCAATTACATATAATTAGTCAATATTATAGCTCAACACACTACATATTACTTAGAAATCACACCTATATCTATATGCTTGATAAATAAAGGGCCTAAGTGAAAGTCATTCTAGCATACCCTGTGCATTGATTATGCATGTTCCTTAAGGGAGAACTACATGCAATCTGAGACCCCTATTTTGGGGTTAATGTAGGTAGTAGTTAGGATAACATGGGTTCTTTATCACATGATCATAACATCCCACAACCTAGTTTTTCTTTTCCTTTTGCATTTGATCTTATTGTTATTTCATGTGTATAGGTGTTTATTAAGTTTTGGAAAAAGATTCAACAAAATAGTGACACAGACGAATGATCAAAAGTTCAAAACTTGTCTATAGGTCCCTAAAACCTTCCTGCAACATCCATGAAAGTCTTAGGCAGTTTCTCCATAGAAGGACACTAGCACGGTAGTTTGGACACTAGTGCAGTATACTACTATCCTTCTAATCGTGTTACTATCTGAAGGTAATTTTTAACTCTAGTTTCATAATGAAAGACTCCTGACTTATCTCCAAGCCTGTTTCAACCTTCTTGACATATGACAATGCTTGTTTCACTCCAAATAAGTTAATTTTCTCATTGTGCATACATATCAGGTAAATTAGTTTGATACATCCATTTTCAATATTTGTTTGAAATTACCCTTTGTACCCAGCCCCTTTTAACAACCTATGATTTACATGTCTAAGTACTAAATAGTTAAAAGAATATTGTACATTCTAAAAAAAAATGCCTATTTTTGTATATTTATCATGATAGAAATTTTTGAGCATGACAAAGAGTATCTGAAAGTAAGGAAATATACGAATAGACCAAATATGGTAAATCATAACACAGATGCTATAAAAAAGGGCCTTGTACCAAAATTAGGTATTTATAAATACTTATTTGAAAAGATTTTCTTTAATTTTTTTTTAGCGCAAACCCTTGTTACAAAGAATGAATTAAAATTTCAATTAAATGTAAATTTAAAATATTTAATGTTCCTAAAAACTAGATTAAAGTTATCATATATGATTATTTTAAATTTGTCTCAGAAAGTTTCCCTCCAATACGATTTCATAGACATTCATTTTTTAAGGCTATATTGGAACCATATTTTTGTTGTGCTTTTTACTACATGTAATATTTTTTATCTCAAAAATTTTAAGTCATTAAAGTTGTATTTTTAACTATAACATAGTTTTAATACTATTACGTTATTATTTTGTATTATTTATTTTTATCTTTACTACTATTTACTAAAATAAAAATCAAGATAATATTTTTTAATTCCATATGATTATTAAATTATAATAAATCATTATTTTATAAATAAATTATTCTTTAATATCTATTAAAAAAAATATAATTTAAAATGTTATTAGATTCATTGTAATATCTTAGAGGAAGGTTAGATATGTCAAATGAAATGTAATGAAATTTAGTTAGAATTTGGTAATGGGTTTAAATATTATATTTCAATTCATTGTCATTTATCTTTTATTCCTTCCTGATTACACATTACTATTAATCATAGTTTCATTTCATATCAGTGAAGTTTTAAAGGGATAATTTGAAGGGTATATACCATCCCATTTACTTTGAATAAAAAAAGATCAATTAAATAAAAGTCTTCATTATTCATTGTTTTTGATATACAATTCATACTAACGATTATAAGAAGTTAAAAAGGTTTGAGATAAAATATGGGTTATAACAAAGAGTTTATAGATTTGAGAGTTCACCCATATTTAATATCCCCAGCTTCCAGGGGATTGGTTATCTTTGCATTTACATAGTGGGTTGGATAGTTATAAGGGGCTTGCCCTATTCAAATTAGAGTTGAATAAGCTCCAGGACACTGAGTTGAATTAGATAATAGGTTCAAATATTATATTCAATTCATTTCTATTCATCTTTTATTCTAGATTACACGCTACTATTAATCATGGCTTAGTTTCATATCATTCAAGTTTTCAAGGGATAACTTGAAAGGTATAAACCATACCATTTAATACATTTCCTTAAAAGTTGATGTCTTGAATCGAAAAAGATCAATTTAAATAAAAGTCTTCATTGTTCATTATTTTTGATCTACAATTTTTATTAATGATCATAAGAAGTTAAAAAAGGCTTGAGATAAAAGATGGGTTATAACAAAGAGTTTATGAATTTTATTTTCTACACATATTCAATACCCCAGGTTTCAGGGGATCAGTTATCTTTATATTTATACAGTCAATTGGATGGTTATAGGGGGCTTGCCCTATTCAAATTAACATTAAATATGTTCCATGATGCTGGGCTAAACCTCGATTCCTCTAGATATCAACAAAAAGAGAAAAAGAAAAAGAAAAAAGAATTTATGGATCCATGTGCTAGAAATTTGGGAAGTCTTTTATACATTAGTAGTTTAAGCTCCTAGTTAAAGTAAAGCACAATGCCTATACTTATCTATAATTAAGTATTACCCATATTCATTTATAGATAAGTATTGTTTAAACTCAGTGATTGCCAGGTATTGCTTATAATCAAGGAGTCGATGGCCTTTAGATATCTATAAGGTATAGTTACGTATCACCTATACATGTCTATAGTTTTGGTTCCAAGGGCCACTATCTATATATGAGGCCACTTGCATCTATAATTATGATTCTTCTTAGGAGACTGAGGTTCTCCCTTGAACCAATGAAAGGAGTCCAAGGGCATTTAGATATAGATAGGGAGCCTCATACTGATGGGTAGATGAGTGCCCCATATATAATAAGTAAGGGCCCTTGTGCCAATAAAAATATCTCTCTATATAGGGAGGTTGACAACATTTATTCTCCTCATGTCGATGACATTTATGCTTTATTTAGGAGTGTTAGGATGTGAAGTCACTATTCACAAATACTATTCATAGGACACTATTCATGTGATGAGGTGGTTGCTAATATTCATATCAATGAGGCAACAATGATTTTGTTGATGAGGTGGTAGTGTGAGTTGGCAATGACTATACCTATGAGGTGGCTCTTAGGTGATGTGGCATCGCCCATAAGGTATATTTAATTGTTGAAAAGGTAGGAGAGAGAAATGGGGTGCATTTCTCTACTAGGCACATATATTGCCTTTTGCTTTTTCATGTGGGGAGTGTGTGGGGTGCATCTCTTGAGTGGAGTAAGTAAGTGGGTGTGTGAGGCACAATTCTATGGAGGCTCCACTATCCTAGTGCTTGGCTAAAAATAAGAGATGATTAAGCATCTTGTGTCTTTAGTGGTTAAGTGGAGGACAAAAAACAAATTGTCACATGGAGATGGTGATGAATTTGTCTAAAGTATTCCCACTATGTTTTGGACTATGCATAAGTGGTAGACATTGTGCATAGTGACCACTTATGCATCCACATGGGAGTATGGCACATTTTCTTCTCTTTCCTCTATTTCATCCTTTATTCTCTTTCTATCTTATGTATTCCTATATATGTATGACTCTCATCTTATGTATGGTAAGCTTGGTAGAAAGTGTGTAAGCTTGAAGCTTAGAGAAGCTTATATGTTAGTGTTGTAACTAGGTTGTTGGTTTAGAAAGCTTTGTGCACCTTGAATGCTTGTGTGAAAGCATTGTAAAAGAGGAGTATGTTGAGAGGAAGCTTTGTGGATAGGTTGTTGATTTTTAGAAGTTAAGAAAAAGACTACAACTACCATTTACCCATGGTTTTGCCTTGCACTTATCAAGGTTTCCACGTTATCTACTTGTGTAATGTGTTCTTCTTTGTCAATGTTATTTTATAGCTTGTTTATTCTGCATTTAATTTCTTGCATAGTAGAATATTATTTCTTAACAAGTGGTATCATAGCTAGGCTCTTTGAAAAACTCTTGTGTGAGTGCTTTTTGTTGAGTTAGGGAACTTAGTGCAAGTGGGAACTACTACAATGACAGGTTGAGTAACTAGATTTGAAGTAGAGAAGTTTGATGGTAGAAATTTTTCCATGTGAAAGTTGAAGGTGGAGAATCTCTTGGTGCAGAATGACCAAACTCTATCATTAAAGGGCCTTGCAAACAAACCCAATAACATGATAGATGAAGATTGGATCAAGATGGATAGAAAGGCAGTTTCTACCATCCATCTACATCTTGTAAATTCTGTGACATTTAATGTTGTTGAGGAGAAGACTACAAAAAAAATTATGAGATAAGTTGAAAAACCTATCCCAGATGAAGTCAACTACAAACAAAGTATTCTTTAAGAAATAACTATATAGTTTGAGGATGATAGAGAGTTCATCCATTGCTACTCACTTTAATGAGTTCGACACTATTTTTAGCAAGCTAATCTCCATTAGTGTGAAGATGGAGGATGAAGACAAGACTATCACCTTGTTGTGCTCACTAATAGATAGTTAGGATCATGTGGTAATAACCATCAGTAATTCATCATCAACAAATCTTAAGTTTGATGATGTGTTTGCAACATTACTTGGAGAGGAGATGAGAAGAATGTCTTTTGGTGCATCCTCAAGTAATGAAGCTTTGGTTTTGAGAGGGAGATCCAGTGAGAAGAGAACACAAGGAATATCACCGTCTAGATTAAAGTCTAGAGAACCCAAGTGGAAGACTAAGTGCTGGCATTGTGGAAAGCCAGGACACTTATAGAAGGATTGTTGATATTTGAAGAATGAGGAGAAGGATGGAAATCAAAATCCACCTTTATCTAAGACCAACATAGTAGATTCAGATAAAGTGACATCACATGAAGATTTATACCTCAGTAGCAGTTGATCAAGTGATAATACTTAGGTGCTGGACTTAGGTACATATTTTCACATGTCTCCACATAGAGATTGGTTAGTGGGTTACCAACCATGTAGTAGAGAATCTGTCTATATGGGTGATGATCATCCATTAGAGATTATCGGAAGAGAGGATATAAGGATAAGGCTAAATGATGGTAGAATCAAAATATTGAAGGATGTGCATTATGTTCTTATGTTGAAGAAGAATCTGATGTCCATCAAGAGGATATATGAGCTAGGGTATTCTTGTACCTTTGGGAATGGTAAATACATAATTTCAAAAGGATCCCTAGTGGTGGAAAAAGGAGAATCTTATCGCTCCTTGTATCGACTATGTGAAGATTCAACAACATCAAAGATTGCTCAGGGTGATGTGATGCTAGATGGAAGTAAGCCATGTAATAGGTTGAAGTTTAAATCACAAGTTGATGTTCAGGCTTGATTTGAAATCAAGCAAGTATATTTCTCAGCAATAAATAAGAACATGTGAATGATGTGGTATCCTACTGACCATATGTTGTTAGTCGAGATGTTGTAGATGATAAGAAAATCCATGCAAAGGTGGAGGCACAATAGACAACTAACATTGGACATATTTGAAGTGGTGGAAAGAGAAGATGAAGAAGACAAAGTGAGACCTAGTGTTCCTAGAAGGAAAAGGTCATGTGTTTGGACAGACAGTAGAGTATATTACATTTTGGATGCCTTATTAAGGCTCAAAAACTTGGTAAGTGCATTGATACACTGAGTAGCATGATGACTTCCTTCGAGATGTGATTGGTCCACTTATACCATGTTTGGGTATGGTTGATAGCTAGAGGGATATGTGTAGAAGTTAAATATTGACTTA
Source organism: Torreya grandis (assembly GCA_037957365.1). Classification (NCBI taxonomy): domain Eukaryota; kingdom Viridiplantae; phylum Streptophyta; class Pinopsida; order Cupressales; family Taxaceae; genus Torreya; species Torreya grandis. Next base: position 4,354,813 of record JARHVA010000381.1, on the reverse strand, counting down.
TATGTCATCTTATTTTTTGACTACTATCAAGAGTGCTATGTGCGTTGGTTGTTGTTCAGAGTAGGAATAGCTTAATTCTTACATGTTAATCTCTCTAGAAGAGATAGAGTATCTAGATGGCTATAAAGATGAGGTAAAGAGTTGATGGTTTGTAGTTTGAAGACTGCACAAGTTGAAGAAGATGTGTGGATGGGAGTACATCAGTACCTTCATGGAAAGCCAAAATGTTTAGCAGAAGTTGTTGCTATATGTGTTGATGACATGTTGGAAGCAGGCCCCAAGATGATCACTAGTGTGATGGCTCAGTGATAAGGACACGATGAGGGTGGTATGAGGAGCAAACCAAGGATGGAGATGCATAAGGACAAGAAATCAAGAAAGCACCCTACTTCTTACAGTGTGAGTTGTCTTCATAGGAGCATCCTATAATGGAGGAGATGACATGTTGTTATCCTATGTATTGGATTCATCAGGATTAGGAAGCCTCATGATGCCATGGTGAGCACTAGACCGAATACTTTCAAGCAGTGGGGGTTGTGAGCAGTTCATGATAGAATCCTGGTAAGAGGATTGGTTTGTGGTGTGGAGTAGTGAAGAATCACTTCAGGTGTTGCAATCTGCTACGGAGGAGTAGATGTTGACAAAGCTAGTCAGGACAAAGAAGTTTTGGTAGTGCAACAAAACTTCTATAAGGTTTATGTCGGGGCAGTAGAGGACATGGTTGGTAGCTAGATGGAAGAATATGTAGGTGTGAAAAAGCTTATGTATATTGACATCAAGTGGGAGAATGTTAGGATGTGAAGTTACTATTCACAAACACTATTTATGACTACTACTCATGTGATAAGGTGGCAATTCCTATCATAGTAGTGACTGTGCTGATGAGATGGCAATGATTGTACCTATGATGTGGATCCTAGGTGATGTGGCATGATCCAAAAAGTATCTTTCATTATTGGAAAGGTAGCAGAGAGAAATGGGGCACATTTCTCCATTAGGCACATGTGTTTCCTTTTGATTTTTCATGGGGGGAGCACCTCTTGAGTGAAGTAAGTAAGTGGGTGTGTGGGGCGCAATTCTATGGAGGCTCCATTATCCTAATGCTTGACTAAAGATAAGAGATGATTAAACATCTTGTGTCTTTAGTGGTTAAGTGGAGGACAAAAAATAAATTGTCAGATGGAGGTGGTGATGCTTTTGTCTAAAGTATTCCCACTATGTTTTGGACCATGCACAAGTGGTAGACATTGTGCATAGTGACCACTTATGCATCCACATGGGAGTATGTCACATTATCTTCTCTCTCCTCTATTTCATCTTTTATTATCTTCTATCTTATGTATTCCTATATATGTACGACTCTCCTCTTATGTATGGTAAGCTTGGTAGAAAGTGTAAGCAAGTGTGTAAGTTTGGAAGCTTGTAGAAGCTTGTATGTTAGTGTTGTAACTAGCTTGCTAGTTTAGAAAGCTTTGCATAGCTTGAATGCTTGTGTGAAAGCATTGTAAAAGAGAAGTGTGTTGAGAGGAAGATTTGTGGAGAGGTCGTTGATTTTTAGAAGTTAATAAGAAGACTACAGCTACCATTTACTTGGTTTCCTTGCACTTAGTAAGATTTCCATGTTATCTACTTGTGTAATGTGTTATTCTCTGTCATTATTATTTTATAGCTTGTTTATTATGTATTTAATTTCTTGCACAGTAGGATATTATTTCCTAACAGGGAGGCTAAGGTTGCCCTTTGCATCGATGAAAATTTTATGACTAATAAATAATTAGGTACAATACGCAACAACTTGCGTAACCTTAAAAACATGATGACATCATTAAGTAATCAAAATTCAAATAGACAAAACATGATTCTCTTAGTGCAACTTTTATGCATCTTGCTTGGATGTTGTTAATAATGATAAGTTCATTATGCTTTTTTTTTTGATATGCCTAAAGGCATGACATATAATTACTGAATTACATAGAATGTTAGCATTTCTACCCATATTTAAAAAATAAACATATAACAGATTTACAAAGCTGAGTAAGACCTTGGTCTCATTTCATTACAACTGCAAAAATAGTTACAAGTGTTGTAAAGATTATTTAGGAGTAGTTATGCAGTGAAACGGTCTTATGGATTTCAAAAACTTCAAAATTTACACATGTAGAGGAAATCTAGGAGGTTTGAATGTAAAATCAAATTAAAAAATATTTATAGAACACTTTTTATTAGTTGTAAAGTGCCTAAGATTCTCTACAGGTGTTGTATCTTCTTGCCCCCAGCTGTGACCCATCTTTTAAAATCTTTCTCCTATGCAATTACTGCTCCTATTTTTGAAGAAAAAATTCTATTTTTCACAGTTCAATGGATTTACACTTGCATGGGACCCTGCAACTGCAAAATAGTTACAATTGCCCTCTCCATTAGACCACTCTCTAAACATACATCTAGATTAGTGAGTTCTTTTGGCTACGTAATCATGAATAAGAGATATCTACATTGTTAAAATCATCTAAAGTACGACCCTGAACTTAATCGCTTAACTGTCTGTGTTGAATATCTAAAAAGATTTATACCTTAACGAATAGATATAAGTAATCATCATCCTCACGAATCCAAATATAACCTTTCGATACTTATTATACTTTTAATCAAACTTATTTCCAAGAAATTTAGATTATACTTTTTAATCAAACTCATTTCCAAGAAATCTAGATTATACTTTTAATCAAACTTATTTCCACAAAAGTTTACAAGAATAGATTAATTTTTTCGGCAATGTATTCAATCTGTGGCGACTTTAATTTCATATGGTTTAATAGCAAATTTGCACGTTAGAGTCCGAGGAACCAAACTTTGTCCTTTTCACCTTCAACGAATCACGAATATTGCTTGTGCTCGATTACAAAATGCACATGCAAATAAAATCTAAAATAAATAAACAATTTGTGCAGCACCAGCAGGCACCAGCGCGCTGCGCGATTAACTATGTTTAGAATATTATAGAAGTCAGCGAAAGCTTTAGGATAAATTCTCAAAATCCAGGATCACCAAGTTACTCAGACAACAGTACCGCATCATAATTATAACTGTTCTTGTCTCATGGAAATGGTTAGCAGTTCATAACAGAGTGGTGGGTGTTTCGGGGATTGATAGACTACAAGTGGACTGCCGGCGGAATCAGATATGGCGATTGTGAACGTTTCAGAGTACGAGACTGTGGCCAGGGAAAAATTGCCCAAGATGGCATTCGATTACTATGCATCTGGTGCTGAGGATCAATGGACTCTTCAAGAAAATCGAAAGGCCTTTGGAAGAATAAGGTACACTTTTTCTGCTTCCTTGACCTGTTTCTACTTCTACTATACTTCCTCTGTCATTGTGAGTTTGGTTTTGTATCTTGGGCTGGTTTTACCTGTGCATGTAACATCACCATTTTAAACACTATATACGAGGGGCTTTTGGATTAATGACAGCGTTTCCATGCACAAGACCCCACATCCCTGACGTTATGGGCAGTTCGTTACAAATGTTCACTCACTTGGTCAGTTTGCCTTTTGATTTAGTCTTCTATAGCATGGAATTCAAATGGTCCCTAACCAGAAGATTGATCTTGCTTGTTCATCCAATCAAAAGGATCAAATTCTCCTTGTTTAAGGATCTGGGTGTCAGAAAGAGCACTAGCCTTTGTTTATCCTGAAAAGTGCCTTCTTTCTGGGAACCTGTTTTAAAAGGAAAAAAAGAATAATGGATGAGAATTATTCCATCAAAAATGGAACAGATGGAAAAAATCCAGGAGCCCATTAACAAGGCTTAAAGGTACACAGTACAGGATGGCATAGGTTTACTCCCAACACATGGGAATGGTGGAGGTGTACTGTTGGTGTAGGTGGATTGGTAAGGTCCAGTTTACTCTGAAGCTTGGTCATGAGGTCGAGAGACAGGTGCTAAATAAGAACAATCTCTAATGTAAATGAAAACAAAACCCTTTGTGGGGATCAAATAGGCAAATTGGGCGTCTGTCTTTGCTGTGACCTAAAAACAACTTTTACTTATACTATTCCATATGGTGTACAAGGATGCCCTGGTAAAAGCACTGAAATGAATGACTAAATCTTTTATCAATTACTCATTAGAACTAGGCCCAAGACCATAGCAAATTATGCACCAGAGGTTGAAGATCAATTTAGAAATGAAACCCAACCAAATGTTAGTGTTACTGTTAAAGATCTTGGAAATTGGTGGACAACTACAGTGAATGATCCATAGCCCTTAGAAGGTTTTCATTATACAAGCCAAATGGACAAGTGTCTCCCAAGGTAGATATTTCATGAAGAAATACTATTCGGTTTGAGGTATATTGTCTATGGGTTGAATTCCATAGAGAATGTTTTATATGTCCAGCTCTTAACTATGTTAAGTGACCCACTCAAATCAGTTATTAAGGGTGTTGCTATTACACGGAATGAGTTATTAGTTTAAAGTTTTTTCTACAATCTGGTTTTGATTGAATCTTCTAAGAATAATGGGAGCATAGTAATCATTTCCAGAGCATTGCGTAGAACGTATTAGTTAGGGGAAAATAGCACAATAGCACTCATTGAATTCTGTGAGATATATTGAATTCTAAAGCCTTGAAATGTTTGAAGATTTTGTACTATATATCCACAGATACACCAATGTTAGAGCTTGTAACTCTTTATGAGGAAATTCGAAATAGTTTTTAGAGAAATGCATCTCATATGACGTTGAGCATAAGAATTAGATGGAAATTATATACTTTTTGAATATCATGGCTTTGTTCTTTCAATCCCATGAATTATGTGTCAAATATCCAATGGCCTCATATTCTGTATGCATACAGAATATCGAAACCACCGATCATTAAGAAGATATCATGACAGTATGCAGTTATAGATTGCCAGAGGTTGCAAGTTCTAAATGCATGCATAAATAATGATCGCCTCCTTTTTTTCACAGTAAAGCTTGGAAGGTGGAATTAAACAAAATTGGGGCTCTCTACTCACATCTCTGCTCTTAGGATCAAATTTGAGATCAAGGGGGAATTTGACTGGTTGAATGTTGTCAGATTTCTTAAATAGTCCAATTGACAATCCATACTTAACAGAAACACTGTCCTTTATAATTTTTGAATTTCCTGTTTTCCAGGTTTCGGCCTCGTGTCTTAGTTGATGTATCAAAAATAGATACAAGCACCACTGTGTTGGGATTCAAGATATCAATGCCTATAATGATTGCTCCAACAGCCATGCAAAAGATGGCTCATCCAGATGGTATTTATTCTATCTTTTAATTGGTTTTGGCCTCTCTATTGTAGATCTTTTCTGATACTAACAGGCCTCAGCTTGCTTTACAGGAGAGTTGGCCACAGCAAGAGCTGCATCAGCTGCAGGAACTATAATGGTTTGAACTGGCATCTTTTTTTGAGATACTTTACTTGAATAACAGTGCCTTTTGTGTCCACAGAGTATTAGTTCTCATGACATTCCCTTTTTACAACAGACAGCTTTGTATCTTTAGCTGCCGGATAAAGTGAGTTATAGAAGACTAGGGTAAAACTAGTAAAGTATGCAGTTTTCTATATTTTTTTAACAAAATGTATAGTCAATCCATCATTCTTCAGCCATGGAATTCTATGCCTAAATTAGCACTAAAATACTTGGAGCCATCCTCTTAATGATATTGTGGATTCTTCAATAAAACTACTTCCCAAGTAGTTGGAAAATAGAGTTTCATTAGGAATATGGTTTTTTTGTGGAGTAACCTTTTTTGTTGTGTATGCTTCAATGGCAAGCGGGGTTCATCTCCTCCCCCCGTTTCTTACTGACAGTTTTTTGATGGAGATCTCTTTGTGCTTGGCAAGGAATAAACAAGGTGGACAGATCACAGATTCTTCAAAAGAAAAAGAAAAGTTAGAGCTGCTTGGTTAGTGGCAGAATCCTCTAAGAACAAAGAAAATCAGGACCTCCCTCTCACTTTTCCAAAGGACTACCATCAAGCTCAAAATTGTACCCCAATTGTAGAGTTGGACAAGCGGAAGCTTGATCCTGATATTTCATTTCCTGTGGAATGAGCTTTGATTTATAAGTTTATGAGCATTTGGCTTATGTCTAGAAGCTTATAGAAATGGCCGAGGAATAACCATAGAATAACAGGAGACTTGTATGTCATTATATTGTAGAAAGATTGGATTGCTTTCTCATAGATTCAAAACTCAGCGAATACTTGACCGATTCCTGAGTGCTCGCCTAAAACTTGTAAGCCGAGTTTCTGGTGAGTAGTCTCCAAAACAACTTACTTTGCAGGCTGGTGTAAACAATAGTCACGCCTCTTGAAAGCCATTTTTTCCCCCAACTGTGAAGTGATCATCATCAGATTTGAAGGATTTTTCAACAGGTGGAGTTCGATTTGAGAGACATTTTCTTAGTTTTTTCTGTTTCTGTTTTAAGTTTTTTTTTCCATTTCAGTTCTCTTCTAGGGCTTTAAAGCTTAGTTTTTTGTTCCATTTTTTCATTCTCTTCTTTCTTTTTTTCTTTTCTAGGGTTTAAAAACTTATTGTTTTCTTTCTTTGTTAGGGTTTGCAGTGATTTGTGAGAATGTCATCCTTAGGTACCAAGTCCATGGACCCCACTTGGAAGCATGGCATACCGGGTTTGTAGAAAGGGCGAGTGACATGCAATTATTGGGGTTTTGAGATGAGAGGAGGCATCAATCGCCTCAAATACTACCTTGCATGAATACCTGGCCGAGATGTGAAGTTGTTCGATCAAGTGGAGACTAAAATTACTCAAGAGATGAATGCCCTTCTTGCTAGCCATTAGTTACAATGTAAATAATTACAATCCTCATGAAAACGCTTGGATTCAAATAATGAAATAGTAGGCTCTTCTATTGGCTCACTTGTTTGTGATGCATCCATTGGAGAGAGTTCAAGCCAATAGGATTGATGGGGTTTCTTTGAACAAGTCGCAATATTGTTGGTGCACATCCTTCACTCAAAGGCACTTCTTGGAACCAGGGGAAGCACCATGAAGCGAGGATGGTTGTTGCAAATATTTGGTACCATAATAACATACCCTTTGATGTGGCGAGAAGACCATATTTGGAGTAATTGTTAAATGCAATGACCATTGCCAGGAAAGTGTTCAATGCACCTTCTCTTGTGATTTGAGTGGGCACTTGCTGGAGGAAGTTGTAAAAAAGATGGAGGCGTTAGTAGAAGATCAAAAAATAATATGGGGCAAAAAGGGTTGCATTATTCGTCTGATGGGTGGACGGATAACAAAAAGAAGTCATTGATGAACTTTCTAGTGGCTTCTAGTGGCCAATTGGTGTTCTTTAAGTCCACTGCAATATCCTCTTTTTCCGAGTGATCATCCAATAGGGCCAGCTAGCCTATTTTATTCCCATAGGCTATGATTAGGCATTACAAGGGAATAAAATAAAATTAATTATTTATAACGTTGTCCAAGTAAATTAAATCATAAGGATAGCTTTATTTTTAATTAATTTAATTAAAGTGACTCAAATAAAAAAAATAAATATTATAAAGTCACTTTATTAAATAAAGTGTTCTTCTAGAAGTCTTGAGGAGGTTAAATTAGATTCTTCAATTAGATTCTTCTAGAAGACTCAACTGAACCTTTAAAAAGAGATGACAGCAAGTCATTTGGACATCTTGGTTTTGATGTTTTTTATTAGAGAATTTTGGAGAGCTTGTGTTTGCAGGTTCAGCATGCTCTAGGACGAAAACTCTTGGGTCGATCAGTTGTTTGGACGAAAACCCATTCAGTCTATTGGGTGGATTCATTCCAAAATTTACACTTGTGCTTATTTGATTAGTTTATGGATGATTGAAGCTTCAAAGAATAAATTGTTGCAGAGATAGTTTTGAATTTAATAAAGATTTTATGAATTTTGAAAGCATGCTATAGTAATTTGTACCGCGGCTACAGTGTTTCGTATGGATGCTATAGTGTTCCGTACCGCTACAATGCTACACTACAGTGTCATGCTACAGCACCATAAAATTTTTGAGCTTATTTGCAGCCTATCATTAATCATGTATCAGATTTGATCAACCATTGTATGCACATTTCAAGTCAAATAAAGAGGTTAGATATGGACTGTTAAATACTTGTTTTCATATTTGTATTAATAGGTTTTACGCTCAGATTTTATATTGACCTTCTAGCATATGAATGTATGTTACTTTGTGTTTTATTTATCTTTCATTTGACATCAATATTATGCAATAAACCCCTCACAAATCTGAATATAATAAAATTGCAAAAGCAAACCTCTTAACCTAAGGAAGTATGCAAAGTGTTTGACAAAATGTGTATGAAGAGGAATGCATGATTTTGGTGAAATTATAGAGACGCTCTTACAGTGGTATCAGAGCCACATTTTTGCTAGCCTGAAGGGTTAATGAGCACTAGTGATAGAGCTATAAGGTATTACAAAAGAGATAAAAGAAGAAGGCAATTTCAGTTTGCAGATCCATATCCGGAAGAGGATACACTTTCAACAGTACTTGCAGCAAGGCAACCACCTACAACTGTAGTAGAGATTGAAACAATGAGTGGTTCAGAGAGTCCCCGAGATAGGGCTGAGAGAAGGTATGATGCTCAGATTGTAGAAAACATATTGAATGACCTTGCACGAGGACAACAACAGATGATGCAACAATTTATGCAGTCACAACAACAGTTGATCACAACCATTGGGCAAATGTCACAAAACATGAATACTCTCAAGGTAAATCAGAATGATACAAGTGATGGTAGCAATGTAGGTAATCACATTTGTAGGAGGAAAAATCAAAATATTGTTTGGGCACAAAATAGCCCTCCAAACCTTAACAAATCAGCTCCAAACCATGTCACCCCAGCTGGAAAATAACATTTTTAGCAACAAATCCAACACAACCCTCCAATGCGGGGTCTTCAACATGAAACAAAGAGATCTAGGGCTTCCTACCCTAGTCTTCAACCTCCCAAAGCAAGTCGCCACTTCCAAATCCTTTTTTTTTTCCCTCTTTTTCTGAATACTAGGCTCAATTGCAACCCCACGTTGAAGCTACTCTTAATGAGAAATAAGAGTTTGTGTCCCCACTCCTTTTTTGGCTTGAATATTTTTGTCTCAAAGCCAATAGCTTAAGCTTTTTGTGCTTAAAACTCAAATTTTAAATATATTCCATAACATGCTCTTCAAATGAAACCTCCATTACTTTTATAGTCTTCCCCCAAGGGGTACGCCGAAAATGGAGGGAAATACCTTTTCAAAATTTAAAAAGAACATCTCTTATAATCCACTTAAGTGAATTGGGTGCTCATGACCCTCAAAGGTTCCCAACTTAAGTGAAATTATAGAAATAAAGTGTTTTTTCACAAGTGTTCTTAATAACCCTCATGTTTCCCTTCTTATTTATCTTTTTCCTTAGCCCTTGGGAAACCAATAAAGGCTAAGGTCTTCAATAGTGTCATGATCAAAAGGGGGACATGACAATCCTCCCCGCCCAAAATTGTTTGTCTTCAAGCAATCGTAACAACCAATGGGCTGTCCCAACCATGGGCCTTATGCCATTCTCAATTCTTGATTCTTCCCACGGAAGGGAGACCTCTTGATGAAGCCCCTCACAGTTGTATTTGAAAATTCTTGGCTGTATATACAATTTGGAAATGATACAACATCAGATTATAATCTTCCTTTCCCATCTCATGGATGCCCCACTCCTCGGATGTACCAAAAAGATGATGAGAAAAGGGAAATTTTCTGAAATGGCAACACTGTGGTGGCTGGAAAAGTGTATTACAGCAAGGTTGTCTTTAATATTTTGGGCCTTGATTGCCCCTATATCAGCACCTACACAAGACACAAACACGTTAGTCAAAACAAAAGTTCTCCCCTTCCCTTCCATGTTTGTACTCTTGACAATGTCCTCTATATGTGAAGTGGCTGGAAGCATGTGTGTGGATGCCCGTGAGAGCATAGGAGGGATGACCAAGCTGCTCCCATACTCCAAATTGGCCTTCAAAATCAGAATTTTTTCATTTAGAAGAGCTGGAAACTTCGTCACAACGCTTGAATTCCACCCTTCATTGTTTGGCCACCAACAAGCATCCATATACCCCAAAGAGAGGGTAGGATCAGTCACTTCCCTCTTGATTAGTTGGTTGTGCGTGTATACTTCAGACCTCTTATGACTCCTCCATAATGACTTGGTCACCCCCAACTCACCCTTGCTAGGTGTCTGCATGAAATCAGCACCCTCCAAGCATCCTGGGGTCCTAAAACTTGCCAAAAGATGGCTGGAACTGTCATGGACAGCATGGTTGAAATAATTACCATGGCTATCCCTCATGTCCATTCTATTCTCTGTGTGCACCACTTGACCCTCCATGTAATTCAAAGTCCCTTCAAAGTGTTGTGACCAGCCTTTCCCTGGTTCATTCACCCAAACTCCTTGCCTTTTCTCTCCTCCTTCCATCCTCTTGTGAGAAGGTGCTATTGTGCTCCTCAATTCAACCTTCAAAACTGAAAATTGAATATCTCTTTGCCTAGCAAGCTTCTCTAGACATACTAAAATATTTCCGCTTGCCCCTTGCTGTTTGGAGATGGAATTTACCTTGTTAGAGCATCTATCATATCCAAGAAAGACCAAAGAATCTTGCCTTGGGAGTGCTGATCCCGAGTTTCAAAGTTCCACTTTAGTTGGCAACACAAGGGTCCATCTTCTCTTTCCTTTACTGAAGTGACTAGAGGCTGAAATGAATCAGTTTTTCCAGAACTTTTTGAGCATGAGCAATTATGATTTTTAACAAAAAACGCAGAATTTTCTGAGCACACCCTAGGTTTCTTCTCTATCCAAAATTCAAAACTTCTTCCTTTCTCCCCAAACTGAAAATCAATCTCTTCATAAACTTGTTTGGAAACTTCATTTTCAGAATTCATTAAGTTCAAAAAACAAGGAATTAAATGTTCTTTGTCATACCTTAGTGGCTGTCCTTTGGCCACTTTGCAGACCTCTTTTGAAGGACAACATTTCCCCATCATTGCCTCTTTCACCAAACCATGTTAATGACCAAATTCCATAAGTAGAGGTGGCTTCTCCAAATCAGAAAAAACATTCTTCCTTGCTGCCTCTACCAAAATTCTCTCATGGAAGATTCCTTCCATTGCCTTTGAGGTCACCTCCGGGGGTGCCTTATCACTCAAGCCATGCGATATTACCTTTTTCCCATACACATTGAATTTGAGCTCCATAGTTTGGTAATTTTGTGTGTACTCTCCAAGAGAGTGCAACCATTGTATGCTTAGGACAAGGTAGGCCTCTCCAATGCCAAGCACATAGAAGTCATCCTCAATGGGGTGTGTCCCAACATGATGCTAAGCTTGGAAACCTTGGTGGTACAAGGGATGGTGAAGCCATCTGCCACGGTCACACGGAATATCTTGAATTCGATAGGTTGTAGTCCACATGTATAAATCAAACTTTTATCAATGAAATTGTGGGTGGCCCCACTATCAATGAGAATAGTAACATTCTTACCTTTCAATATTCCTTTCACACGAAAGGGGTAGTATTTAGGAGTCCTCGATAATAAAGCAAAAGTACACTCATGTCCTCTCCTCCAAGGATCTCCAAAGGCTCCTCCGCATAGGTGGCTTCTCCTTCCTCTTCTTCCTCCATCCAAATGCACCTCAATGTAGTGCACTTGCCCCTTCCCACGGCAATGATGACCTGGTGTCCAAGGATCTTTGCAATCAAAGCAAAGTTTTTTCCTTCTCAGCTCGTTTCTTGTCTCATTGCCTCATCTTGGCAGCTCCCTTTGCTGCCCTAACCCCTGCTGGTTTGGTCTACCAAGCTGCCCCAAAGGATTTGGTTTTTGTGACTCAAAAGAGTTGCCCTTTTGCTGCCCCCATCTATTGTCTCTTTGCTGTCCAAAAGGCCCAAAAGAATTAGTTTTTTGCTAAACAAAAGGCAGAATTTTACCTTGGGAGTTGAAGATTCAAGATCAAGAGCCTTTTGGATGGCTCCTTGAAGAGAAGGTGGGTCAAAAGCTTTGACCAAACCCCAAATGGAATCAACAAACCCTTCCATGAACAAAACCACCAATCTCCTCTCCGAAACATCCATTACCATGACCGCAACTCTTTGAAATTTTGTCACATATTCCTCCACTCTACCCCCTTTCCTCAATTGAGCCAACTCTCTGAAATGAAGCTCCGGATCAGCCCTATCAAACCTCTCAATGATCTGTTTGTTGAACTCTTCATAAGACTGAATGACTTGGTGTCCTTGGGTGATTAAGGTGATTAACCCATGATACCACCACTCATGGGCAACTCCCTCTAAGTGCAAGGTGGAAAATTGAATAGCATCCTCCACCACAGGTCTAAGTGAAAAGTAGGTATCTACCTTCTAAATCCAAGCCCAAGCCGAGCTCTTGGAAGATCCATCAAAATTTGAAAGTAACAGCTTTCCCAAAGCATGATGGAGCACTCCTTGGTTGCCCCGAGGTCTTTTGCCAACCCTATTGCTTCCTTGTTGCCCATACTTCCAAGATGCGAATTCGGATAAATTCATTTGACCCCTGAAATGAGCGAGATAGGTCATGCATTAACTATTCCGTAAGGTGGGTTGTTCTTCTTTTTCTGGAATGGCTACTTCTTTTTGCAAGAAAGTAGGTCGGTTAGGCCTACATGTGGTTCTTTCGTTCCCTTTGGGGGCTGATCTGTGAGGTTGTGACTTCCAGAAGCACTTTCATCCCCATTGATTGGTTTGTCACTCCTCATCTCTCTCATAGTGCAGACAAATTCCACCATAACCATTGTCAACCGTTCTTGGGCTTGTGTGTATCTATCAAGCCTTTCCTTTCTATTTTCACCATCATTCCTTGGCTTATCCAAGTGAGCCATTGCTTCTTGTTGGTCTTCCTCAACCTTCTTCTTGCTTCTAAGGTAGTACCTTAGCTCTTTGTCACCCTTGTTCATGAATCACTTTGGAAACCCCATGGCTAGCCAAGATATGGCTCTGATACCATTGAAATATCCCAAAAAGGGAATATTTTTTGAATTCTGGAATTTACTGTAAACTCTAGCCAAACATGAATTTTACAAATTTGTAATAGCAAAATCTAGCTGCAAATAACCCTTCAATATTAGCTAAAAAATACAGCAAGCTCAAAGAACATAATAGGCAGTCCTACAAGCAAGTTTGGCTCCTCCAAATCTACAATTGTTCTTCAAACCCTAGGCATCCCACTTCAGAAGTTTATTAGCTTTTTTTGAAGATGCATCATGCTCAAAACCATCCACTTAATAATCAGAAAATTACCAATAAATCACATAACATTATTGGCTGTCATAAATGCTTTTCACTCCAAAATATGATACTGAAATTGACCAAAATATTACTGAATTAACATGCCAATATTATTGCAATTTAGGAACATGTATGAAGTCCAAATGACCTTCAAAACCCTTACAAAAATCAAGAATAAATTCAGGAATAATATAGAAAAATCAGAATATTGTTTGGACACAAAATAGCCCCCCAAACCCTAACAAATTAGCTCCAAACCAAGTCGCTCTGGCTGGAAAATAATACTTCCAGCAATAAATCCAATGCAGCCCTCCAATGAGGGGTCTTCAACATGAACCACATATATCTAGGGCTTCCTACCCTAGTTGCCAACCTCCCAAACCAATCAGCTCCTCGCAAAAAGCAAGTCGCCACTTCCAAATCCTTCTTTTTTGTTTTTTTCTGAATACTAGGCTCAATTGCAACCCCAAGATGAAGCTGCTCTTATTGAGAAATGAGGGTTTGCATCCCCACTCCTTTGGCTTGAAGGTTTTCGTCTCCCAGTCAATAGCTTAAGCTTTTCGTGCTTAAAACTCAAATTTCAAATCTATTCCATAACATGCCCTTCAAATGAAACCTCCATTGCTTCTATAGTCCTCCCCCCAAGGGGTATGTCCAAAATGGATGGAAATACCTTTTCAAAATATAAAAAGAATCTCTTATAATCCACTTAAATGGATTGGGTACCCATGACCCTCAAAGAGTCCCAACTTAAGTGAAATTATAACGATAAAGTGTTTTTTCACAAGTATTCTTAATAACCCACATGTTTCCCTTCTTTTTCGTATTTTTCCTTAGCCCTTGGGAAACCAATAAAGGCTAAGGGTCTTCAATAGTGTCATGATCAAAAGGGGGACATGACATGTAAATCCATTTCTTGCGAAAGTTAACTGTAACATATATAAGGAAAATAATATAGCCGAAGCGTCAATCTCCTGGAAACATATTTAAAAGTCATGTAAAACTCTATATAGTATAGAAAAATGTCATGTAATAGTGTAATTTGGCATAGGAAAGATAATATCATATAAGCCTCGACACAAGAGGGTATAATGCCCCCTAAGGCAAAGCAAGATAGGAACAACTAGTATGTCCAAAAATGTCACAAAATAAGTCCCTTTCTGGGCTAGATATAGTAATGAGAACACACATAAGTAGCATGCCCCCATATATGCATGGTAGGTACCATGGCAATGTAGGCACCGAGAAAGTATAACACTATAAATGCGCATGATGGAAATCATGTCACCTATCATAGTATAGTAATATGCATGATGGACATCATGGCAACAAGCATAGTTTATCAATAGACAATCAGACTTGGGACCACATAGAAGTTAGTGAGACAACATGCAAGGAGGGACTCACAAAACATGACAGCAAGAGGACCCTTTAAGGACAACTACACACAAGCATACACATGCACACACAAGCAAGAACTCACATAATAATTAATATAACTCATGGAAAAATTGCAATGTAGATATCCATGTAATATGTAAGATTTAGGTACTAGCCAAATATGTAATCAATGTAAATAGCTCAATATGATAAATGGATAGTGATGAAAGATATCATTTTGATAATCCATTAAATGGAGATGCCTCCAATTTGAGGCATGTCTCCACTAAAAATGCCATGAAGGTGTGGGCAAGGATTGGCCATGAAACTTGTGTATAATACATAATCACGTGGGACCTATATATTTGCATAGAACCCACTCAAATAAATACCATGAAAAACACATGCCTAAAACATGGATGCAAAAACCTCTAGTATAGGTAAATATGAAATCATGTATAAAGCAAAGTTTTTAGTCTTTTGTATTTTGTAATGTTTTTGTAATATAAACCTGCCCCTTGTTGGGCTATATATCACTCATGTATGTATCAAGTATTATAGTCATAATGTGACAAGATGTAAAATGACGTGTAGGGTATAAGGGCCTATCAATGTAGTAACACAAGACACATATGTAATGTTGCTCCCAATCATAAGGTAATATCAATTTGGTCTAATCATAAGTATGGATGATATGGTGCGTAGGTGTAGACATCCTTTGATGAAGATGAACATGCATATATAAGACAAAAACATGCTCCCTATTGTATGTATATACTCAATTAATAAAAGTCAATAAATCTATCATGTGTGAAACCAATCAAGTGTTAAAGTATATGTAAGACTTGGATCTGTATGATTAATATAAGCTTGTAGGATGCAAGGGTATGATAGACTCCAAATGTAGAATATTTCAATAAGACTTTGAGAGAGATAAATGTGGGTACCATGCCTCCATAGGAAAATGTATGGTCAATAAATTGCATAGGTGGGTATGATTCCCCCATAGGCAAATGCATATAAGATTCTGTCAATGAAACTCATAAGTGACTAATAAGTTGCTCTCATCTTTGTAGGATTTGTTCAGTTAATAATTCATAACATGATGCTCTTGTGGAAATGTATAGGTCATGTACACTAATGTGTAAGATATGGTCCTGTGAATGAGGAGTATGACAGTTATGATATGCCAAGATGAATGGTGTGTAGGGCAAAAGAGGCCCCACTAATGTAGAAATGCATGGTAGATATAAAGTATATGGCTCTAAAAGTGAGATAGTTCCCATGTGGTCAAAGAATAATAATATTATATGCCTCTAATGGGCATAGAGGAGATGTATATGATGTACAATCACATGAAACTCAATCTTGATTTAGTGTCAAATATAACAATGTCGCATTGTCCCCCCAAGTGGAAATATATGAACAATATGCTCAAGGTAAGAGGATCAAATAGGATGGCCCAATAGATGCTCCCAATTTGTAGGATATATAAGATAAACTCCAAGTTGTAATTTTGAAATGTATTGCCCCCAGTAACGAGGCAAGATATATTTCCTGGACACAACGGTGTCCTAAATATGCTAGGTATGGAAGAGAGTCCTAAATCATAGTCATAGGAGTATGGATGGTATAGTATCAAAATATGTATAAGTCAAGGCATGTGGTATAATTCATGTAACAAGTAATAAGCAACAATGGCATGTATAATATTCATGTAATCACTGAAGATATATATATTCCATGTAAGTAATAGCAAGCTATGTGTAATCTATGTAAAGTGGCTGTATATAAAAATGGAAAAGCCATAAATATGCCATCGTATATAACTGCTTGAAGATGCCCTCTTAGGTAAGGCATAAATGTGTCTATAACTACATGTAACCTATATACCCTGCATCTCACCCACTCAGAGTATACCGTGAGGAGCATGTGTGGAAAACACGAATATATAAATCCTCTAGTATAGGAGAACAAACATGATATGTATTAAGTGACTAAAGTAAAGGCAAAGTTTTTTTTTGGATTTGTGGTTTTTATGATTTTTTTGTAATTTTGTAGTTCTTTGCATGTATTGCATTTTGTGACTTTACACAAGCAGCACTATGGCATAAAATCGATAAGGAGATCCCAAGTCATCAAATGATAGAGATATTACATAGAACATGGCCTAAAGCCGATGTACTTCAAAGAAGTATGAGTTGAAGTTCAAATGTGTCATATGTAGTGGAACTCTGAATATGTAATAAAAATCTTAAGTAGATGACAAGGCACATGTAGCCACAAATATGTTTTGTGAACAAGATGATCAAAGTTACCATAAATTACAAGAAAAATAAGCAAATGTGCTGAAAAGGGAAATGCCGAAGTATGTGTGCGTTGAAGCTCATATTATGCTACATGCTTAATAATATAGGATTAGAGTTTTGGAGGAATCGTTGTGGGTTGCAGTTGTAAGAGCACGAGACTGTCCAATTTTAAGAGGTACATAACGTAGGCATGTAATTGGTATCTGAGATGGTGCCCTGTTTATACATTGTGTTCGAAATTTTCTTGGATGACACGAGTGGCTTTGGACACCTGAACATTGTGTGGTTTGTACTAGATTTGGTATTATATATTTTTTTGATGTGATGCTTTATTTAATGACATAGGAGATGCATATGCTAGAGCACAATCACTTACCTCTTCAACCTTTGTTTCTTTGACATTTTCAAAATTTAAGATGGGCTCTTATGGTTCAATATTTGTTTTCTTCTTATCAGTTTGCTCTTGCTCTTTTTCCTTGGCTTGGTTGCCTTTCGGTACTTTTGGTTGCACATATTGGAACCCTATTGGGGTTGTTTCAAAGTGAATGTGCAGAGGACTCATAGTTTTTTGTTGGTTCCACAACATTCAAGCAATTGGCTTCATCATGTTGCTTTCCTATGTTAGATTGAAATGCAATATTATTAAGCACACAAGGTGGGAAAGTTCCCTTGTAATCTTGAGGAGTACAATATAGCTGGGTAATACTGAAGGTGTTCATGTCATCTAGATATTCTCCTAGTCTACATGGCGTGAAGCTAATTTTTGGTAATTGTGCATCTTATTGATTAGTTTCAAAGTCATTCTTCTTCTGTGTTATCTTATCTTTGGTATCATCATTGGTTTTGTTTGATTCTCCAACAATGTATGTGTACACCCTTTCCATGGGGATATGTTGCTTTGGAGGTATGATGATGCTTTGTCTTGTATAGAGTAAACATAAATGGTGAACCCTACATGAATACATCCAACGTATATGACAGTAAAGTAAAAAATTCATATCTATTCTAGTGTCTAAACTAGAAACATAGCTCAAGTATAGCGTAACAATGATAATAGCAATGGAAATGAGAATACATGAGCTGGAATGATCATACCTTGACTTTTTTTTAGAAATTTGAACCAAGAATGTGATTGTACACATTGTTTGCCTCCTGTGTGCAAAATTTGAGCTACTTGGGTGGACTCGTTGCTTGTAACTAACTAACGAGTTTGACTTGGGCAAACTTGTTGCTAGGTAGATTTGTGCATCGAGTCTGATTATGGCCATTGAGTCTGACCTGCGTAGGTTTTCTAGATTTGCGCTCTTTAGGGTTGCTTCACTATTTGATGATGTTTTGTCCTGTATGTTTACTTCTCTGTTTCACCAAGCAAAATCTTTAATTTTGTTTTTTCTTCTTCCTTGACCTAGTTCAACACTCATAACAAAACAAAGGGTTATGGAGTTGGGCAACCACCAAGGTGGGGTTGCAAACTACGTATCAGACATGCTAGAACTGGACCTTCACTTAGTTCTAAGTGTTTAAATGGAACATATCGAGCAAGGGCTTTTAACCTCCTCTTCCCTAGAAGTGGTGATGCAACTACATGCAAAGCTAAACCTTCCTTTGGTACAAGAGAGTGATGAGAGACCAAGGGAAACAAGTCCGTCACAAGTATGTAAGATATGAATCAATGAAGCTTGACTTGAAGTAGGAGGAATGATGGATCTCGGGGCTTGGGTAGACTCTTTTCTTGGCTCTTGTCCTTAGTGTTTTTTTTTTAAAAAATTGTGAAATGAATTGATATGACTTTGTATGAATAGGGTGTTCTAGGACAAGTTATGCACTTAGGCCGACTCAAGGAGTGATAATAGGCAAACATTAAGGCACATGATAGATGACAAATGACAAAAGGATCCACAAAATGGTCTTGGACAGATTTGTCAGGGCTACGAGTTTGACTAGGGCAGACTCGTATGGCCTATGAGTTTGACTAGGGATGAATAGAGGCTCTAGTCTCAATGGAAAGCATGGAAATGTGTGATTTTCAGCTTAGGAGTGCTAATAGATAGATCTTGATAAGTGTTATACCTGATTTTGAGATTGAAGGGTTGACATGAAGATTAATGTGTGTATGAATAAGTCCTAAAAATGGTAAATTAAGCACAAATATTTAAGTATAATAAATTAGTGGAAAAACACCAAGGAAAAGGTTCTTGTACTAAATCTAGGTGTCTATAATTAGATATAGTACTGGTGTAAATAGATACAAACTTTGTAGCCCAAAAACAAAGAAGATTGTTTGCAATCGTAATGTAATCATCAAATAAGTTAAAGGGGTTCCAAAATAGGAAGGAAAACCAAAGGAAGAACTTGAAAAGGTGCATGTTGAATTAGAAGAGGGAGAATTAGTGTCTAAATATGAAGCAACTGAAGAAGATGAAGTAGGAGTTATATGAGGAAGATTCAGATGAAGCAGAGGATGATGAGCCAAAAGAGGAAGATTATCAAACTCCAGTCTTGAGAAGATCATATCGAACTAGAAGAATACCAAAAAAATTTAGTCTAGTTGATTTCCATTATATATTTCTCTTATTAGTTTTGTCAGTTACTAATGAAGACCCCAAGATTATGAAGAAGGCACTTGGCTCAAATGAAAATAAGTCCTGGAAGAAGGCTATGGAGGAAGAAATGGAGTCCTTGGATAAAAATAAGACACGGGACTTGGTAAAACTGTCACCTGATAGAAAACCTATCAGCTCCAATGGGTGTTCAAGAAGAAGTACAATGCATGAGGAACAATGGAGAAATTTAAAGCCCGCTTGGTAGCAAAGGGATTCTCTCAGGTAGAGGGAATAGATTTTGGTAAGATATTTTCTCCTGTTGCTAAGCTAACTTCAATTAAATATATTTTAGCTATTTGTATTAGTTTCGATCTTGAAATAGAATAGATGTATGTAAAGACACATTCAAAAGGAAAATTAAAGAAGAATAAATCCCGCTTGGTAGCAAAGGGATTCTCTTAGGTAGACGGAATTGGTTTTGGTAAGATATTTTCTCTTGTTGCTACGCTGACTTCAATTAGATTTATTTTAGCTACTGTTGTTGCTTCTGATCTTGAAATATAATAGATTGATGTGAAGATAACATTTCTATAGGGGAGCTTGAGGAAGAAATCTACATGGTGCAATTAAAAAGTTTTGAAGTGAAATGAAAGAACTAGGTGTGCATGTTGAAGAAGTCTCTTTATAGATTGAAGCAATCACCAAGGATGTGGAATTAGAAGTTTGGCCATTATGTGTTGGAACTTGGGTTTGTACAAAGCAAAGCCGATTCCTATGTGTATAAACAAGAAGGTGATAGCTTTGTTATCATAGGTTTCTATGTAGATAACATGTTAATTAGTAACAACAAGGAAATGTTCAAACAAGTTAAATCTAAACTATCATCTTAGTTTGACGTGAAGGATCTAGGTGCTGCAAAGTTCATTTTGGGCATGGAAAGGAAAAGGGATCGACCAAACAGGAAATTGTAGTTGAATCAAAGGAAATATGTTGAAATGATATTGCAGAGGTTTAGAATGAAGGGATTTAACCCTGTAAGTACTCCCTTTCCTATTGGTCGAAAGTTATTTGCTGAACATCGTCCAAAACACAAGAGGAAATCAATGACATGTCCCAGGTTCCTTATGAAAGTGTTATCGGAAGCCCAATGTATGCAAAGGTTTGCACTAGATTTAACATTTCCCATGCGGTGGGAGTTGTGGGTAGACTTATGTTCAACCCCGGGAAGGAACTTTGGACTTTTGTGAAAAAGAGTTTCAAATATTTGTGTGGCATTTCATATTATTCAATTTGCTACCAAAAATTGGTGAAAACAAAACTATGAATTTACAAGTCTTTGTGGATTTTGACTGTGTTGGAGATCTCGAATGTCGAAGATCAAAAAGTGCCTATGTGTTAACTTGTTTGGGGGAGCAGTGAGCTAGATAAGCAAAAGGTAGGCAGTTGTTGCAATATATAGTAGAGGCAGAGTACATGGTAGTCACTAATGCCAGTAAGGAAGTAGTATGGTTACAAAGGTTGTGTTCAACTATTGGTTTCTTACAAAAAGCTGTAAGGATAGACTGTGATAGTCAAAGTGCATTATGTTTGGCAAAGAACACTTCTTATCATTCTCAGTCGAATCATATTGATGTGCAATATCACTTTGTTAGAGAAATGGTTGAAGATAGGAAGGTACTGTTGAAAAAGGTCGATATAGGGAAGAATGTTGTTGATTTATTGATGATGTGAGTAACGAGAAGTTTTCTTGGTGCAGAAGATCAATGGGCATGGCTGCCCTTAGTTTCTGAAAGTATGTAGTTGTGAACCCTTGTGCAAAGTGTTCAACAAGTGGAGGAATATTGGATATTTGTTGTATACTTAGCATGACTTACACCCCTTAGGTACTGTATACCCTGACACAACTAGTGGGATCTGGGAATCACTCTGGTTGTGGTGTGTTTGGGGGGCCAGTGGCCTCGCAATCGAGGGTTTAGGGGCGGGAGCCCTCGAGAAATGGGGAGCCCTCGAGAAATGTTTTATAGAACGCGTGCGTGTTTTGGTGAGCTCATGGATATTTTTTATATATAGTAATGTATGGGTAGTTTCACGGCCCATTATTTTTTATATTCATTGTATTGTAATACCACTTGGACAGTTTCCTATTGATGTGCCTAAAAATACTCACACATGCATTAGGGAAAAGCATAACTTGGAAGTATTTTATTGAATTGTAAACAGTTGAGTTAATGCAATAAGGAAGAAGTTGATGTGCTGGGTTTTTTCCTCGAAGGAGTTTTTCCAAGTGAAAATCGTGTGTATCGTGTGTGTGTGCCATTTATCTTTCTGTTATAACTTTGATTTTGTTAGAATTGTTGATCTTGTGTTAGTTTATCAATTCATTTCTCTTCAACTATAAGAACATAGGAGTATTAGAAGAAATTGGACGATGAGGAAGATCCAAGTGGGTAACAAACATATAAGAAAGCTAAAGAAGAAACAAGGGTTACCAAAAGCCACATGCCAAACAAAGAAACAAAGAAGGTCAATGCAAGCAAGGAAAAAAAATAAAGCAACACAAAAAAGTAATAAAAACAAACTATGTCCAAGAAATGGAGATAGTTTACGTGCAAGCATAGGGGGTTAATAAACATAGGGAAAACGATACGTTGTCCTTGGGCACTTGACTCCCTAGATCAAGCCAAGACAGCCTAAGATAGAGAAACATGGGGAGGGAGCAAGGAATGGGATTGGGTAATTGGGGTTGGTTTGGACCCTGAATACGTCTAGATTGAATGGGTAAGGGGGATTGAGCGCGTTGAGCCCAATATTTGTTAGTGGCTTCCAAATGGTTGTTGAGAGAATCTCACTGAGGGATAAGTTGGTGAGGCAAAGGAGTGGTGATGAATATCATATGCTAGAGCTCTTGGTAAATGTTGGTTTGGATAGATATACTGGGATTAGAAACAACCACCCTAGGGAAGGCTCCAACGCATTGGGGTTGGACTTGCCCCTAAAGGGTTACTAAAGGAAACAAGGGACAAGAAAGAGAAAGAAACCAAGAGTAGTTTATTGCAACTATGAACTTCCAAAACAAAGACTCAAGCATATGACTTAAGGGAAACTACTTGCAAATGAAAAATAAGATATAATGAAAAGCTTTGATTGCATTCAAGATTTACTATTTTCAAATAACAATTACGATTTAATCTAATGAAATGAATAAGGCAACAAACTATGCTATGTTTTTGTATTTTCCAATATTATGAAAGTAAACTATGGATGCTATTGACCAAATGACAAGAATAACCCACAAGCATACTCGACGGAGTGGATGGAAATGACTATAACAGAGGGTAAACAACGAACAGATAACAAAAAAATATGTTGGGGAATACTACAAAACTACTAACACGAAGTATGATCTGAAAACACACTTGAGAGAGGCTTGGAACAACAAACATATGGGCTGAAATTGATACAGAAATGCAATGGACAGCAAGTTAACTAACACGGTTGGGACTAGACAAACTACAACACAACAATGATAAACTAACAAAGCTGGTTGCACACTAAAATCAGACTTGGAACAACAAATTAGAAGGCTGAAACTGAACTTGAAGCGCCAGATAACAAACAACTTCACAAAGAGATTACAATCTAGGAGTACAACACTTATGCGAGTGAACAAAACACTGAACAACAGTAACATTAAAACAGCTTGGAAGAAGTATGACAAATATGAATTTGTGGTTTGTGACAAGTTTGAGATAAAGGCAATGAAAATGCTTTATCTGAACCCTACATAACCTTGATTGGTAAACATAAACACAACCAGAATAGCGGATTGTGTTAACTTTAAACAACAAGAACATAATTGAATCTACTAATCTAATGTAAACTTACATCAAATGACCTTTAAAACTTACTTTAATCTATCAACAATAAAAAAACCTAAGCCCTATCACATGGTGTATGACAAACCAGGGGACAAAAAGGGGAGTTGGAATGTCCTTAGGGTGTAAATCTCCATATGGTGATGACACTTTGTCTCAATGGAAATCAATTCAAGGGCAGAAATGTTCCACAAACTAAAATTGAACTAAGCTAAGGCATAAAGGACATCAGAACTAAGGTCATGTATTGATATCGGGCAGAGAATGAGCTACGGGGATATGATTTTCCAATTGCAGGAAAGGTTAAGGAGGAGGGATATATAGGCTAGGAAAGGAAAACAAAGAGGTTTGAGCACAAATGAAGGGTCTGAGAGGTGGAAGCAAACAGCTAAGGCACATTGAGTGTTTCATCTACCAAGCCCAACCTCTGATTTGCCTATACAACCTTTTGTGAAAAAACTGCTGGTTAATGCAGATCGATGGTTGCACAACCATTGCAACAGTTTCACCACCAACCTAGGCAACTGATCAAGGATGAAGTTTGACCAATGAAATGTGCACTTGCTAGGAAGATGAATCCAAGAGGAAACAAACGAAGGGGTTTAGAGGACAGAAGTAGTTGGAAAGAGGAGACGACACAAGATTTTAAACCGTTGGATATGTACTGTCATCAGTGGATGAAAATATTGCCCCATGCCTAATTTGGGTGCTTACAGTTAACATTCAATGCCTAACCAATGATATCAGGTAAATCATCATCATATTGTATATAAGTAGAAGCAGTCAAATCATTGAGAATAACACCAGGTTGTCTAGTTGTCAATGAGTCTACGAAAGATAATACATTGCCATCATCAATGCTATCATTATTATAAATCTTATCAATATAAGCATCATCATTATAATCATCATTGGAATCACCCACATAATCCATTGCACCTTCTTGTAAAATAACACACTCTCTTATCTGAAAATTAGCTTGAAAAATTGGATCATTTTTAGGTACTTTTGCTTGTATAGGCATAGGAGTTTGTGATAAATACACCTTAGTAGGTGGAAGAGTAGATACTTGAACTTTGGGCTCACTTATTTGAGATATTATGATTGGTTGTTGTTTTGACAATTTCTTAGGCGAAACCTCATTTTGAACTTGTACTAGAGGACCATAAATATCACTCTAGATAGTAATCACTTGATCATTATGAACAAACTTTAATCATTGATGTAATGTTGATGGAATTGCTCTCATTTGATTGATCCATGGTCTTCCAAACAAAATGTCATATGTCCCATTATCCTGTATTACATGAAACCAAACTAAGATGGTCTTATTACCCACTGTGACAAGTAAAGTGATGCATCCAAGTGGTTTTCTTGTAATCCCATCATATTCCATAATAATTGTGGTAGTACCCACTAAATCTCTTAGATAATATCCAAGACTACTGATAAATTTTTGTGTGCATATATTTATACTTGAACCATTATCAATTATAATTCTCTGTGTTTCCTATGAATGTGCACCTATGAAAGCTCATATGAATAGTGGTCCATCATTAGAACTATCTTTTAGAATCTCATGATCATAAAATATAACTGGAGAAGGCGTATTCTTAATTGAATTAACCACACCTGTGAGTCTATCAAGTGGATGAATTTTATAAGTTTGTGGCGGTTCCCTTTGATCTACTGTATAAACATTACCTTGATCTTTAGATTGAGTGGCATGATTTGGGGGAGGATATGTAAATCTTTTCAAATTTTGATTTGGTTTGTTCATTCAAGGTACTTTTGAGACTCTCTACCGGAATTTAGTTGTTATTGATGAGGTCTTGGATTTTATGTTACAAATTAATGCATTTATTTAAATAATGTCTTGTGATTCTATGATAATTGCAAAATGCATTAGCATCATAGCTCTTAGGCAAACACCCAGATGGATCCAACTCTCTAATAAGAGGTAAAGTAAGCATATTGCATTCAAGTAACCGTTTAAGCACATCTTGAGGAATTTCATTCAATCTTGTAATTTGTCTTTATTCTCTTTGTAGTGATAAGACTAGCTTGTTAGATGGTCTACTTATGGCAGCTTTTATCCAAATTGTTTAACCTTCCTTGGGTTAGCATTCAATCATTCAAGTATCTGATTAGAGAATGGCACAACCACTAGCCCAAGGGTCAAAACCTTCTTTTGGCTATGTGATTTGGCATCACTCTTCTACTTTGGAACATTTGGAAGGAACGAAACAACATAATTTTCGAGCAGGTCAGTAGGGATATTACTTATGTTTAGAAGAGTGTTAAAGTTAATGTAGCAAAATCTATCAAGCATAAGATCTGTTTATCTCAAATTCTTACACCGGAATGGGAGCCCTTGTGCCAAGAACTCTCTTTGTAACCCGGAACTTCAAAAATGACTGCCTATCGACCTAAAAAGAAAACTCAGATGGATAAACATTGGACAGCCCCTCCAATTGGGTAGGGTAAGCTGAATATTGATGGTGCTTCAAGGGGCAATCTGGGTCAGGCTAGTATGGGAGGCATTGGTAGATCTTCTAACAAGTTTTTAGCCATATTCTTCGCTGAAAATCTGGGATATATAACCAATAACTTAGGAGAAATCAAAGTAGTTTACAAAGGGATGCAAGAGGCTTGGAAAATTGGGTGGCAAAAAATCCAAATCAAATCTGATTCCAAGGTAATTGTTAGCTTGTTATTTGATCCTGAGGGAGTTCATAGCAAAAATTGGCAAATAGCAAGAGAGTAGGGGAAAATTCACAAGTTGCAAGACAAGTTCCAAGAGGTCCATTTCAGCCATGTTCCCAGAGAAAGTAATAAAGTAACGGATGGGCTGGCCAATTGGGCTCTAGACAATCACAACTTACTTGTTATAGTTTGCCTCCTCTATGGTGGCCGACCAAGTTGCAAGGGGATTTGAGAACGCTTCTAGATTCTGGTTTGTACTAATGAATACTAATATGTATCCTTTTCTGTAAATTACACAGGCTTGGACTTATAGCTTTCAGGTCTAGCATAGTAGAATATGTACACTTTGAATTCTCACTAATATAAATGGGGTTTACAAAAAATAAAAAATAAAAAATCATTGTCATTACCTTAAGCCTTGGAATTTGTTTTACCTTGAAATTTGGCTCCACTTGAGTTAGGGGCATTGGTCTTATATTTAAGCATGCTAGCCTCTAAAAGCTTGATCTCATAGTTTCTAACTATATGACAGAGATTATCAAAAGATGGGTAGTTGTTGAAGACCACTTTGTCTTTAATGGGAAAAAACAAACTTTGTAATTCATTATTAGGTAATTGGTGAGTCATTGATGTAACCTTTCTCTTGAATTTGAGCACATACTAACATTTTCATTAGGTCTTTGTTTAAGTTGAGAAATTTGTGGAAATGTAGATTTCATTCTAATATTTTTTGAAAAATGAGCTACAAAATCATCAGCTAGAGTAGCGAAGGAATGCACAGATCCACATGGTAAAGCATAAAACCGATCAAGAGCATAATATTTTAAACTTCTAGGAAATAACTTTAGTAAATAATCTATCATTATGTAGAAAATCTAAACAAGAAGCATAAAATCATTTAACATGGCAAGAAGGATCTCCTTTGCCATTGAATAATTTAAATTTTGGAGCCACAAATCCTATTGGCAAAGGGTAAGCAAGAACTTCATAAGCCAAGGGGTTAAGCAAAATATCATGTGAAGCGACCCTAGTACTTGACTTTTGAGACCCTTGAGAAAGAAATTTAAATTGTTGTTGAACATCACGCAAGGTTTGAATCAAAGCAGTAATTTCAGGGGTTGGAAATGAAGTGGTAATAGAATAGGTGGGAATAAAAGCATTGTTCAAAGAATCCAATTAAGAAACATTGGGAAGACGAGATGAAAGTTGGGAAGCATGTTGAGATGCTTGAGGAATTTGAGAAGCAACAAGTGAAGGATTTGGAAGAATTCAAGAAGCATTGCAAACATTTTGCGAAGACAAAGGAACATCAGCAAGATTAGAAGCAATAGAAATAAGAGGAATAGTTTTAGAAACAAGTTGTGAATGACCGCATCATTAGGCATGGAAGGGGACCCTCTAAGAGTTTAATCTACATTATTTGTATTCAAATATCCATTATTCACTCTATAGGGTATATCTTGGATTGTTGGTTCAATTGGAGGCCCTTGACCTAAAGATTGGCATTGAACATATTTCAACACATACAACATTGTTATTATTTCTTTATGATTAATAATGGTGTGTATCCTAAACACTGCAAGTTTTTCAGCTCTTTCTTTTCTTCATGGCAATCAAAATCAGAAGCGTTATCAATTTGAGATCCATTCACAATATTGTCATCCAAGAAAATTTCATCATCGTTTCCAACAAAACACAATAATATTAGGATCATCAACATCATTGAGAGACATTATTTTATTCTTCAAATAAGCTCTAGTTTTAATCAAAGGGATTTCAACAAAATTAATAGGATTGCAATTTAGTCTAGCACTTTGCCTAATAGGGCTCTTACATCTAATCACTTTAGGTGGCATAATATGGGACCATATGTAACAGACAAATACCCTAGGGTTTGGATGATATGTAAACACAAAAAACTAAGGTTTACAAATAACACACAAGGGTTGGAGCTAAAGATTGAAAGCAAATAGAATAAGCCCTAGAAAATTCTAATTTACTACAATAAAAGAAAGATATAACCCTAAGGCATGTAAGAGAACATGGGTTCACCAAAATATAGTATGGACCGAAGTATAGTATGGAAAAAGTGGTTTAACATCAAAATGCAACACATTTACCCATAAACAAGGCAATTAGGTTTAATCAAATTTACTCTTATAAATAACAAAATCAGACCTTTTTGCAATAATAGTTATGTCTAAAATTGAGGATAAATGACGAGAGGGTTTTAGAAGAATACTTGATTTGCTGCAAATCCGGGGGCAATCATCAAAAACACACCTTAGAAAATAGGTCTAGAAGGTGAGATAAACAAAACCCCAAAAAATTGGGACGAACATTGAGATTTTTTCGTAGTCCTAGAAGTGTAAGGATGGTTTTGGCAGACTATGAATTTCTGAAATTTGATTTTGCGATCCTCTTTGCCTGCTCCAAGGCTCCAAAAACCTTGCTCACTTTCCCTGAATTTTGTGTAGATCTATAGGAAACTGATCTCGTTCTTTGTAACCCCAGCAACTCAATACAAACCAATAAAAAATATGAGAATCGATAGGGGTCTGTGTTATGCCTCCATTATTAACAAGCCCCTAGTCTTCAGAAAATTTTGGATTTTGTTTTTGTTGCACTTCAACAAACAATTTGTGGATGCAAGCCCTAATCCTATATGACTTTTTGTGTCAGCATGAACAAGTGACACAATGAAATAAAGACTTCAAATCTTGATTCATTTTTTTTTCTAAATACTGAAATTATGCTCTAACAGATCTCTTCAATAAATTCTTGACTCTTGCTTTCAATTTGTGTCTCACACCTTATCATTTCATATGTTATATGTACTAATGCACCTGTGTATTGATAGATTTCTCAAATAAAAACTAGGACGAAATTGGCGTATGAGCCAACCCACAACGTGCGGAAAATGGTCAAAAATAGGGAACACAAGGAACAGGGGACCCAAAACAAGGGTCACAAGAGTCCACACTAGAAATGTACATAGTGCGGTCATGGTGACCTAGAACCATACACAATAGGGTGCTGGTGACCTAGAACCATACACAATATGGTGCTGGTGACCTAGAACTGTATAGTGTATGGTTTTGGACAGTAGATCCAAAACTCCACATAAACAGGTAAGGAGGAAAGAGGAAGAGGAGAGAGAAAGGGTAAGAGAAAAACAAGGTACAATAGGGCCAAAGCATAAGAAAAAATGCACCAATAAGAGCCTAATATGAACTGATAATTGAAAAACATACAAGTACCCTAGAACAATACAAACTGACAACTAAAACTACCCCCGAACCAAAATAAAGTGTCTACAGCTTACCAACAGATACAAAGTCTTTCATTTCAGTAATGCTAGCATTTGTTTTAGGCAATGGTCATATTTGTTTTGGATACAATTTTGCTAGTATTTTGAGTTGTGTTTAAATTATCTTTGTTAAGCTACATACAGACACGAAGTCTTTCATTTCAGTAATGCTAGCATTCTTTTTAAGCAATTGCCATAATCTTTTTATGTAGAAGCATACCGGTTCTTGTTTACTGGTTGTAATCTCTATGCCTTTTCTTTAGCAGGCCGTGTTGGTTTCTACAGGTCCTCTTGAAGCATTCTTACTTAGACAACCTTGGCTTCTGCATTCTACTGGTTACTGTATATATTTTCCTGTAATTAATATTAACTCTTCATTTACATGACAGAAAAAGCTATTTTTAAAGCACTGGGATATTATTTTTATACTATTGTTTGACAAAACTATTAATCTCTTATAATATCTGTATTGGAGAATCATTGATATTGTTTTAGCATGTGAGCGGTATCTAAGTGTGTTCTATAGATAAAATCCAAGATAAAGGCATCAAAGTTTCTATTTTAGTGTTTACATGTATATCCCGTTCATTTTGTTTTAATACTGGTTATTACTTATTGATTTGAATATTTTAAATTGGACATTGGTTTGTTACAGACACTTTCATCATGGGCTACATCTAGTGTCGAAGAAGTTTCCTCAACTGGACCAGGCATCCGTTTTTTCCAGCTTTATGTAGGTTGCTTACATCCATTCCCATGCTATAAGAAGTTTCCTACCTGGCTGACAAAAGAAAGCTTGTCAAACGGTGCATTTTATTACCCAGCAAAGGATAATATAGATTTGATAATGCATCCAATTTCAACTTAGGCTACGTTGGGTTATCTCAGGTACACAAGGATAGACATGTGGTTTCACAACTTGTTAGAAGGGCAGAGAAGGCTGGATTTAAGGCAATTGCGCTCACGGTAGACACTCCTGGGCTTGGCCGGAGGGAGGCAGACATTAGAAACAGGTATCCACAAAGACTTGCAAATTCTTCAAATTATAAGAAGGTGAATATCACCTCCTATTTTTTTCCCGAGTATTGAATTCATTCAAAAGATACCAATCTCCTCTTAGTTTTTTCCCAGGTTTGTCCCTTGAAAACATCTTAGGGTTACTGTATACATCTAAATGTTACTTTTGGTATGCCTCAATTGGCCCTTAAGCTCTGTACAAACATGTTCGAGAGAAGATTATGTCAATTTAAACAGTGCATTGTACATGCTTATAAATGCTATATCTTTTGAGTTCTACTTTTTACTTTAAAACTTTTTTTTTTCTTTTCTCAGTAATGCTGAAAAACCATGCAGGTTTACATTGCCATCACATCTAACTCTCAAGAACTTTGAGGGCTTGGACCTTGGTAAGATGGAGAAGGTACTTTTTTCATAAACCTTGGTGGTATTTTGAAATAAATGCCCCAAAGGTCACAAATTGTAATTACTCTGTTTTGTGTGCTTTATCTTGGCATTAGATATTTCTCACTCTCTATAACCCTGTGGCTTTCTTGTAGACAGAGGATTCTGGACTGGCCGCATATGTTGCCAATCAAATTGACAGGTCACTAAGTTGGAAGGTTTGTATTGGATTTTGTGATTTTAATTTGAAGTTGAATTTTTGGCAACACCCTATGTCCCACATGCATCCCTTCCAACATAATCTACGTGGGTTTTTGTTCTAGCTCTTGAATGCGTGTATTGATTGTTTGAAGTCGGAAAGAAATTGCTTCTACTTAATAAATAGGTTATGTTATTTAACCAATCCTATTTCTATTGTTATTTTCAAAATCTAAAACCTAATTTAAATCATGTCACTTTAATTTCTTTCTTGTGTAAACAAAACATATTATAGAAACACCAACACCTCTATGTTTGAGCTAATACTGAACCTGGAATTGTCTTTTTTATTTTCTTCTGGGCAGATTGTCTTGACAAGCCCATGTATGATGTGTGATCTGTGTTAATTTTGAATCTAAGTTCTGTCCAAGTAGGCATGCATCCAAACCATGATAAGCATTCTGGTCTTTAAACAGGATGTTAAGTGGCTGCAGACAATTACCCACTTGCCAATACTCGTGAAGGGCGTAATTACTGCTGAGGACAGTAAGTGCTTTATGTATAAGATAAGGGTTTTGAATTTCATTATTTTTTTTCTTCTTTCTTGTAAGTTTTCAAGTTGATCAAAATGATTGGTTTTTCTGTTGTATGTTGTTACAGCAAGGCTAGCTGTCCAAGCAGGTGTAGCCGGTATAATTGTTTCCAACCATGGAGCTCGGCAACTTGATTATGTTCCAGCAACAATAAGCTGCCTTGAAGAGGTCTGTATCAACAGTGAGATTATTTTCAGGGAGGGCTTTTTCTCCAACTTGAGCATTTACAATTGCTACTTTTTGTTTTGGCTTAGCTGACAACGTTATGAGTGTGTGCAGGTTGTAAAAGCTGCACAAGGCCAAGTTCCTGTGTTTCTTGATGGTGGAGTTCGACGTGGCACGGATGTTTTTAAGGCATTGGCCCTTGGAGCCTCTGGTGTTTTTGTAAGTGTATTTCATTGAACATGTTTGTGGGGTATCTGTTTAAAGAATCCTGTGTTTGAAAATATCTCACCAATAATTTCGATTATCAATGCTGAAGCTATATTAATTACATGTATTTGAAGTGTGGTGGGTTAAGTTTACTGGTGTGAATGGCTGAAGGAGTCATTAAGGAGTGGAATTGGACGTCATTATTGGAAGAACTTGAATATATGGATTGAATTTTTTTTGGTGTAATGGGTATCCAACTCTGTATGTTTTTGCAGTGTTTCTGTCAAATTTGTGTGGTGGTTTTATTCAAGTTGGCTGCATCAATTTGATAATAGCCAATACGTTTTCAAATATTAATATTGTTATCTTGGGCTACTGATTGCAGATTGGAAGACCTGTTGTCTTTGCTTTGGCCGCAGAAGGTGAAGCTGGAGTAAGGAAAGTTCTGCAAATGCTTGAGGATGAATTTGAACTCACCATGTCATTGGCAGGATGTTGTTCAGTGAAGGACATAAACCGCAATTACATTCAAACTGAGGCTGACATGTTTAGGGCTTTGGCAAGGCTGTGACCTGACCTAAGTCAGTTGTTGTCCATAAATGCAATGCAAGTCAAGATAGTTTTTTTGGGTCACGGCCAAGTGAGACACCAAATTGGTTTTAGGTATATTTTAAGATGAGCTTGGCAATAGGTTTTTATTATTTATGTTGCTAGAGTGAATAGCTAAATCTTCTATTGTGGGATATTACCCAATGATGTTTTCAACGTGTTTTAATGAATGAATGAATGTTTTTAATACCGTCCATGAGACGAAGGAGTTTGTGGCACCAAAGGATAGTGACTAAGTTGTTTTTTTACAAACAACCCTCTAAAACAAGTTGTCAAGTACTGTTTGCATAATATTTATTTTCTTTTTTATTTTTGGATCTTCTGATATGGATCTTGATAAAAAAATCCACAGTTTTTGTTAATCTCTCCTCTTCAAATGATGCAGTCAAGGAGCCAACTTTCACGTTGTTGGTATACTTGATCAGATCTTTGTCGGTCTACTTGATTCAGAGCTTTGAAGTACAAAAACATGTTCTTTTTGCTCAATCTTCTTTAAGTGTTGTCCACCTGCTAATCTTGCACCTAAAATGATGTGAGCTAGTCCTTAATTGAGTTATCAACATTTCTACTTTTTATTTTATTTTCACTCCTATGTTTCTTGCTTATGGTCACTAGCGGGGTTGAACTCTATGTCATAACACTCCCTCTTTTGCATGAGTTGCTTTGTGTTAGAACCCAAGTTCTCTTAGATAAAATCACTTGGATTTTTTTTTTGCTTTAAATATCAGATTTCATAGTCATAATGCAAGTTATCTTGATAAAAGTGTTTAATACACCTCTGGTGGGGTTTCACTTACTTTATCTTGTTGTATTTATGAAATTATAGCTTTAAATTATTCAATAATCACATTTTAAACATTTTGTTAACTACATAGCAACATATCAAAAGAATACAATACTGCAAGATATTATTACAACCATAATTAATACAATCCAACAGATGAATCAAGACTCAATCTAACAGATCCCAGAGCCTTCCGATCAAGAACCTCCCATTCTTCATCTTTCATATCCAAGGGTTTGCTAGCAACCCCACCCAACGGTAAGTACAAATCTTTCTGATACAGATAGTCCTCAATCTGCATCCTCCATAATTGGTAGTTCTTGCCATTAAACTTTTCCATTCGTAGTTGACTGTTTTCTGCCATTGCTCAACTCCCACTCAAGCAGAAACCCTGTGAGTAACCTGTAATCAAAACACACTACCCAGATCTACACCAATCTGTTAGTATCCCAACCAAAAGCTCTGATACCACTGGTTGGGAATCTAGAACAACAAACATGCTCTGATTCCACCCGTTAGGATCTTGCTCCTCAGAAAGAGCACAGTATGATTACCAAATATAAGTAATTGAATATGCGGAAATAACCAGAAACACAAGTAACTAGAATTCACCAATAGCACAGAATATGAGAGACAATACACTATCTTGTATTAACACTATACAGAAAAGAATACATCAAAGAGCCGCCACACTCTTTCACCTTACAGAGATTCGCCACACCTCAAGTGTACAGTAATTCTTCTCACACACACTCTCCTACACAAAAAACGGTTTCAACAACCAACTCACACACAGAATTGGTGTTCACCTCACCAACCAGTCAGTAATAACCCTGCCGGTACACCAAGCACTCTATAGCACTTCAAGCTGATCTCTCATGAACCTGCAACCTGCAATTCAAAGACCAAACTTACATGTAGATCCCCAATGAGCTTGCAACAACCTGCAACTCACAGATCTTACAACTAGAAGGAACTCTTCCTTTCTATCTCATATCTTTTAAACAATACATGCCAATGGGTCTATAAATAGATCCCTAACTCAAACAATAACTTAGACTCTTAATTTAGACAATTATCCTCGCAGCCCAAGACTCTGGCTGGTCTTAACATGCAAACTCATCGTTCACTTAACTAACTGTCCGTGAAACGAACACTTCGGGAACACACAGGGGACCGATGCCGGTCCCTGCTAGTCTGGTTCTGCCGACGTCGGCCGACTTCCTACCGTCGCCGGTGGCCTTCTGCACTGGACTCTTCCGACGTCGGTCCTGCTGCCGACGCCGATTCCTGTAGAACTCAGCAACCATCTGTTCCTCAGTTTGCAAAGGTTGAAGCTTTTAGCTCCACAACCTAATAATCTCCCACTTGGAGATAAACAGCTGCACCCTGTACCTGTACTTGTACACCGTCTAGTTTGTTCCCTTGGCTTTGTATCCCTCCTCAAGATTACTCTTGAAGACCAACCACCACAAAATCCGTGGTGCAAAATCTGTCATCCAAATTACCTGCCACATCCACATCTACAACCATGTAGAAAAAAAAACTTGACCCTGCATAGCATGTGCACCTGCTGCTGGTCCCACTGAACTGCCCTTCAGTATTACTCTCCCGGATTGACTCCAAACTTGTGACAACTCTCACTGCTTGGAAAAACTCAGGTTTAGTACATACCATGCACTCAACCTCATTATGTGAATCAAGACACCTGTTCTGTGAACTGTCTAACCATCGGCGTGCTAACCGGCTTCACACAATCATCCTGAAACAAAGTCAACAAGACCTCCATGTCTCTAGAACACACTCATGCCAAAGAATCTTGCTGCTCTCAGATTCTCCATGACAAACACCTGAACTAGCTTTACCTTTAGTTCAGCAATCCCTGTATATGTAACGCTGCAACAAGCACATCATACAGAAAATAGGATAATGTAGCTAATATTATCCAGCCTGGTAAAGAGAAACACAATGATCAAATCTCCATTGCCCTACAGCTAAAACAAGATCATATACCCTGATCTTCCATCTCACATATCCATTTTCGCTCTTCTTCATCCTCAACATCCATTCGTCTCTCAGTGCTTACTTCCAGCTGGCAACACTAACCAAAACCCCTGTTTGGTTCTCCTCCAAGGAATCACATCCTCATTCATGCCAAGCTTCCACTGTTTCCTGGATCTACCTGTTCTGCTTCTTCAATAACTTCCTGGTCCTATGCCATAAGTGAGCAACAAGTAGTGTAAAGAAGGGAAATAACGAATTTAAGAACTTACTTACACCTTCAGTCCTCCATATGGGCGCTTGAGACTCCATGACAACTCGCTGTCCACCCAAAATTCGTCTCAGTAACCGATGTCGGTCACATCTCAGTCTACAGTCGACCGATGTCGGTTCCCTGCGACTGCCTCCCTGCCGACGTCGATTTCCCCTGGCCGACGCCGATCTCTGTCTGCCCCGAGTCACCGACGTCGGGCTGCACATAGCCGACGTCGGTCTCTGTGTTTTTTTTGTGAGACCTGACTTTTTCCCGCAAGCTCTTTTTGGATCAAAACCTTGTCCAAATCACCCTTGCTCTACTCAGAATTCCTCTGCACCTTATGCTGAACTCTGTCCGTCACTTTCTCCTTGAAAACCAAGGCTTTCCCGTTCTTGTCACTAACATCGGATTCCTCAAGAAACCTCACCTTCTTCTTCTGCATACAGAAACCACGATCCACGCCTTTCAAATCCGAAAGCATATTCTTTGACTCAAGAACCAGCATCTCTTTCTTATCTATGTGACCAAGCCTATCAAGCCACATCTCTGAATCTACAGCTGAAGTAGATAACCCAGAAAGAGAATCAGTAAAACAAGTAGATAGATAAAGCGTACCTACTTTCTTATCTCTAGCTATAACAAGTGTACCCTTGGTAACCTTCCAAGAGTCCGCTGTGAGAGTTACTGTGCAACCCTCTTCACCCAAACTTCTAACAGAAATCAGATTCCGCTTCAGAACTGGGACATGCATGACCTCCTTTAACACCCATGTGTCACCTGTCTGCAATTTCAGCTTCACTTTGCCTTTGCCAACAATCTGACAAGACTTACCATCCCCTACACAAATTTCTCCGAAGTCTCCCTGGACATACTCATGAAAATATTTGCTATGTGGGGATGCATGAAAAGAGGCACCTGAATCTAATACCCAAGATTCTACTTTATCCAAAGAACATACCAGAGCATCATGTGCAACGTAACCCGCAACATCTGCTTCTTCTTCATGTTCTTCATGATGATCTTCACCCGATCTGCAATCTCTCTTTAAGTGCCCTTGCTTTCCACATTTCCAGCAGGTTATTCTGCCATACCTGGACTTGGATCTTTTGCCTATCTTCGACCTTGATCTCCCACGCTCTGTCTTCTCTCTTGGCCTTCCTCTTCCTTCAACACTCAAAGCATCTCCAGATGATTCACCTGTGCTTTTCCTGCGTATCTCTTCATTCAAGATCACACTCACAACATCATCCACTCTTAAGACTTTTGAAGGAGACACAGTGTTAGAAACTGCCATTACCAAACCTTCCCAACTTTCAGGTAATGAACACAAGATTATGAGAGCTCTAAGTTCATCATCAAATACAATATTAACTGAACTTAACTGGTTTACCAAACCATGGAAATCACTAAGATGGCTATGAACAGATCCACCTTCCAACATTTGCAAATTAAATAAACGCTTCATAAGAAATACCTTATTAGAAGCCGAGGGTTTTTCATACAAATTTGCCAAAGATTTCATCAACTCCACCGTTGTCTTACACTGTGATAAGCTGGAAATCACAGATGAATCAAGACTCAATCTAACAGATCCCAGAGCCTTCCGATCAAGAACCTCTCATTCTTCATCTTTCATATCCAAGGGTTTGCTAGCAACCCCACCCAACGGTAAGTACAAATCTTTCTGATACAGATAGTCCTCAATCTGCATCCTCCATAATTGGTAGTTCTTGCCATTAAACTTTTCCATTCGTAGTTGACTGTTTTCTGCCATTGCTCAACTCCCACTCAAGCAGAAACCCTGTGAGTAACCTGTAATCAAAACACACTACCCAGATCTACACCAATCTGTTAGTATCCCAACCAAAAGCTCTGATACCACTTGTTGGGAATCTAGAACAACAAACATGCTCTGATTCCACCCGTTAGGATCTTGCTCCTCAGAAAGAGCACAGTATGATTACCAAATATAAGCAATTGAATATGCGAAAATAACCAGAAACACAAGTAACTAGAATTCACCAATAGCACAGAATATAAGAGACAATACACTATCTTGTATTAACACTATACAGAAAAGAATACATCAAAGAGCCGCCACACTCTTTCACCTTATAGAGATTCGCCACACCTCAAGTGTACAGTAATTCTTCTCACACACACTCTCCTACACAAAAAACGGTCTCAACAACCAACTCACACACAAAATTGGTGTTCACCTCACCAACCAGTCAATAATAACCCTGCCGGTACACCAAGCACTCTATAGCACTTCAAGCTGATCTCTCATGAACCTGCAACCTGCAATTCAAAGACCAAACTTACATGTAGATCCCCAATGAGCTTGCAACAACTTGCAACTCACAGATTTTACAACTAGAAGGAACTCTTCCTTTCTATCTCATACCTTTTAAACAATACATGCCAATGGGTCTATAAATAGATCCCTAACTCAAACAATAACTTAGACTCTTAATTTAGACAATTATCCTCGCAGCCCAAGACTCTGGCTGGTCTTAACATGCAAACTCATCGTTCACTTAACTAACTGTCCGTGAAACGAACACTTCGAGAACACACAGGCGACCGACGCCGGTCCCTGCTAGTCTGGTTCTGCCGACGTCGGCCGACTTCCTGCCGTCGCCGGTGGCCTTCTGCACTGGACTCTGCCGACGTCGGTCCTGCTGCCGACGCCGATTCCTGTAGAACTCAGCAACCATCTGTTCCTCAGTTTGCAAAGGTTGAAGCTTTTAGCTCCACAACCTAACAATAACACTCCCTCTTTTGCATGAGTTGCTTTGTGTTAGAACCCAAGTTCTCTTAGATAAAATCACTTGGATTTTTTTTTTGCTTTAAATATCAGATTTCATAGTCATAATGCAAGTTATCTTGATAAAAGTGTTTAATACACCTCTGGTGGGGTTTCACTTACTTTATCTTGTTGTATTTATGAAATTATAGCTTTAAATTATTCAATAATCACATTTTAAACATTTTGTTAACTACATAGCAACATATCAAAAGAATACAATACTGCAAGATATTATTACAACCATAATTAATACAATCCAGCGTCGAATTTTACCTACACGACTATATGTTTCCTTTTACAAAGTATGGCACTGCATCAGAGGTAATATAACAATAGAAATGAGCCAACTATAGATACAACCATCGTTGTGATATTTTCTCAACAAATACAATTGAATACATCAATTCATAAAGTAAAATACAACTGAAAGAATAATATGGTAGTTACGAGTCTACTTTGGTATTGGTTTCTAGTTGAAGAGAGAGATAGCATCATCAGGGTGTTTTTCCTCCAACCACAGATTGACGGTCTCCCATACACCTCTCCATTGGGAGTGGTCCTTTCCTTTACGGGGAAGTAGATGAATGCAGAGTGAACGTTCAGAACCAATTTGAGAACATAAGAAATATGTACAATTGTTATTGCAAGCAACCTCCAAAAAACATACAAACTAGAAAGTACAGTGGACAAATATTGTACACAACTATAACATTATTTTTGTCAAATATATTGTTCCTTTCCTAGTATTTTATGAGTTTTGGAATTTACTATGGTTTCTTTCAATTTTGGAATTTCAAACAAATTCTAAACAATAATATACCCAATTCAAATATTGATTGCATTGAAATAAGTGCATACTAAATATTGGAGTTGTCACAACTGATCAATCGTAAAATGTACAATAGTAAACCCTTTTATATATATTATAAAACTCAAGTTCAATGACAAATACCCAAAAACAAGGTACTTACTATCAACGTTGGATAATATAGCTTGTCGCTGGGTTTTGAACATTGATTTTAATGTTGTAGTAGTTATAGATGAAGGTATGGCACACTGGACTTATAATAGTAGTTGTATAAACTGAAATGTTGGCTCCAAGGGTCACGATATGCAGGGTGAAGATGAAACACAACCCTAATGATGATTCCAAGTGCTGTGATTATAAGTCTTAATGATGGAACAACAATTGAAGGTACAATAAGCAATCATGATGGAGCAATAACAATAAATAAAGGTACAATAAGTACCAAAGCAACATATAATGTATTAAAACACTCTCAATGGGGTACGACAGTCTTTGAACGATAGTAAACCCTGATCTGGGTGACTGACAAACCCTCATAAACATTCTAAAAATTGATAACAACTTCCATCTAACTGAAATCTAGAAATAACTTGATGATGGAATGGCCTTTTATGGATAAGAGAGTTTTCGTCCTCAAATCTAACCTTAGAAATGAAGAGAGTTTTCATATTTCAAGATATTCCGAAGAGTTAAAGGTTTTCGTTCTTGGATGGGAAAGATTGAACACATCACTCAAACTTCACAAGATGAATGATAAAACAGAGTATAATGCTTTCCAAATCAGCCCAACACCCTTTTATAAATTCCCTTTCACCTTTTTTTCCTTTCAAAACTCCCAAAAGTAATTTTCGCTTCAAAATCCCCCAAAACAACT
This sequence comes from Torreya grandis, assembly GCA_037957365.1. Taxonomy (NCBI): domain Eukaryota; kingdom Viridiplantae; phylum Streptophyta; class Pinopsida; order Cupressales; family Taxaceae; genus Torreya; species Torreya grandis. The sequence goes on along the minus strand of JARHVA010000381.1, from coordinate 4,314,637 downwards.
TTCCCTTCAGAAACTCCCAAAAGCAGCTTTCTCTTTTTTACATTTTGTTTTTGAGTTGCTTTATGAAAAAAAACTTTTTAATAATAAAATATAAGTTACCATTTTAAAAATATAACACAAAATTATTTTTAGGTTAATAAAAATTGTTTTTTGACCCCCTTAATGATTGTTGCTATTTGGCCCCCTTCATAACAATAATACACTAGTGTTATTTTTCCATGTTATAAAATAAAGTGGCTTAGGACAACTTAAATCATTATCATCAATTTATTTCTCTCAATTAATCCATTAGCCTATGGGAAATGAAAATAGATTTTGAGTCCACTTCCATTTAATTATTCCAAAAAAGAGGACATGACAGTGTGCCCTTCCTCAAATTGTTTGTCCTCAAGCAATATAACTTTGGGAGTCTCTGACTCTTCACTCAATCTGATCATTTCTGTGATAATTGGATCCTAACTCATCCTTGGGAATTTGCCAACTTGCTTAAAATGAGTAGACTTGTAGTTGTTAATGACTGGAATCATAAAACCCAATAATATAAAGATGATATAACAACTACAAAAATGAAATCCTCGTGCAACATTCAATAGTGTGAGCAATGTTGAAGTGGTGGGCAGCCATGCAAGAATTGAAAATTCCCCATTAATAGTCCCAAACTGAAAAATACTCCTTCCCATGTCTGGAAATCCCTGTAAATCCACTTGTATGAGTTCAAATGAAGTAATGTGGTGGTTGATAATGGTGATGACAACAATATTAAAGCTGACAATCAGATGCATCACTGTCATGAATGTGTTATTTCTAACATTTGATGAGAGGATACTATCACCACTCGCTACCCTCATATCTGGTTGATGACCCTTTTCAGTTACTCCACCATGCTTATGTTGTGCTACTTTGATATTCATGTGAATTGCCCCTTGAGACCATTTTGTGGTGCTCAAAACTTTCTCAATAGGGAGGATAAATCCAACACAACCCCTTTATAACTTTTGTTGGTTATTTTTACTTAATGACAATCTTGAAAGTGAAAAATCAAACATCATGCAAAGCTTCATGATGTAAGGAATGGTGAAACCATCTTGTAGTATCCCAACTTTTATGAATGCTTCTTCACACATCCAAGGGTGGCAAACCTATATGTAACTTGATTTCAACAACACCATATCGTGTTGATCCAAAATAGACCAAATGTCATCATGATCAAATGTCTCACCTATGGATGAAGTCGTGGTTGTCACCAATTGGTATTCCATCCATTTAGCCATGTCAACTCTTGGAGCTCCATTGATGCCTCGAAGCACTACCACTTTTCCTTTGGATTTCAACTCCATAGTGATCTTTTAGAATGTAACCATTGCATGCCTAATACTATGCCCACCTCTCTTAGTTCATTGTTACATTGGTTACCTTGGATTCTAATTGTTGCTTCCATGTTTCCCCAAGCTATTCTTTACAATAATTGATTCAAATCAGACCTTATGATTGTTGATGAGTAAGTGTAACTGTTATACATTGCCCTGAATCTCTTTCCAAACAATACTAAAGATATTGGGATTTTATGCTACGCCCTTAACCTTTGACATGTCTTGAGATATGTGTGGTCGACTTATGGCTTACATATGTGTGGTTGACTTATGGCTTACATACTTCTTTATATTCTTGTTACATTTCTCTATGTTCTTAGTTAGGTCAGCTTATGGAATAACCATGTCTAAGTAGACTCTATAGTGGAGGTAGTGGTTAGTCTTTGATCATCATGTTAATTATTCTACTCTTAATGCATTGTTGTGGAGATTGCCCCCTCGAAGTGGGTTTGCCATATTATCCAGTGTTCTACTCTGATATCAATTATTACTGTGTGATCTCTCATATTTACTTATTTTGTGCAATATAAAATCATTGTGTGAACATCTAAGTAATTTCATTACAAGTGGTATCAAAGCTTCGATTTGGGCAAGTTTTCTACAGCATTGTTTTTTTTGGATCCGGCGAGGCGCAACCTCTATGACAGAAAGGAGCGAAAAAACATAACTTGCAATCTGGGAAGAATTATTTTTTTTTGTCAGTGCAATATTATTCGAAACGCTTTTTTGAAAATAACAATAATAAAAATAAAGTTTGAAATTTTTTTTTGCTTTGCACAATTGCAGCCGTTGGATTCGTCTCGACAAGATGATCACAATGGTATATTCTGTCGGTACACTTTTTTATGTCAATTTTTTTTACCCTAGTGCATACAAGTAGTCATTGGATTCATCTTGGCGAGGCAATCACAACAATATCATAACTTGGTAAACTTTTTTTGGGGCAAAAACACTCCTAGGGTTTGTATATGGCCAGTCCTTCTACATGAGGATGAAAAGGGGGGAAAGAAACTCCTAAGACTCCTACCGGTGACATGGAATCTAGAACTTCAGATCCATTGATTTCTCAACTTCATGTTGACATAAAAGGCTTAGTACAACATGATGATTTTGTTACAATTTAAACTGATGTTTTAGGAATGCATGAAGAGATTAATGGGGTTCATAATCAATTAAATCAGATCACTGCTTCATTGGCTGCTCTTTCATCTCAGTTATAGTCAAACAACCCTCCACTTCATCATTCGGGCCCTCCTCTCAACACTAACAACTCCAATTCTTATGTGAAACTGATGTTGCCCAAAGTGGACATGCATAAGTTTGATGGTAAGGATCATCTCACTTGAATTACCCAACTTGAGAATTTATTTGATCTGCATCAAACTCCTAGTTCTTAGAAGGTGATCGTGGCGTCTCTATATTTGGAACCTGAGTAGTTCATTTGGTATCATTGGTTATGTGCTCAAAAGAAAAATAATGGTGCTCCTATTACATGGTCTATGTTCACTGATGAGTTATTGGCTCATTATCAAAATAATGTCTCTGAGAACTACTTCAACCAGTTAACCAAACTGTGACAAATGAGAACTATGAATAATTATATTCATCAGTTTCAGAATCTATCCTTACGAATGGAAGACATCACTAAGGAAAATTTGATTGATCTATTTTTAGGTGGTCTCAAAAATAGCATTCAATTGGAGGTTCAAATATTTAACCCAACATCTGTATCAAAGGCTATCCCATGGGCATGCATGGCAGAGGAAAAAGAGATGGTCAAACAAAAAACCTTCACTATTGGTCATGATCGCACCTTTTCAACACCATCATATCCTCAACCCACTAGATTGACACCTTGACAAATTGAGGAGAAGCAAGCTGTTGGTTAACATATTTGTCCTATTCTTAAAAAAAATGTTTTGTTCTGACTCTATAACCCTTTCTTTGAGAACAAATGAGTTAAACAATAAATGAGTGAACTATCAGGTATAATTCCTCTCTGAATTAAGGTACAACTCCCTTTAACATTTTAAATGAAGTCAAACTACTTTAATCATTTGGACACACTTTTAACCAAAAAATGTTTAAGGCAAACTAACATTCATACATTGCCATGTTATGAATGTGGTATCTTTCCTCCATATAACATTATTTAGTGATAGAACACACAGATTCTATCCTCAACAATAATCAGACACATAAATATGTATATTACTGAACCAACAAAAGATAAAACACATATGATGATTTATCCAAAGAAAGAATAATTACCACTTGAAAGGAGAGTTCACACAGAAACTTGATTTCAAATACTTAAACACACAGATTTAAGTATGTAACAATTATTTCTTCTTTTCATTCACAGATGAAAATTCTTCAAACAATCATCACATATATTGTAAAACAAAGAAGTTCAGCTTTAAAATTTTCTTATCTTCTTCGTTACTATCCTCTCTTCCCATTTTTAATAACTAAAAACATATATATAGTTACCCTAATTAACTGTTTCTTTTAAACCCAGAGTTAAAATAAACTCTGATCCATACGGGATTTAGTTTCATACAAGCTCATTTAAAGACATTTTTTTTTAAAACATAGTTTCAACTGAATAATTGAATAAAGAGATTGTCTAAGCAAGATTAAGACTGGGGCAGTGGATTGGAATCTCTGGATTTGCTTTGTTCTATTGATGAAACATGTTACACCTTCCATTCCTGATGTGCAGTAACAAATTCTTGGATTTTTGAGAAGTTGGGGATGCCAATGTGTTTAAATTGTACTTTTAAAACATCTTTCTCTCTTTGAATTTTTGCCACTTTTTCCACGTGTTTCGGGAGTGCAACAACATAGAGGTGAAGAAGTGATTATACTTTTAAAATATGAGAGAAATCCTCAATTAATAGGTTGCCATTTTCTTTAACGAAACTGATCTTCTCTCTGAAGGATTGAACCACAGTATTGATATCCTTTTCTGACTCCCCATCATCTTTTATATATTTCAAATCAATACATTGTAAGTCATGCTGTAAGAATTGAGTGAACTCAGTTATTTCTTTGATCATTTTTGTAAATTCAATTTGTCCTTGTCTGGATACTGAGTTTCTCCATTCGATATTTCTCTTGCTTACATATAATATATTATTATTCAAACTCATCAAATTTTTCTCTGATAAAAACTTCGTTACCCCATATTTTTGAACATCATCAATTTGATTTATCACATTCATCCATTTTCCTTTCTCTTTTTCCGATGAAGCATTACGTGTTTTCAAATCTTCGATGGAAGCCATAGTCTCATCATATATATTCTTCAATTTCTTCATATATTCTATACCCTTCTGGATAATGCTATCCAACCAATCATCAAACACTTTAGTCAACATTTTATTTCTATATATCTGATCTAGTATTTTTTGGTTGACCAGAGATTTTGGGTTAAAAGACAGAGGTAGTTGGGAAACAAGTGGATTTGGATTATGAATGGCATCGATATACTCTACCATTGATCGTAAGGTTTGTTGCAACTCCCTCTTATCTTTTACATCCTTCCAAGTACAGTTGAATATCCTTTTGGTAGATGCTTCAAGATGGTGCACATCCGTAGTGTGTGAGTCCCAAGATATATATTTTTATTGTAAAATCTTGAATTGTGGGATCTTGAACTTTCTTATTAGTTGTCAGCTGGGCTATTTCTGCACTCTAGTGCCTTGTGTAATAATACCATGATGTCTTTAATTTATGGTATAATATGTTCTCTGGTTAATGCTCTGGGCAGTCTTGAACATCCTTTTTAAAATTTTAGTAACCAATTTCTGGCAATTACACTCCTGTAGATTACTTTCTTTAATGAAAAATGACCATAAGAGGAAGTAATATCAAGGTCATAGTATGGCTCCTTGAGTAGAATTTTCATCATAGTGATTAGGGTTTGTCTATTGACATGCAGTAATATATTGTCATCCGCAGTTCTGATATACCTATTCATGCATTCCAAAACTAATTAGAGACATTGCACCACCATGGGAAAAGCCACAACTTTGACTAAACCACTTTCCACTATTCTCTCCTTTATAGGGGTTGACATAAGATTTTTAACCCTCTCCTTAAAATCTTTTAAATCATATTGAACTAAAGAAGTATCCCCAAATTCAGGAAGAGAACAAACAAGACCAAGACTGTGTTCGTAACCAAGACAAGTAGATTTCATGGCTATAGATTGGAGGATATAATGAAAAATGCTTTGAATTTCTTAAATAATACCAAAAACTCAAAATGATTCTCTTTTCCAACAAAAAATGGAATCAACTTATAGGAAAAATCGAACTTACCTTCAATGGATTAGAAATTACTGTGAAACTATGCAATAAAAATCTTATACCTCTAGCACTGCTCTCCTTTGCATGAAACTATGTGTTTACTATTAAAAATGGCTTGTCCTTTCTCGATAAAGGCATGAAATCAGGCCAAATAATTACTTTGAAACTATGCAATAAAAATCTTATACCTCTAGCACTGCTCTCCTTTGCATGAAACTATGTGTTTACTATTAAAAATCAACTTATAGGAAAAATCGAACTTACCTTCAATGGATCAGAAATTACTGTGAAACTATGTAATAAAAATCTTATACCTCTAGCACTACTCTCCTTTGCATGAAACTATGTGTTTACTATTAAAAATGGCTTGCCCTTTCTCGATAAAGGCATGAAATCAGGTCAAATAATTACTGGATCAATTAACTTGTGCTGAACTTGCTTGATAGGATGTAAATTTTGATAGGTGCATTAATTGGAAGTAGTTTCACACATGACCTTAATGTGTAATGATTACTCAAAACCTTTCAAAATTAGAAATTTCTATTTCATAAAATGTTCCAGATATATTTCCCTCTAAATGATTTACTTCTTTTAAAATCTCTCACAAATTTTGACTTAAAAGACTTCAGGAAAGTTGGGACTAAAGTCACGGAATGTTGAATCTTTGAACCATTGAACCTTCAAACTCTTGAAATGAGGTTCAATGTGAAGGTTCAAAGATACAAATTGAGTTAAATAAAGGGACCAACAATTCATGACTTTTGAGAAACATTGAACCATTGTTAAACTCTTGAACTTTGAAAAGGGTTCAAGTTTGAAGGTCCAATTCTTCAGTAATTTCACAAATATGAAGACAAGCAGAGAAAATTTCAAAACAAAGAGCCAACTTAGGAAATAAACATATGATCAATAAGGTAAGATGGTGGGTCAAATTTTGCTTAGGGAAGGTTCCCAAAAAAAATATGAATAAGGGTGAATTAAAAGGTAACACAAGCCAAAGGGTTATGTTATAGTTGCGATAACAAATGGAACAAAGACCATCGTTGTGCTGAAAAGAAGCTATTTTACATCAAAGATGCCAATGAGGATGATGATGATGAGAAGGCACTTGATGAGGATGAAGAAGGTCCCAATGAAGAATATGAAGACTCTCAGCCTACTATTTCATGTCATGCCCTTTCAGGGATTATTACTCCCCAAACTCTTAAGGTGATGGATTTCCTAAAAATATAGAAGGTCATTATTCTAATTGATTCTGGGAGCACACAAAACTTCATCAACAATAAGTTGGCTATTTGCTTAAGCTGTTTCAATTATCTCACTCTAGAATTTTAGGAAATAATTGCATAGGTGGTACTATTAACTGCTCAATAAAATGCCATAGTATTAAGCTGACCATGAGAGAATACTTTTTGGATTCTCCTATATTTGTTATTCCCATGGGGGGAGCTGACATTATTCTAGGAGTATAGTGGCTCACCACTTTGGGCACTATTGAAATGAATTTTTAAGAATTATTCATGCATTTTCATTTTGAGGGAAGGATATTTGAGCTAAGGGGATTAAGGGTTAAATATCCATAACTTGTTAGCTCCCATCAAATGAGAAATTCTCTGAAAAGGTGCTGAAGGATTTATAGCTCACTTATTTTCTATGGAAAGTTATCCAACTCAACCATCTACACCTCCTGATCTACAACAAGTGATTGATGCCCATTCGATTGTTTTTGGTGACATGTCAAAAGGACTTCTACCTAGCCATATGTATGATCTTGTTATCAAAATTATTCCTAGTAGTACACCACCCAAAATCAGGCCATACAGGTATCCTTATGCTCAAAAAAGTGAAATTGAAAATATGGTACATGAAATGTTGGATGTAGGAATCATTCACCATATCCAAAGTGAATATTCTTCACTAGTTGTCATGGTGTGAAAGAAAGATGGCACTTGGAGGATGTGCCCTGACTATAGGGAACTCAACAAATACACTATCAATTTTTTTTTAATTCCTATCATTGATGATTTACTAGATGAATTAAATGATGCTCTTTATTTTAATAAGTTAGATCTGCATTCTAGATATCATCAAATCTGAATCCATGATGAAGACATACCCAAAACTACTTTCAGGACTCATGAGGGCCATTACGAGTTTTTGGTTATGACTTTTAGGCTAACAAATGCACCATCTACCTTTCAGAGTTTGATGAATATTGTTTTTAGGCCATTTTTGAGAAAAATTGTTCTAGTATTTTTTGATGATATCCTCATTTATAGTAAAAATTAGGAAGACCATTTGCACCATGTGAAACAGGTACTCTCAATTTTGGAACAACATCAGTTGTATGACAAACCTTCCAAATGTACTTTTGGAGCTTGTGAGGTTGAGTATTTGGGTCATCTGGTTTCACATATAAGAGTAAAAGTAGATTCTAAAAAATCCAAGCAATTATGGATTGGTCAATTCTTAAGACACTCAAGCAACTAAGAGGATTTCTGGAGCTAACTGATTACTATCACAGGTTTGTCAAAAATTATGGTAGCATTGCAAGCCCACTCACATCTTTTTTGAAGAGAGACTCCTTTTATGGATTGATACAACTACTAGAGCATTTGAACAATTGAAATTGGCGATGTGCACCACTCTAATATTAGTTACTTCTAATTTTTCCAAGACTTTTATGGTTGAATGTGATGCATTTGGATATGATATGGGTGTTGTACTCATGTAAGAAGGCATACCACTTGCATTTGAAAGTCATCAATTGAAGGGTAAAAATCAGCACAAGCCCATTTATGAGAAGGAAATGATGGCCATTTTGCATGCAGTCAAACAATGGAGGCCTTATTTGATGGGCCATCAATTTCAGGTAAAAATTGATCATGACAGTCTCAAATATTTTTTGGAACAAAAGTTATTGTCTGAAGAACAATAAAAATGGGTAATTAAGATGTTAGGCTATGATTTTGAAATAGTTTACAAGAAAGGCAAGAACAATGTAGTGACAGATGCACTATCTAGGGAGGATGAATCAATTGAGGCCTTGCTATATGCTATGACCATTCTATAGGTAGATTGGCTACATGAAGCATGATCAGAATGGGACAAGGATAGTGCTACCTATGATTTGATTCAGAATCTTCAACAAAGTTTGGGTGGATTTGAAAAATTCACATGTAAGGGTGATGAATTATGGTATAAAGACAAATTATACCTATGCAAGAATTTATTCTTAAACAAAAAATGCTCAAGAACTTCATGCAACTCCAATTGGGGGTCATTTAGGGTTTTTGAAAATCTATCATAGAATCAAACAAGATTTTTTTGGGAAGGACTCAAGGGGGATGTCTAGAAATATGTGGTTGAATGTATGATCTGTAAACAAAATAAAGGAGAAACCGTTAAAACCCCAGGTCTTTTGTAGCCTTTATCCATCTTGAGCTAACATTGGGAAGATGTGTCTATAGATTTCATTATAGGGTTACCAAGATTTGATGGTCAAAATGTTATCATGGTTATGGTAGATCATCTCAGTAAGTATGCTCATTTCTGTTCTTTATCACAATGATTTTTTACTCGTACAGTAGCTTCTAATTTTTTCAATACAGTTCAAAAATTGCATGGTATGCCTAAGATCATTGTCAGTGATCGAGATCTCATCTTCATTAGTAATTTTTGGATTGAGTTATTTGCATGTTTGGGCACCCAATTGGCTCATAGTTCATCCTATCATCCTCAATCTGATGGATAAACTAAGGTAGTCAATAAATTTCTGAAATGATATCTCTATTATTTTATTTCTGATAAATAGGATAAATGGGTTTATTGGTTGCGACTTGCTGAATGGTGGTATAATACTTATGTTCTTAGTTCTTCTAAAATGTCTCCTTTTCTAACAATATATGGATACCACCTGCCACCCATCACTTTAACCTTGAAGTTCCATCCTAAGGTTTATGTAGTTGAATAACATATTCACCATCGACAAGAGGTCCTGCCCAGTTTGCATGAAAATTTGGCCATGGCACAAAATCGCATGAAATAGTAGGTAGATCAACACAGGAGTGAGAGGCACTTTGACATTGGTGATTGGGTTTTTGTTTGCTTATAGACATATAAGTAGATGTCCTCAAAGCAACAAAAAAAGGATAATAAGTTATCCCCTAGGTATTATGGGCCTTATTAGATCTTGAAAAAAATTAGTAGTGTGGCCTACAAGTTAGAGTTTCCTTCCTGCACTCGCATACATCTAGTATTTCATGTATCATGCCTAAAAAAATTCATTAGACACAAAGTGGCTACCCAAATTGAGTTACTAGAATTGGATGAGGAAGGAAGAGTTGTTCTTGATCCTGAGGCAATCCTTCAAATGTACACTAAGTAGTTACGGTCTCAAATGACTAAGGAGTACCTGATCAAATGAAAAAATCTACCCCATGAAGATTCTACTTGGGAGGATGAATATTTTGTGTAGTAACATCTAGAGTTGACTCAACATTGAGGACAACATTGTTTTGAAGGGAGGGGCATGCTATACTCTTAACCTTTGGCATATCGTGAGATATGTGTGGCTGACTTATGGCTTACATACCTATTTTATATTCTTATTACATTTCTCTATGTTCTTAGTTAGGTCGACCTATGGAATAACCATGGCTAAGTAGACTATATATAAGAGGTAGTGGTTAGTATTTGATCATCATGTTAAGTATTCTACTCTTAGTGCATTATTGTGAAGGTTACCCCTTTAAAGTGGCTTTGCTATTTTATTTAGTATTCTACTCTATTGTCAATTATTGTTGTATGATCTCTTATGTTTGCTTATTATGTATGATATAAAATCATTCTATGTGAACATGTAAGTAATATCATTATATTTTAGCATTAATTGACTTTAACAAGTGAACCCCTTTACATATAAAATTGAACCAAGATAATTATTCCATATCTACAAATCTATGGCTATTTACTGAAGATATTATTAGTCCAACACATAAAACTAGGAAGAGGATCATAATATGGTTGGAACATTGCATTTTCTTACCCTATATCAAAATTGTAATGGCTAGAAACCATTTTCTATCAGTTGCAAATAGTTCACTAATGACAATAGGTGAGAAATGCATCTTTATTGAGATATAACAATCATGTATGGTTTTAAATAAAATGTTGGGCAAGCTATATGCAATAGGAAATACATCATATCTACAAATCAATCCTATCTTAGAGAAGATATATCCTACTTACACTTTTAATTGGGAATACACTAGATAATCGAGGTCATGACTAATATAGATCTGCTAGACTTAATCAAGGGATCTTTTACCACATATAATATCACTAGGGAGGGTTCCAAAGCCTCCAATCAAGCAAAACTATGTAGTAACCCTAACTAGGTCCTATGTTTTCATATTCACTAAACTAATAACATGTAAAGCAAAATCTAATCTAGTGTTCACCAAAGCTTCTAGCACAGAGTGGGGTTAATAAAAATTAAAAGTAAACATGCATAAAATGCATATACTCACATCATTGTATACAAAAACCTAATGTATAAAAGATAAGTGCAAATGCATATCTTTCTACTCTGACAAAGGAGGAACAAAGTTAAGAATACTTACATTTGAAGACAAATTCATCAAGCCTTAATCTATCCCTAGCCAAGGTGATTCATAAGAGGTTGTTGTGGTATGTAAAGATGATAAGGATAAATCACCTCTAGGCTACACAAACTATCAATGCATTCAAAATACTTCTCCACAAGACAAGATCTGTATCTCCAAAGAAAGTATGAAACCCTGACTCCTCAAGTAGAATGGTGGATAAACAGATGACTAATATATCTTACTTCTTATCTTCTTTTCAAAATGGTTAAATGATTGTGTTTATATAGGTGGGTCTAACCCTAAACCTTTCAAAAAGTTTTGACTGACAAGTTTGACTCAGTCGACCTAGTATTATAATTGACAAAAACTAACTAGGTCACAGACTAGGTTGGCCAAGGGCCGGCCTTGACCTTAATCAGTTTTATTAATAGGAATACAAGGTTGATGTGGCTAACATAGTGATGTAAACTATCAAAAAGGGGTTTTTATGAAAAGGGCTAATGAAGGTGGTAAAAAACTAGAGTGTGTAAAATGAGATGCAAAGCTTAGGGAAATGGTTTTTAGGAGACAAGTGTGTAGATATCAAGTGGTAAAAGGGATAAAAATCCTATGAAGCACTAATGGTCTGCCCACCCCTTTATCGATGCACCCCTTAGGGTGTGCACTTAGAGAGATTAAGACTCGATGGGTTTATGTAAGATAAAAAATGTCAATAATTGATAAGAGTTTAAAAATATTATGTGTATACCTATGTCCCACTCAAATCTCATCAAGTGTCACATAGGTACAATAGGGGATGGTGCTTCAAGAAAAGAATATGATGACACATAATTCTAATGATAAATAAAGTGTGTTAAAGTGAAAATAAGATAAATGAAATGATAGAATTGAAAAACACATACCTTTACTTACCTTAGTGCTATAGATAAAGAAGGAGATGTGGGAAGTGTGAAGGTGTCTAATGTGAAGAACATTAGGTGGACCTGTAGAGATTAGCAAAAATGAACAAAAAATCAAAATTTACAACATATGCATATAATACTTAGAAATATTCTCTATGACATCAGGATTCCAAAATGTTTTACAGTTTGAAAAAAGAGTTAGAAAAGACAAAGATATGATTAAAATAAGGAATCTAACAGTAAAATTTTAAAAGGTAAAAGGGGATGAGACCAGTGGTGTTACTGAGTGCATGGATATATGAGAGATTCTTGATGTATCATCTAGTTGGGTTACCCCATGTGGTCAATGATCAGTTATCTTAGGTTGTGATATGGAGATAGGATTAAGTAGCATGGGTTGTGTCCTACATTCTAGAACTATAGACAATCACATGAGATAAGATTATGTGGTATCCTTATGTACATATTAAAACTATTTGGCTGAGTTGGGTGACTATGGTAGCAAGGCTGGCATGAGCGTAGATCATGAGCCATTATACCTAGTGGGTAAAGCCACAACCAGTGGCACGCTTGCCATGATAGTTTGGACTCACACACTCAATGACACCTATAATAGTGCCCAAATTTTAGGCACAACATGTGAGAGAGTCAAGGGGGAGAGGAGGATGAGCATCGATAAAGAAATTGGAGATCAAAATATGACATGTGAGATCGTGGACTAGTTGAGCATGATAGTTAATAGATGGAGGAGGAGAGGGCATGGATGTGGATGCAGGGGTGTAATAGGTACTAAAACCAACACCAAAGAAAGAGCAATGACCACCTTGGTCACACCACCAATGGAGACATCAATGATGGGATTGAGCACAGAGGGTGGTTATCTAAGATAACTCATCAGTTAGCCTGAGGTAGAGTTGGTTGATAGAGGCACCACTGAGGAGAGGCTGAAAACATGCATAGGTGGTGACTCCAAGTTTTTCTTTGATTGGGAGGCATCCCATAGATGAGGTGTTAGAGAATAGGTTGATGGAGAGAGCATACTTGGTAGACAAGCAAATGGGGAGATGGTGGTAGGTGACACTGGGATAGATAATAAATGTTTATGATTTTTAATTTTTACTATAAAATACTAGCTGTATATGATTATAGATAGATAGGTTTTGAGATATATATGTGATTTGATATCTATTTGATTTGAATTTTATAGATCTAATGGTCAAGGAGATCAAATAGGGATCCCTAGTTATAGTAACACACCATGATATTTTAGATGGGGTGATGACACCATATGACCCCACCACACTGGATGATCCTATAGTACTATCTACCCCAACTTAGGGGGGTTGGTTTAGACTAGTGGGGGAGGGTGCAAGGTAGCTATAGGTACGTGGGGATGGATTACATACACTAGTGAGGGTGGAAGTAGGGGAGGCATAGGCTTGGCAGGCCTTGGCTTAGAAGAGAGCCACACATATAGACGCCACTATCCATTTAGGATAGGTACAAGCCCAGGGGGTCAACCTATAGGGACAATTAGTAGGGTTAAGATCTTGGAAAACTTTATTACATCACACTATGTAGAGGGGACAATCCAAGGTATCTATGGGTAGCATGGCGAGGCCATGAGATATTTATGATGGGGCCCAACCATAGAGCTGAAGTGATGCATTTTTGTACTATTTGTATGAAAACACATTATATATATATATATATATATATATATATATATATATATATATATATATATATATATATATATATATATATATTTTGACAATTGGATGCTGATCTTATATTTTATATTTTGGTTATGGTTGTGGATGCATGGATATATTTATTTCTAGCACATGTATTTTGTTTTGTTGTATATGCTATAGGAAATATATGTGTGGTGTTTTATTTTCTAGCATTATGTAGTACACATGCATGGTTAAAAAGAAACAAGTGAAAAGACTTACAAAAGTATAATTAATCTAAAATAGATGCACTACACACTATTTCATGTTGGGAAATGTGTAATAATAAAAAGATGACTAAGTATAATAAAACAAAATGTGATAGACAAGTAGAATTTTTTTTCAAACCATGAAAAATATTGGCATCAAATTAAAACAAGTAAAATCACACTAAATCATGTTGGAATGTATGAAAATAATGTAATAAAATGAAAAACACGTGAAAGACTAATGGTAAAAAAATAAATCAATTAAGCCATCAATCATACTAAATCATGTTGGGAAGTATAAAAGAGAAACAAATTTGGTAAAATGGTCTTAAATTAGTTACACTAATTCAAATTGGAAAGTATGAAAAACTTACAAAAAATGGTTGGATTATTACATGCAATCAAAAAGTAAAAAGATAAAAGTGAAAGATTAATGAAGTAAGCATAAAACATACTAAATCAAGATGAAAAGCATGTCAATGATGTGTAACTCATAATCAATCACATATTATCTCATATTTGACACATGTAATTTTGTTGTGACTTGGGTATTGGAAATTTTTGTGAGGAAGGCCAGGTCCTATCTATGATATTACACTGCAACTCATAAAGGGAACACCAATGAGGTGAAAATAATATGAAAATATGGTAAAAGGGGATGTTTAGAATGGTAATGTTTGATAATTTGTGAGGAAGGCCAAGTCATATCCATGGTCTTACATTGCAACTCACAAAAGGAATCCCTAGGGGGAGTGATCAATGAACAAAATGACATTTCTCAAGGGGAAATATTAGGGTTGTAGGAAGTGAAATAGAGAATGTAAGAAGCATAACATAGGCATCTTATGAGAAGACCTTAGGAGACATGAGGCACACTAAGGACATGGAAAAGACACTGAGTGACTACTGTCTGTCAATATATAAAGGATACCTGTTCACTATAGGCATAAAGTTGTGTAGGCAAATAAGTGTGGTACTAATATAAACTCATGTTGGTAGTTTTAAACAAGAAAATTAAAATGGACCTACCTTCCCACAATGTGTTCTCCATTCCTCAAAACCCCTTACAGATCCATTAATCTACTGCAAAGATTGGGTACTTGCATGAGAAAGTAGGTAACACTAAAAGATTTTTTTATTCTCATTTTCTAATCTACTGGCCTAATACACCCCAATGGACCTTGGATCTATCGTGAGGCTAACTGTGGAGTTTGAGATTTGATTAGAAAGAAGATATGTGCTTAGAATCACATCTTTTAGTGTGATTTAACTTTTGAAAATTTTGAATGTTGCTTTTTAGATCATTACCTTTTTTTAAATGATTTGGATTTAGAATTTTTTATGGCTTTTAAGATTCCTCCTCCATACAGACTTGGAATGACTAATCATGAAAAATAAACTGATACCCACGAATGAGCTTTAGGTTTAGGATAAAGGAAACTAAATATCCAAATATATGACTAACTATAACACTGAGGCCTAACTATGAACCAACATGTTATCTCAAGTCTCAACCATGTGTATGCTTAGTTTGTGAAAGGTAATAAAAGAGAATAAGGGGAGATCCAAAGTGGATTGATGAAATAAGATTAAAATGAGATGAACTATTTTTTAACTGATCACATGGTAAATGAGGAATGATTAAAGGTAGCAAGGTTTATATAACCAAGTTAAAATAATAATTATTCATGTGTATGGAGATAAAATAACAAACAATCATGAAAATGAACAAGATAATCATAGAAAAGGAACTCAAGAAAAAAACTGTCATTATGAAAAAGAATCTATAAGAAAACATAAGAAGAATAATGACATCATAAGCAACATATAGTGTAAAACAAAAATCACCATGTAAGATAAATAAGAATTTGACACAATGTTAAATGATATAAAATAGATAAATGTAAAGTTGGAGCACATGTCCAATCCAAATGAAGAAATAAATATAAGAACACCATGCTTCTATTCATAAGTATTGATATATTTGTCCACACACATTATACATAACATCTGATAAGTCTCTAAGAAGCTGAACTCAAACTGCAATTGAAGTCTCATTGATCTTCAAGGAAGGTTGATAAAATACTTCACATTGAATCTCCTTGATAGAAAATATAGGATGCATGAAGTATCATGCTAATGAGGGTTATCATGTAGGGGTGCTTAGGATAAGGAATGGAAGTGGAATCTATAGGAGATGAAGGGGTCATCGGTGGAAAAGGTGTTACTAGTGAAGGAGGATCCATGGGTAAGGGGATCACGAGTGGAGAAATAGTAGGTGGAGAAGGGACCATAGGTGGTGGATCCATGAGGGAATAAGGGGGATCCTTCTTACAAGAGTGATATATGAGAGGAAGGGTAGTAGGCACAAGAATAGTCATGAGGTGATCCTTGAGATGTTTCTAAAAGATGTGACAATGATCAGTATGATGAGTACCACATTAGTGCCAAAGACAATATACCTATCCATATTTGGGAAGATATTCAAGTAAATTTTTTGAAGGAGGTATATCCTTATCTTTGGGATGAGAAATATTGGGGTGTAAGGTGTCAATATATTACTGTAACTTATGACACTGTGTGGGTGAATGATTATCTATGTCATGGAAGCAACAAATATTCTTGTGAGTAGGTTTGGTAGGTGTAATCATAAGAGGAGTGGAAATAAAAGCTTAGGAAGATTGGTATAATGACAAGTCTCTAGTCTAGTGATTGATAACTTTATGAATTTTAAAATATGGTTGAACATCCCATTTGTTGGGCAAAGGAGCAAGTTGTAGTAAAGGGAGTAAACCATCACCAAGAGAAGGTGGGGTTGGTGAAGAGACTGGGCAAGCCTCAACTGAAGGAATAATAGGATCAAAAATAGGAAGAGACTCAGCTATAGAGAGAGTGTGAATAGGATCCAAACTGGGCTCTACTAAGGGAGAGGTGGGATGCACATAAGGCTAAAGGATAGTCATAAGCATCTTAGGGATAAGTTGACTAGAGGGGTCTTGGTATTTGGAAACACGATAGAGACCAGTCATAGAATGATCCATAAGCATACTCTTATGAGGTTATTAAAAATTTGGATGTGTACGCACCATCTATACCCTATGATCAAGAGGAAAAATGCTAAAATTAGGAATCATATAAGATGAAATGCTAGGAAAAATACTAAAAAACTAAAGCAAATAAGAATGATAATGAATAATTTTAGCATCTCAGGCCTAAATAAGATCTCTTAATAATAGATCATCTAAGGTATAACCATCATCATAATCAAGTGTATGAAGATCAATGGCATAGGTAAGGATGACCTTGTCATCTGATATGATGTGATTAATGGAATGTCAAGTCTTAGTTAAGACAACAAGTATATCATCACAAGGTGGTTGATAGGAATGAGGTTGTAAAGAAGGGGGAAGCTGAGAAATGAGATGAGGTGAGATATCTAAGGTTTTAATATTGAGATTGATTTGGTTAGGCTCATCATCATCAAAATATAGGAGGTTAAGGGGTATATTCCAACGAGTTTAGGTGACCATTGTAACCTCAGGTGGAATTGACTAGAAAGTTAAATAATTGAGATTCATGAAATGGAATGCTTGGCAAGGGTTCAACAGTGGGAATATTGAATACACCATGATTTTGGATTTGTTAAAAATTCCAAGGTTTAGTGTCACCTTGAATCCTATAAATGACTTCACTATGAGAAAATTTTACACGTTGGCAAGCAGAAGAGGCAACTTATCCCATGCAATGAGTCCATGGCTTACCAAGAAAAATATTATAGGATAGAGGAAATTTGAAAATAATCACCTTCATGTGAATGGTGATAGTTGGGATAGTGATAGGGAACCACACATAACCTAATGGAGGCATTTGTCTTTGGTCATAGCCTTGACATATGCTACATGTGGACTTACGATTATATTCAAAATATCCAAGGGTTTTGATAAAATTGAGAGAGGCAACACAAGTTCCTAAATCTTCATCAATCAAATCACGCTTGACTTGGATATCACCAATTTGGACATTGATAAAGAGAGGAGGATCATCTGCATGAAGTAGAATCTCATCAAAGATCATAGAAGAAATGGAGAAGTTGAGGGAAAGAGAAGTGTCCATTGTTTCATCAACATGTATGGACATATCTTCGTATTGTTGTAAAATGATATCTTTTGATTTAGATAAGGTGGATTCACATCCTGTTAGGGGAGGATAAAAGATGTTTATTTTGAATAAAAGATGCATAAGATGATTATGATTCTATGAAGAGGTCTACATAAGTTCAAGAAATGGGATTTGAGATGGGAGATTAGTAAGTTATGTAATAGGATCCCACTCATCATAACCCATAAGGGGACTATTAAAAAAAGGTGCATAGTGTTGGAGGAGGTCCTTAGAAGGAGGAGTCAAAGTGCATGTGAATTTATGTTGATAAGAGGTGAAAGGTTTAATTGGAGGATACATTTGTTGATTGTCTTGAGAAGATGAGGTTGTTAGGGTATGGAGCTAAAAGCTTCACCAAGGAGCACACTATAACAGTTTTGGGTCTACACAGACACTGGCGTCGGTCAGGGGCGACCGACGTCGATTAGGTGCAGTTGCAGAGGTGCT
Organism: Torreya grandis; assembly: GCA_037957365.1. Lineage (NCBI taxonomy): Eukaryota > Viridiplantae > Streptophyta > Pinopsida > Cupressales > Taxaceae > Torreya > Torreya grandis. Next base: position 4,295,890 of record JARHVA010000381.1, on the reverse strand, counting down.
GGCATCGACAGTGGGTCGGCCGACGACGGTCACAGGCAAGCAGTAAGAACCGGCGTCGGTTACCTGTGCGTCTAGAAAGCTATTTCCGAGGACAAAAGTGAGTGTTTGCATGATGAGTTTAAGTTGTAGTCTTAAGCTCGCGTCTCTATTATTAGCAATATTATTTTTAGAGCCCTTGTTCAAGTGGCTTAACTGTTTGTTGTAAGTGCATGCTCAAGTTTCCTAATTCTATATGTAGAATTAGATCTTCTTAGCTTTGTGTGAATTATTGTAGAATTGGTATGTTGAAGAATAGTACAGAATTGAATCAATCCAAGCTTGTTGGAGTTGATTGTTCTTGAGAGAGAGAGCTCTTGAGGAATAGAGATCTAGTGAGAGATCTATACATCTAGGAGAGGTGTGGAAGAAATAAGTTTCTTCAATTGTATTCCTTTTGTAAAGAGTTTGTTGATACAAGTTTTCAGGGTGGTTTCTTGTATCTCTTGTTCTTGTTGTTTATCATTCTAGTTACTTGTCTATCTGATTTATTTCCGCGTTTATTTCTTTCACAAGTGTAATCTATTGTTGGTTGATCCCCAACAAGTGGTATTAGAGCATTGGTTGCAGGTTCAAGAGCTGATACCAACAAGTGGTATCAGAGCTCAGGTTCACTAACAGGTGGTTCAGATCTGTGTAGTGTGTATTGATTACAGGTTCTCACAGGGGTTTCTGCAGGGATTTTTGTTTGAGTGGGAGAAGCAATGTCAGATGAAAGTAAACTGAGAATGGAAAAGTTTAATGGCAAAAATTACCAACATTGGAGAATGCAGATAGAGGATTATCTGTATCAGAAAGATCTCTACTTACCGTTGGGTGGGGTTGCAAAGAAGCCCAAAGACATGGAGGATGAAGAATGGGAAGTTCTTGACAGAAAGGCTCTGGGGTCTATAAGACTGAGTCTAGCATCCACTGTGATATCTAATTTATCACAGGCAAAGTCTATGGTAGAGTTGATGACTACGTTAGCAAATTTGTATGAAAAACCCTCAGCTTCTAATAAGGTATATCTTATGAAGCAGTTATTTAATTTGCATATGAATGAAGGTGGATCTGTTTCCACTCATCTGAATGATTTCAATGGAATTGTGAATCAATTAAGTTCAGTCAATATAGTGTTTGATGAGGAAATAAAAGCTCTTTTAATATTATGTTCTTTACCTGAAAGCTGGCATGGCTTAGTAATGGCAGTAAGTAATACTGCATCTACATCAAATATTTTGAAAGTAGAGGATGTTGTTAGTGTTATCTTGAATGAGAAAATTCGTAGGAAAAGCACAGAAGAGACATTTGGGAACGCTTTAAGTTTTGAGAGCAGGGGGAGGCAGAAAGAGAAGAGCAAGAAAGGCAGATCAAGATCCAAATCTAAGGGGAAAGGCAGATCTAAATCCAGAAATGGCAGAAGGCCACAATGCTGGAATTGTGGAAAGATGGGGCACATAAGCAGAGATTGATGGTCAAAGCCTAAGGAGGACAATCAACACAAAGGAAAGGAAGAAGCCAAGGTTGCAGGTATTGCACAAGATGCTTTAATTTTCTCTCTACATAATAATATAGAATCTTGGGTGTTAGATTCTGGTGCATCTTTTCATGCTACCCCTAACAAGGAATATTTTAGTGACTATATCCATGGAGATTTTGGAATAGTGTATCTAGGGGATGATGAGCCCTGTAAAATAATTGGCAAAGGTAAAGTGTAGCTGAAGATGCAGAATAGCAACACATGGGTGTTGAGAGATGTGATGCATGTTCCTAGCTTGAAGAGAAATTTGATTTCTGTAGGAAAGTTAGGGGATGAGGGTTGTACAGTAACTCTCACAGTAGAATCTTGGAAGGTGACCAAGGGTGCACTTGTTATGGCCAGAGGTAAGAGAGAAGGTACTCTCTATTTGTGTAATTGTGTTACTAACAAATCTCCTTCTGTATTATCTACTTCAGATGTGGATGCTAAATTGTGGCAGTCAAGGCTTGGCCACATGAGTGAGAAGGGGATGTCAATTCTTAAGTCCAAAGGTATGCTTTCAGATTTAAAAGGCATAGATCTAGAGTTTTGTGAGCACTGTGTATTTGGAAAATAGAAAAGGGTTAGTTTTCTCAAGACTGGGTCTACTAAGAAGAGGCATAAGTTGCAGCTTGTTCACACAGACGTGTGGGGACCGGCTCAGGTTGCTTCCATTGGAGGATCACAGTACTATGTATCTTTCATAGATGATGCTACAAGGAAGGTATGGATCTATTGTATTAGAAGAAAATCTGATGTATTTGAGACTTTTAAGATTTGGAAAGCTATGGTTGAGAATGAAACAGGTAAAAGATTGAAGTGCCTGAGATCTGACAATGGCGGTGAGTTCTGCAGTTATAAGTTCAGAGATTATTGTTATATGCATGGAATCCGCAGGCAAAGGATGGTTCCAAGGACACCTTAGCAGAATGGAATTGCTAAAAGGATGAACAGGACAATAATGGAGCGTGTAAGATGTATGAGATTGCATGCTGGTTTGCCCTTACAGTTTTGGGCACAAGCTGTTGACACTGCAGTATACCTGATTAACAGAGGACCCTCTACAGCTCTGGATGGTGGTATTCCAGAAGAGGCATGGACAGGTAAAAAGGTAGATCTCTCATATCTCAAAGTTTTTGGTTGTGAAGCCTTTGTGCACATAGATAAAGAAAATAGAAAGAAGCTTGATGCTAAGTCTATGAGGTGCATGTTTATTGGCTATGGCTCAGATGATTTTGGTTACAGATTGTGGAATCTAGAAACTAACAAAGTAATTAGGAGCCGTGATGTTGTTTTCAACGAAAGAGTGATGTATTGTGATCAGCTAAGGAAGCTAAATCAATCTGAGTAGAGCAATGGTGAATTGGATGAGGTGAAGGTCCAATATGAGCTCACGGGAAAAAGAAATAATCACTTGCAGGAAAACACAGAGACCGACGTCGGCAGGTTAGGAACCAACGTCGGCAGTACAGAAACTGGCATCGGCCGTACAGAGACCGACGTCGGCAGGACAGACACCAAGGTCGATCAGACAGAATCGGTGTTGGCCAGTAACAAGTCTGGAGGTGACCGAGGTCGGTCACTGTCAGAGAATTTGGGTGGACAATGTGTAGTGAACGAGTCTCAGACACCCATCAGGAGGTCAGAAAGGGTGAGTAAGCCTCCAATTAGATATTCTCCTTCTTTATTTTATTTATTGCTAACTGATGGTGGAGAACCAGAGAGTTTTGAAGAAGCAATACAGGTGGAGTCCAAGAGTCAGTGGGAGCGTGGCATGGTTGAGGAGTTAAAGTCCTTAAGAGAGAACCAAACATGGGATTTAGTTGAATTGCCAGCTAGTAAGAGAACACTCAAGAACAGATGGACCTACAGGTTGAAAGAAGGTGAGAATGGACAGATGAGATATAAGGCCAGATTGGTGGTAAAAGGATTTGCACAAAAGCCAGGTATTGACTTTGGTGATATTTTTTCTCCTGTTGTTAAAATGACTTCTATAAGGGTTGCATTGTCTTTGGTTGCTTTTGAGGATTTGCATCTTGAGCAGCTAGATGTTAAGACAACATTTCTTCATGAAGATTTGGATGAGGAAATATATATGGAACATCCAGAAGGATTTGAGGTCAAGGGTAAGGAGAAGTTTGTGTGCAGATTGAAGAAAAGCTTGTATGGCCTCAAGCAAGCTCCTAGGCAATGGTATTTAAAATTTGACAGGTTTATGACTGAGCATGGCTACAATAGGTGTCAATCTGACCATTGTGTGTATTTCAAGAGATTTGATAACGGTAGATATATTATTCTATTGTTGTATGTAGATGATATGCTGGTTGCAGGATCACACATGCAGGATATCTCTGAGCTTAAGGTGAAATTAGCTCAAACATTTGCTATGAAGGATTTGGGAGCAACAAAGAAAATCCTTGGCATGAGCATTAAGAGAGACAGGAAAAATCATAGGTTGATATTGTCTCAAGAAGATTATGTGGACAAGGTGTTGAAACGGTTCAATATGCAGGATGCTAAACCGCTAAGCACACCTTTGGCTGGACATTTTAAGTTGAGTAAAGAACAATGTCCTAATTCATATGAAGAGGTAAAGTACATGAGTAAGGTTCCATATTCTTCCGTAGTAGGGAGTTTGATGTATGCAATGGTGTGTACTAGACCGGATATTGCCCAAGCAGTGGGAGTGGTAAGTAAGTATATGGCCAATCCAGGCAAGGAACATTGGAAAGCAGTTCAGTGGATCCTTAGATATCTGAGAGGAACCAGCAGTAGGCACTTGTGCTATGGAGGTTCAGATACTTCTCTACATGGTTATGTAGATTCAGATATGGCAGGTGATTTGGATGGCAGGAGGAGCACTACAGGTTATGTTTTCACTGTAGGTGGAACGACGGTTAGCTGGATATCTAAGTTGCAAAAGGTTGTTTCCTTGTCAACTACAAAAGTAGAGTATATTGCAGCCACAGAGGCTAGCAAAGAGATGATATGGATGACACGGTTCATGGATGAGCTTGGTAGGGAGCATGAGAGTTGTAGATTGTACAGTGACAGTTAGAGTGCAATCCATTTGGCTAAGAATTCAGTCTTTCATTCAAGAACAAAGCACATACAGCTAAGGTACCATTTCATACAACAGGTATTGGAAGATGGTGAGTTGAAGCTGGAGAAGATACATACGGATATGAATCCTGCTGATATGTTAACCAAGCCGGTTACAAAGGAGAAGTTGAATCTTCATTCAACTTCTATTGGTCTTCATGATTGAGCTGAAGATGGAGGAGCTAGAAGATGTTACTGTACAGGTACTGGTGCAGCTGTTTATCTCCAAGTGGGAGATTGTTAGGGTATAGAGCTAAAAGCTTCACCAAGGAGCACACTATAACAGTTTCAGGTCTACATAGACACCAGCGTCGGTCAGGAGCGACCGACGTCGGTCAGGTGCAGTTGCAGAGGCGCCGGCGTCGACAGTGGGTCGGCCGGCGGCGGTCACAGGCAAGCAGCAGGAACCAGCATCGGTTAGCTGTGCGTCCAGAAAGCTATTTTCGAGGACAGAAGCGAGTGTTTGCATGATGAGTTTAAGTTGTAGTCTTAAGCTCGTGTCTCTATTATTAGCAATATTATTTTTAGAGCCCTTGTTCAAGTGGCTTAACTGTTTGTTGTAAGTGCATGCTCAAGTTTCCTAATTCTATATGTAGAATTAGATCTTCTTAGCTTTGTGTGAATTATTGTAGAATTGGTATGTTGAAGAACAGTATAGAATTGAATCAATCCAGGCTTGTTGGAGTTGATTGTTCTTGAGAGAGAGAGCTCTTGAGGAATAGAGATCTAGTGAGAGATCTATACATCTAGGAGAGGTGTGGAAGAAAGAAGTTTCTTCAATTGTATTCCTTTTGTAAAGAGTTTGTTAATACAAGTTTTCAGGGTGGTTTCTTGTATCTCTTGTTCTTGCTATTTATCATTCTAGTTACTTGTCTATCTAATTTATTTTTGCGTTTATGGCTTTCACAAGTGTAATCTATTGTTGGTTGATCCCCAACAGAGGTGGTTGATGCAGGTTTGGTTTGAGATAGATTAGAAGAAGTGTTGATAGAAGTTTGAGTATAATTAGTGATAGGCAAAGAGGTTAGAGGAATGGTATAAATGGTATTAAAAGTGTTATCCAAGGGAGGTGTTGGAAATGGTTCATCAAAATATATAAGGTCCTCTTGCCCCAACTCTATTAAGTGAGTTGGAGAAAAGTCTTGGATAAAAAGAAATGTGCAAGGTAATTGAGGCGTGTGGATGGGATAAGGATTGATGAGGGTAACCACCCTTCATATATTAGTCATATTGACCACATTATCTTCAGGAGTGGGGTCAAGAAGAGTGCCAACATTATTGGTATAAGGGGTAGGCTTCTCTTGGTTATCTTGGTTATTTGGAAGAGGATATTTATAGATGGCCAAATGAGCATTAGCCTAGTTCAAATCTTGATATTTACTTTGTCTTTCATGGGATTTGAAGGTAATGTCATAGGCTTGTTGATATTTATGAATGATAGAATCATGATTAAAATTGGTACCGAGAAGGAAATCCATAGCCAAATTATGAAGTTGTCTATAAGTCTCATGAGAATGACCCCAACTAGCATGAAACCAACAAAATTTATTACGATCATACCAATATTTCATGGGATGAGTGGGATCAAGTTCTTACAGAAGAGGCCTTGGTAGATGGTTTTGTAATTATACTAAGGATAAAGGTTTATGAACATCGATGTTATTAATTGAAGATAAATGAGGATTAGTGATGTGGTCAGGAGGGGAAGCTTGTTTCAGAGTTTGGTTGGGAACAACTTGAATAGTATGAATGGTATCATAAGAATCGATGACACCATCATTTATAGCATGATGATTATTATTTTTGATTAATATGCAAGTACCCATATAAGGTTGGGATGGATTGAATTGATGCATGAGGAAATTTTGATACTTGGCTTGGTCAAGGGACTCTTCCAAAGTACATGGAGAGAGAGTTCAAACCTGATATTACAACTTGCAAAAAAAAGCATTGGTAAATAGATGAAAGAGGTTATCATTTGCCATATTATGTTCACATTTGTTAGAAGAGGTCTTCCATCATTTGATGAAATATTGTGTGGTTTCAGTCCCAAGTTGTTTATAATTGATAAAATAAGCCAAGGTATTCTTAGGGAGATCACTAGTTTGGAACTCTTGAACTAAAGCATTAATTAAATCTTCAAAACTAGTGATGGAATAAGATTTGAGTTGTTTGTACCAATATAAAGCATCAACCATGAAAGGTTTTGATAATATCTTGGTATAAGTAAAAGTATTTAACTTAACCCAATCTTTATATAGATTTCCAAATGTTTTTAAGTGGAGATTAGGATAGGTTGACCCATTGTAAGTAATGGTAGGGGTGATCCCTCTTTTATCGATATTAGTAATTTAAGATGTAAGAGGCTAATTTTGAAGGTGATTGATATTTTTGTTAACAAAGGGAGGTTGAGGGATAATATAACCATGATAATATTAAAGGGGAGGTGTGGGAGAATTTTGCTTATGCGTGCCCTATGGAACCTGTTGAGGGTGGGTTTGAAGATGGATAAAATGATTTTACATTTGCATCATTTGATTTACATTTTTAGGTTGGAAAGAATTCATTTGATTAAGAGTTTTTAATATAAGTTGATGAGTTTGATTGGTATTATTGGCATTGTATGAAGCATTGGAATTGGTAGTAGTAACTAGGGCACCACTATGGGTGGTAGTAGTAGTTTGAGAAGAATTGTTAGTAAGTGAGGCACTAGTAGCATCGTTGGCTTGTGTGGAAAAATATGTACTAGTAGAGGGATGAGAATAAGTAGCACTAGAGGAATAAATTCCATGGGTAGCAAATGATGCACTAGTGTAAGAATTGAGAAGAGTGGGTCTCTTCCTGGGTCTTAGAAGAGGCCCACTAGATGTAGAACCTACCATGTTAGTATAAATACTAGGCATGGAGGTGGATAAAATAAGAGAGGAAGATGTCATGGTATGAGAAGGGGTAAAAATAGAGGGAAGAGGATGAGAAGCAAAAAATCTAGTGTCCCCAAATTCATGTGAGAATGTGGGAGAAGGTGAATGGGGTTCCTCGACTTGACTACTTATCATGAGATGGTAAATAGTAGAAAGATATTTTCCTCAATGTTGAGGAAACTCATTAATGAAAAAGAGAATTTATGGGATATACTCTAATTTAGGTTGATCTTCATATGAGAAGAGAGAATTATGATGTGAAAAAGAATGAGGAGGGGTCCCATAGTTTGTGGTGCGAGTGGATACATGCACATTACTTTCATCTAGGGTATGATCCACAAGCTGCTTATAAGAAAACCTATTGGGGTTGGTAAAATTAATCATATCTATTGAATTCAACTTAGTTTTGTCTTCAAATAGGAAGTTTATGATGAAGGAGAAAGATTAGAGTTGATAAAGCTGATGCAAAAAAAGAGATAGGAAGGATATAGATTTGACTAGGTTGAGTGTGTTCTACAATTCAGGAGGAAAAAAAGAGTACGAGGTCAACTAGGTCAACTTAGTACTAAAAACAAGAAAAAATAAGTCTAATAATGATATAAAGTCAACCAAGTTGACTTAGTACTATAAATTGATTGGCAGAAAGGAGTATTGGGTTGACTAGGTCAACTTAGTACTATAAATAGGGAAAAACATAGGCTAATAAGGATACAAAGTCGAACAGAATGAAAGTGTGCCAAAAATAGGGAAAGTTTTTGTAATGAAATTGAAGCAAGAAATGGAAGTAAAAACAAATAATTGGATCAAAGACAATGATCCAATCGGGGCACATAGCATAAACCTTACACCAATGCTGGCCAATGTAAGTTTTTATAATATAACACACAATGATCAGAGTGTAAGTAGTCAATTAAAAAGTAAATACTAACTAAATGGTCATCCTAAATGTTATTAGATTATTATAGTGTTATTTTGAGTGTGATAGGGAAGTTGGCTGAAAAATAAAGAACTAGAAAGCAATCTATGGATGGTTTCAAGATGTTTAGGCTGAAAGGAATATGTGTTGGCAATGGTACTAGTTTGCTATTGGGGCCTACCCCCTCACTTCATAATCCCACATTGATAAAGGTGTCAGGTGATTTTCCAATATATACCATTAACCACATGTTTATACTTTGCCAAAAAAAAAGTTGGCTTCCCCCTTGGTGATGAAATCCAAGAAGGTATGCCTTGGGAAGACAAATGCTAAATACGTTTTGAGTATTATGCGATTTGGTAGTGTGTGCAAAAAGAAAAAAATAGTGCAACTAAATGGTATTTTGAAAATCCACCTAATTAAACTATGTGAATTATTCTAAGCATTCAAAAATCTGAAAATGAAAGTGTGAATTAATTACTAACATATAGTTGTCAATTCCCAAATTAAGAATGGTACAAAGTTAGTTTAGATGACACTATATGCAAACATTATAGAATAGAGTCAACTAGTTCATTACTGTTCTATAGAAGAAAGACTCCTTAATAACTAAGTCAACTGAGTCAACTTATTATTTTAGATAGAAGACAAGATACATAACTAAGTCAGCCAGGTTGAATTAGTTTATTGTAGGATTATAGTTTTGAAGACTGCAAATTTGCACAAAATAGAACTATAATGAAGTACTGAATTGAAAGAGAAAGAAAGAAAGGAAACTTGGTGGGTTGGAAGATGCCGAGGATTATAAATTTTATATTGAAGTGCCTTGAATGTTGCTTATAAGTTCTACCAACTAAGTCAACTGGGTCAACCTAGTTCTATGAAATCTTATTTGTTAAAGCCTATTAAGTTGATTAGGTCAACTTGGTCAACTTAATTTGTTATCTGGATGCTGATTGTAAGACTAAGTTGATCTATTTGATATAGTCTACTATTTTGGATGCTAACTAGGAGACTCAATCAAATTGTTCAACATAGTTTGTTATTTGGGACTAAATAAGAGTACTGTGTCAACATGCTCGATCTAGTAACCTGTGTCTAATGAATACCTATATAGAAAGAATAGTGTCATTTTGATGTGATTGTGTGTTAAACCTACACACAAAATTTATAAATATACCATCCTGATCAACCTAGTATCACAAATATAGAAAACATAATAAAATGAAAATCATAAAAGAAAACCTTCAAGGGTTAGATTCACATCAGGTTCACCAAAATGTATGCAATAGGAAATACAACAGATCTACAAATCAATCCTAATTTGAAGAAGATTGATCCTAATTACACTTGTGATTGGGGATACATTAGATAATCAGGGTCATGACCAATATGGATCCACTAGACCTAATTGAGGGATATTTTACCACAAATAATATCGCTAGGGAGGCTTTCAAAGCCTCCAATCAAGCAAAACTACGCAGTAACCCTAACTAGGTCCTATGTTTTCATATTCACTAAACTAATAACAAGTAAATAAAAATCTAATCTAGTGTTCACCAAAGCTTGTGACATAAAGTGGGGGAAATAAACATTAAAAGTAAACATGCATAGAAGACATATACTCACATCAATGTATACAAAATCTTAATGCATGGAAGATAAGTTCAAATGCATATCTATATACTCTTAAAAAAGGAGGAATAAAGTTAGAAATACTTACCTTTGAAGATAAACCCATCGAGCCTCAATCTATCCCTTGGATAAGGTGCCTAGAAAAAGGTTGTTGTGGTATGTAAGGATGACAAGGATAAATTAGCTCTAGGCTACATAATCTATCAATTCATCCAAAAGACTTTTTCATAAGATAAGATTCATATCTCCAAAAAAAGTGTGAAACCCTAAGCTTGCTCCTCAAGTATAATGGTGGATCATCAGATGTGCAATATATCTTACTTCTTCTTATTTTCTCTTAGAAATGGATAAATGATTGTGTTTATATAGGTAGATCTAACCCTAAACCTTTCCATAAGTTTTGGCCGATAAGGTCGACTCGGTCAACATAGTATTGTAATTGACAAAAACTAACTAGGTCACAAACTAGGTTGGATAGGGACCTACCTAGACCCTATTAAGTTTTGTCAATAAGAATATAAGGTCTTTATGGCTAACATAATCATGTAAACTATCAAAAAGGGGTTTAGGTTAGGAAAAGGGCTAGTGAAGGTGGTAAAAGACTAGAGGAGTATGTAAAATGGGAGGCAAAGCTTATGGTAATGGTTTTTAGAAGATAAGTGTGTAGATAACAAGTGGCAAAAGGGACAACAATCTTGTGAAGCACCAAAGGTCTACCCACCCCTTTCCTGATGCACCCCTTAGGGCATGCACTTAGAGAGATTGAGACTTGAAGGGTTCCTACAAGATAAAGAGCATCAATAATTGATAAATTTTTAAAAATATTATGTGTATACACAAGATATAAATGAGGTGTACAATAATTTTAAAACTAGATATAACTCCCATACCGATCCATGTCTCACCTAGACCTATGCTATAAGAATCATTACATACCTTAAGCTGACAACATGACATAAATGTTCTAAAATACCATTCCTCAATCTTGTCTCTAAATGTGAGACTTAGCTCTAGGAAGCGATCTATGAATCATGACCATTGATACTTTACAACTTCGATAGAATGCACATCATATTCTATATGATTCCCGGTGATCTTTTTTTTTTTATTTGAATGCATGGGATAAAGAATTAACTAGTAATAGTAATATTGATCTCATCAAAGCCTTTATCCTTCTTGTATCTCAAAAATCACCCAAATCCCATATGTAAAAAAAAATTGAATTTGAAACAAAGGATCTATATGCCCTATGCTTCAATTTGTATCTTTGATCCTATCACCATTTTTAGAATGCTTTTCATGATGACAAGAATCTTGTCATGCTATAGTATGAAGCAAAAAAATTTAAATATGACCATCCTTTACATACTTTGGGTTGTAATCAAAGTTTTCACCTTCCTTTATAGTATAAAGTGATACTTCATGACTTAAAAATGGAGAATGAGAACCAAATTTATCAATAAAACCTTGAATCTTAGCATTGTTTTGTTTCTAAAATGAGCTCAAAGAAAAATAATTCATGCCTTAAAAAATATTATTTGCTTCATACTCACATCCGTGGTCAATCAATAGTTAAATTTAATCAGTTTTGTAAATCATTTTCTTATTTTATTCCACAGATAAAATGTTGTATAAAGTTGCATCAGCATTCTCTTGAGCCTAAGGATTTCTTGTCTTGAGCACATGTACAAGTGAATTAATAGCCCTTGTAATAGGATTTTCTATATGATTTTTTTCATAAAGGGATAAATTCAATAATGTAGTAATAACATTAATTGGATTGTCAAATCAAAGGAATGTAGGATTTCAACCAAAGGTATGATAGCTCTACAATTTGTGATTATAAGAATCCATAACTCTGTTATAGCTACTCTTTTCACTTTAATCGAGCTAGCTTTCAAGTTTTATACCATATTATTAACTTGTAGTTGAAAGGATAACCCATTGTACCCCATATTTGACAATAAATAAAATGTGTTACCAATCACCAAGTTCAGGTTATCAAACTGACAACTCAAGGAAGACATGTAATAAATGCGAGGTAATCCTATCTCTTGTATTTATATAGTTCCATGTCAAGGATAATCAATTGCTAGATTTGATGTTAACTCTCTAGGATCATTATTATAATATGGAAAACAACCTCTTACTATGCCACTTGTCCCAATAACATCAACATATTATGCTATTACTGGATGCACATTATCCAAAGATAAAGGAAAAATTATAGAGGCTACAATTTGTTTGTGCCCTTGAGCATTGGTGGTAGTTATTTTTTCCTACTTCTACTTTTTACTCACCATAAGTTGATGAAATACCTTTTGGGGCCAAGGTAATTTCTTATTTCATTATTTCAAAGGAAAAACTTACTTTTTTTTTCCTTCTTCAGCCTTCCACTTTTATTTTCTTTAAATATTTCCAAGAATTCTTCAAAGGTAAATTCAGACTTTTCATCATATGTGGGGAGCTTGCTCAAATGATTTTGATCACTCCTTCTTCCTTTTAATCTTGGGTCATGCCTCCTTTCCAAGTCATAAAAAACTTACATGATCATGGCAACTTGCACTTTCAAGATTAGATTATAATATTCTTCATAGTAGGCCTCATAATCAAGTCTGAATTATTGTTTCCATTCTTCTTATTTTGATTCTTGCTTCTTTAACTATTTTTGTCTCCCATGATTTTTATCAGATTCACAAGTTGAAAAAAAAAATAAATGCTTTGACTCTTACCCCTGCATGCTGGCAAGATCTAGTTTCCCCCTTTATAAGTTGCCAAAATATTGGCTCTAATACCATTATATTGTCCCTTTCTAGGTATTTTATGAATTCTAGAATTTATTCTGGTTTCTTTTAATTTTAGAATTTCAAACAACTACTAAACAATAATATGCCCAATTCAACTCTTGATTGCATTAGAATAAGTGCATACTAATTACTAGGGTTGTCACACTTGAGGAAACACAGTATGTACAATAGTAAACCCTTTTACATATATTATAAAACCCAAGTTTAATGACAAATACCTAAAAAAAAGGTACTTACTATCAATGCTAGACATTATAGATTGTGGCTAGGTTTTGAATGTTGATTTTAACATTGTAGAAGCTGTAGATGAAGGTATGGTATACTGAACTTGTAACAAAAATTGTATAAATTGAAATGTTGGATCCAAGGGTCATGATCTACAGGTTGAAGATGAAACACAAACTTAATAATGGTTCCAAGGGCTATGATTATAGGTAGTAATGATGGAACAACATCAACAAATAAAGGTATAATAGATAGTAATGATCAAGTAGTATAGATAGTAATGATCAAGTAGTAGCAAAAAATAAAGGTACAACATTTACAAAAATAACACCCAATGTATTAAAACACTCTCAACAAGGTATGACAGTCTCTAAACACCAACAAACTTTGATTTGGGTGACTAACAAACCCTCATAAACACTTTAAAAAATGATAATAAATTCCATCTAATTGAAGTATAGGCACAACTTGATGTATATGCACAAATTGTGATTCATGGATGGAATCAACTCTTATAAACAAAAAGGTTTTCATCCTCAAATCCAACCTTGGAAACCAAGATGGGTTTTATCCTCGAAGATCTCCAAATAACTAAGGGTTTTCATCCTCGGATGTGAAAGATTGAACACAAAGCTCAAACTTCACAAGATGAATGGAAAGATAGAATATAATGCTTTTCAAATTAACCTAATGCCCTTTTATAATTTCCCTTCCATATTTTTTCCCTCCAAAACTCCCAAAAGTAACTTTCCCTCCAAAATACCCAAAAGCAGCTTTCCCTCCAAAAACTCCTAAAAATAACTTTCTATCTTTTAATTCTAGTTTTGAGTTACTTTATGAAATATAAACTTTTTAATAATGAAATATAAGTTGCCTTTAAAAAAAATATAGCATAAAGTTACTTTTATGCCAACTTAATTAAAATTGATTTTTGACCCCCTTAATGAATGTTGCTATTTGGTCCCCTTTATAATAATAATACATAAGTGTCATTTTTTCATGTATCAAATAAAGTGGCTTAGGAAAATTTAAAACATTATAATCAATATATTTACCTCAATTAATCCTTTAGCCTATGGGAAATAATAATAGACTTCAGGTCCACTCCCATTTAATTATTCTAAAAAAGGGGTCATGACATCAAAACATTTTTTAGTAAAAATCAGATTTTAACAATATGAGTTTAGTCCACATAAGCAATACTCTCTGTTAAATCATATCAAGCTTAATCAATACTCATTCGAATGATAAGCTATAGCCATCTAAGCTTATTTAGATCATTTTTCAACCATAAAAAAGTCTAGCTACAACCCTCTAAACATCCTCATGAAAACTTCAACCAACTAAGCAAATCTCATGTCATACAAAATGAAATACTACAACCATTATGCATTCTAGATCATTCTCTTTCATAATGAAAACTTGTTGCTTTTCTTTTAACTGAGAATGTAACCAATGAAGAGAGAAACTCTTTACACTGTCCTTATAGACTTGGTGGCAAAATCTCTCCACTTATGGGTCTATAAGCATAAAAATCGAATATAGAATGCATTAAAACAATTTTATGAGTTGGTTATAACAATATTTTACTCTATACACATTCATTTTTTATTTTTTATTTTTTAAATTTTTTAGCAAGCTAAAAATCTAAGATGAAGTACATAATTTTTTTAATGTTTTCTAAGCCTTCACAAAAATGAGTAGCCATGGAAATGGCTTGCCTTAAATAAACTTTAGTTTCCTCATATCCTGGCCATGATAAAACTCAGAAATTTACCCTATAATGGCACAATGGTTGCCTAGGGTTTTACCCACAAAACAAAATTGCATGTGGTTTTGTAAAGCACATCAAATTTCCTATCATTACAATAAGAAAATAGTTAACAATAATCATTTTTAGATTGTAATGAGAGCCTCAAGATTTTCCTTTCTAATTACCACAAAACCATTGTTGGATTTGACTTAAAAAGAGAAATAATACAAAATAGAAAACTTTCCTAGATATTTACATACCTAAATGTATAACTAAAATTGTAACCACTATAGACATCCAATTCCTAACACCATTTGTGTTGAAATTGTCAATCTTACTCGAATTGCACTCAAATACACATTTTAGGTCAAAATCCATAAAATGTCATAAATAATTAGAAATTGTTACTTATAAGTTCTAGTTTAGGTCAAAGTATATCTAAATAGGGCAATGCATTTTATGGGCCAACCAACTTTGATCAGATCATTTCGAGTCAAAATGATAATTTCACCATTTAGTGCTCTGGATCACTCTTTTTTTCTAATTCATTAGTACACGTCACGTACCTTTGTTTGTTGGTGCTGGAAACACCCTAATGGGAATACAACTCCAATGCATCTAACATCACCTTCTATTTCTTCTCCAATTAAATTATGACCCAGTAATAGGTCTTTCTGACCATTTTGATTAATTGAGGGCCATTTTCAAATAATTGCACAAATGTTGATTAACCTTGTTTAAGGCTAATTAATCCAAATCAAGAGCTTAAGTGGATTTTCCATGAGATTTGTTGAATATTTATTTTTGAAAACTGATTCCTATTAAATGCATCATCATGTGACATCATTTCTTGGGAAGACATCCCTAGGCCATAAATGCCATAAATATTAGGATTATGGGTCACCCATGCCTAATTAATGCCTCCCATGTCTCTTCAATGCCCCTTCTTCCAAGGTTATGATGAAGATAATTATGTATTTAATTCCAAATATTAGGATTATCCATGGTCACACATCTCAATCTTGAGATGGATGGTCATGATTGATCCTAACCAATCTCAAAAATTTATAAATAGAGAGGCCATAAACATCATTTCTAAACTATTTTGGTGAAAAGTTATAATGCACAAATATCTTCAAGAAGCCATTACAATTAGTGTTACCATGCCAAATTGATTCCAAGCCAAGCCAAGCCAAGCCACAATCCAAAGGTGTCAAGGAGACATGGAGGTAGCCAAGCTTCCATTGCCAAGGACTTCATGAGCACAAGCCGAACAAGCCACTACAATAAGCAGTTTGGAGCATCCAAGGGAGGTAAAAGAGGATTTATTTTGCATTTTAGTTGTGTGTTGTATTAATTTTTTTAAACTAAGATCTCCCTAGTGTCTATGCCTAGAGGTGTTATGCTAGTTAGTGTGTTTATTTTATTTTGAAAATAACACCATACTAACCATCCTCTCTTGAGTCAAATTTTTAGATCAACATATGGCATGCCTGGTGGGACTAGATGCATCCCACACATGAAAAAGATCATTTTATAGCTTTAAAATATTTATTTGGATCATTAAAACTATTGTAAATTGATTTTATAACTTTATTTTACCATTTTGGTTTGCCATGGATTTACATAGTAACCGACATCGGATAGTAAAGCTGACATCAATTGGATAGATTAAATGACATCAATTAGTAAAATTAACATCGATTGGATACCTTTCACTGGTCACATTGGTATAAATGATGTTGGTTAGATAACTATCATTGGTTAAAAAATGTAACCATCATCAGTTATATAACTGACGTTGGTCATTATGTTTTTCTTAAAACACAGACTTGAGAGGTCTGGCTTTAAAGTTTATTGTTTCAAACCCAAAAGAGCTTTAATGCTAAAGGACATGCTAACATTTTTGTTGCAAGACCAAGGTTGACATTTGATAAAAACATGTTTTAGATCACTTTTTGCATGTTTAAAAATCAATTAAGAACCTTTATTTGGTGTTTAACAAAAAAATTATATGTTTATGGTAAATGTCTTCAAAGTTACAACTAAGACCAAGGGGTCAAATGAACACCACCTCATTTTCCATTTGGGATTAAAAATGAACCCACCTTTCCAAGTTTTTATATTTACTTAGTTTTTTAGGTTAAATATTTTTTGGCAAAAAGAGGGGTGTTATGTTTATGCTCTTCCATTTGTCTCCTTTAGGAAACCCTTGAAATCAAAAGCGCCATTCCTATTGCAAGTAGCCTAGTGCAAGGCTTAGAAAGAATGTCATCTAAAGTGCTCCCCAAAAAATCATTAAAGTTTGGGTGATCTTGAAAATGACCCTAAAGTCTTTCTATTTTATGCTTTTTTTTTTTTTTTATACAAACTTGGCTTGCGAGGGGGATGTCATTATCTCCCATGAGTTATTTAGGGAAGCTTTGACTCAGGGTTTCATCTCTCAACATTTACTTCATTTGGATCCTAATTAGAGTTACACATGGGATGTATTTGCATTTGGACATTGCACTACATTGAGTGAACAACAAGATGTAGTGGTTGTAAAAAGGACTAGACATTTTTATAAATATCTAATGTCATGGTCACCCAATTTTTTTGCTCGTCTTTTACAGCATTTGATGTGAAAGTCATTATGTAATTGATTCCCCTAGAACAATTGAAAAACTTTCTAGTTTAGTAGACCCCACTTTGCCATACATTGTTAGTTTAGACTTAAGATGTTTATTTTTTGTCATTAACTTAATTAGTCTTGATTTGTGTCTAAAACTGCTTGTTAACTCATTGAACTTAACCAAAACATATAATCCTCAATTTTCTTGACGAAGGAAGGTGTTACGCTGTCCAATTAGAAAATTCATCTTTTTATTATTCAAATTATTATAAAAAACTTTGTGTCATATCATCCACTTTGGTGTAGTCATGCTTCCCAATTGAGTCTAGATCTTTCACCTAATTTATTTAAATCCTTCATTTATAATCCACATTTAAAATTGAACCTTTTTGAGTGCTAAGGGTTGGTGTGTCAGAGTGGGTTCACCATTTTCACACCAAGTTTGTTCTAAATTGGGTTAAGTTTTCCATTTGGATTGAAGATCATTTATTAAGACTCAAAATCACATTATCATCTTGGTGGACTCAAGTCATCTCGTGTATCACTCATGCTTTGAGTCCTATAATATATTTTATCCTATTGGAATCATGTGGTGACATTGTGCTGCCCATTTGGTCCTAGCTTTATACTTAGTAATTCACGTATGTTTTTACATCTTGAGTTGCTTAGTCTATTTTGTCTTCTTCATAATCTAGAGAGCTTTTATATAAAACTTCTAGGGTCAACTTGTCAAAGTTGAAGCTATCTTTTACAGTACGAGTGTATCACAAAGATCTAGGTTTTGATGTAATAGTTTTCACCTTAGGTCTTTGAGTTACCTTACCCTCTTCTGATCTATATGATTTTAACCTTACCAAAAGTTGAGTAAACTCGTAAACCAAATCTTCTAAATTGTGCGTGGTTTCAAACCACCGTCCCTTATAGTCACATTGGTACCTTGGTTATTTATTTAAAAAAGAGCCAAAGCATACTTTATTTGGTTTCCAAGCATCAGTCCAAAGTTAGTCAAACACACATAAAAAATATTTTAGCCATGACTCAAAGGTTCACTTATAGTGGGGCCTCTTATGGCCTTAGTTATGAAGATGAGCAGTTTTATGATGGTCAAGATAACCCCATTGCTTTTGATGATATCCCCATAATAGTAGGATCTAAAGATGATTACAATGAATATCAACCCCACGAAGATCAAGATGAATCTCTTCTTAGATAGAATCAGGTGCTAGATTACCTTCTGATTTTCCTATAGAATAATTGCATACCTTAGTTATAGAAAGAGAACAATGATGGTAAGAGAAAGATTTTGCATGAATAGACATACCATCTTCTTCTAACAAAGGGAAATAAATACAAATAGAGTCAAAACCCACAAATCTAGATCTTCTAGCTAAGATAAAAATAATAAGTCAATGATATGCAGATCAACTTGTCATAGACTTAACTGAATCCCTAGTTGCCACTTCAATTCAAAATGATGTTCGAAAGAACAAGGAAATGTGGTTGAAAGTAAGCAACAAATATTAGATGAGGACATTACCATAGTGGATCAAGGTAATCTAAACGAACAGTTAAAGTCACAAGAGACCTTACAAAGTGTTCCATTTGATACAAAACATACATTCTTCAATCATCAAGAACCTCTTATTACTTTACAAACTCAAAAACCCAAACATTCAGTTTGAATTGAGGAAATCTCTCAAGACACTTTGGCTAGTTCTTTTTAACCAATCCAAAAATTGGTAAATAAATACAGAAATTTTTAAAATTAACAAAGTACAAAACAACCAAATTTAGGGAATGTTTTACAATCCAAGAATCAATGGCCTATTTTCTCAACTTAAGGAGAAAATTAAAAACAATTCATGGATCAAAAGGTATACACTCCCTATATATCCACACAAAACCAGGGGAACATTCCACCCTAATAACAATAAAATTAGGGGCACATTCCACCCCAACAATAATGAAACCAAGGGCATGTTTCACCCCAAAAGCATCTCATTCAATCCACAAATGCACCAAACATGCAAGAATGAAATTCTATGAAGGAAATTGTTCAAAAATTAGAGATGAATAATAGAGTTAAAAAGTACAAATTTGATGAGATATGCCCATATCCATTTGATTTATCTATTCTCCAAAACCCCTTTCCACCTCATTTTGAGGCACCCAAATTTGACAAGTACAAAAAAAAGAGATCCATGCAAACACATATAGGCATTCTTCATATTATGAAAAGAGGTTACTTATCGTAGTGAGCACTTAATACAACTATTTCCATGAAGTTTAGCAACATAAGTTCTTGATTGGCTACTTAAACTACCCAAGGGATCAGTTGTAGATTGGAATGACTTATCAAAAAAGTTTTTTAACCATTTCTCATATAACATAGAACATGAATTAACCATTTTTGACTTATGCAAATCCCAACAATGTGATGGTGAAAGTTTCACTACATATCTACAAAGGTGGAGAGCATTGGCAGGCCACTTTCAACATAATTTGCCAAAATAATAGTTGGCTGATATCTTTGCATATAATTTGCATCCTAAAGTTATGCATAATATATGGTTATCTTGTGCTAACTCATTCAAAGAAATTATTGACAAAGGAGTGTAGATTGAGAAGGCTCTTTGATGAGTGTCATTTAACTCTTCATTTAATCAATGTTCAATTGATGTCTTATCAACCAGGGCTGGTGTCCAAAACTATCTGTAGTAAGGTATCAGATGTTAGATATAGAAGTCTACTTATGGGGGTGTTTGATGGTCCTATGCTAACTTTGACTAATGAAAGAAATGTGTCTTAAACTACTTGATTCACTCTTTTATTGAAAAGGAAAAGATGTAACTATTTGATCAAATAAATCCACTCTTTTGCTTAAAAGTAAAATCACACTCCTATTTATGCTTACATAGAAATGGAAATTTTTAACTAGAAAAGGAAATTTACTTCACACATTTGCTATAAAAAAACACACTTTGCTTAGAAAGGAAATGACTTTGGAATAATGAAATGCCTTTTTAACTATGAGTTTGTTTTGATATTTTATGAATAAATGAAAACATTAACAAGATTCTAATTAGTTATAACAAAGAATTAATATAACATAACATAAATACCGTACACAATTCTTGGTTCCAAGGAGAGTGGGCCCTTGCTCCTCTCGGACTCAGGAATAAAGATTAATCAATGTTGGAAATTGAAATGATAATTCATAAAATTGAAATGATTATAATCTGTCTAAAACTTGTATGCTTGGACAAATCTTCCCTCTATTTTCTAATCTCAATTATCTAATCTCTAAAAGCTTGTAATGACAAAAGTCTTACATTTTATACTAATACAATCAACTTAAAATAGGATGCAAAGAAATAGGATTCTTTGGTCGATCCATTCATCCAAAGATAGGAGATTGAATTTCCAAGAGATCTAATTATTATGATGAAATAGATATACTATCCTATAATAGTCCTAAGATCCAAATATATACAACTTTATCAAAAGCAAATACTACAAAATAGTAGGTGGGTATTTCCCTCATTTGACTCCAGCTGGAATGATTCTCTTTAATCTTATCTGATTGCTAGCTTCCCCATTTGTAGCTTTGTCCTTATAGAATCCATAGAATTGACCCTGCAGAGTTAGTAGGAATGAAACTATGGAGTCTGTATAAATAAGCCTATGGAGTCCATAGAGACAAGCCTGTGCAGAGCCCATAGAAACAAACCTGCAGAGTCCATAGAAATAAACTTGCAAAGTCTATAGAAGCAAGCCTGCAGAGTCCGTAGTTATGCTGGATGGAGATCAAAATTAAAATTTTACTATGCATCACTTGTGTCTTCTTCCTAAGCATTCTTCACAATAAAAAATCACTAAAACATGCTATGTATTAGACATTAATGACAAAGTAAAGGTTTAGTATTTGGTTCAATATAAATAAGACAAGTATCTATTTTTCATGTAATAGCTATCTAAAAATCTATGATTTTCATAAGATAATATCCTTTGAGAGATGAATTGAGGGAAATAACATGTCAATAATGAACCATATTCTAAGCTCATCATCTCCCCCAGGCTTTACCTTTTGCAAGTCTCATTGCAAATATTTATTGGCATTCATAGCTCTGACATCTGCTTTCCACACTCTGACTCAAATCATATTCATCAAATTCATCTGTTATATGCTTGTCTAAATTGCTTGTAAACCCCTGATGCTCTTAAATAATTTGTTTCCACATATTGAATTGCTCCTCTAATTGTAGAGCCCAACTCTGCCATCTTGGAATAGGTATGATCAACAAATGGGGTCTATATCTCATGCCAATCCATTTCTATTCTCCCCTAGAGTTTATTAGCTCTATTAAAATTTCCAAAATTGAAGAAGCTCTCCTCATACTCCAACTTAAGTTATTTGGAGACATGACCTCTCATATTTTAAGAGGTACTGAAAGTTGGTCCCATCTGTTTACATTTGCAGTTACCACTGAATCAAAACTCTATCTTAAAAATAAGTCAAAAGAAACAACACAATCATATAAAGCTTGTAAATAATGTGTTTTAACCTCATCGCTTAAACAAGCATAGTTAAAATTCTATTTGATCAATCTAAGAATAGGAAAGGCTGGTTTGACACACAATCCTATAGTCTTAACATGATTTATATAGTCCTCAAATCTACTTTTCCATGCTAGATAATTTTTTAATGTAGAATGTAATGCCCTCAGTTGAAATTATCCTACATGAAGGTTTATCAAAAAAAATATTATGATCATGGTCTCTTAGGATCAAATCATACAAATAAAACTCATAAAGCAAATCTTGTTGATCAGGTTCAGCACTATAGAAAATTTCTAAAAATGTTGTTCGCTGTAAAATCTTGTAAGGAAGATGACAGGAGATCCTAAAAACTTGCCATCTATAAAATTATTCAAATAAGAGCAAACTATATGTAGGGGAAAGATTTATACATGCCAAAAGAGATTCCCCTAATTTGCATGCATCTTGTAAATTTTCTTCTAAATTTTGGACCTTAGATTTTACTTCTTTCTTTTCATTTTCTAAGAGTTTGTTTGAAGAAGTTGCATCTTTATTTTTATGTTTAAGTATAAAATATTCTTCTTCAATTTGATGTAGTATTTGTAAGGGAGGAATACCTTGACAACTTATTTGACAACTGTGGTCAAAAAATACCTTAGGAGGAGGTGGTGTAACATCAGAAGGTGCTTTGAAAGAGTTTACTAAACTCTGTAATCTCCTATTTTCCTTCTCCAAATTTTCTATATATATCCAAAGATCTATTTGTTCACTTTCATTTTATTTTATTGTTTCTTCTAATCTGTGAACTTATGCTACATGATTGGTAGATGACGTGTCTAATTTCTACACCAACAAAGAGTTGAGATGATCCTTATTCTACAATTGACTGATCAAGTTAGCAATGTCAACTATTTGATATTGCTCTAGTGCTTGAGCTTGAGAAAGCTACAAGGTTAACTACATAATAGGATCATTTAGATTAGATGATTCACCTTTCTCATTAGTGCATACAATTTTCCCTTTATCTATTGTAGTTTGAATAGGAATAAGTGGTGGTTCCACCATACTTGATTCCTCTGCTGTGATTAGCTCTTATTCTAGAATTAGCTCTTCCATTATGATTGTAGAGTTATTTTCGAAAGGAATTTCTTCAACATCTATAGTGTTAGGGATATTTTGATGTATGGGAGAATGAGATACCATTTTAAGACTATTCAAAATATCTACAGCCT
This sequence comes from Torreya grandis, assembly GCA_037957365.1. Lineage (NCBI taxonomy): Eukaryota > Viridiplantae > Streptophyta > Pinopsida > Cupressales > Taxaceae > Torreya > Torreya grandis. Next base: position 4,272,609 of record JARHVA010000381.1, on the reverse strand, counting down.
CTTGTTTATCTTTTTTTTGTTAGAATTAGCCTTCTCCTTCTTTTAGTCACTCTCTGAGCTACACTTGGTTGGATTTCCTTCTCAAACATCAAACTCTTAGTCTTTTCAAGTTCTGTAGCAACTTTTTGTCTCAATTTTATTCTTCCTGACAAGGGAATTGGTTGCACTACATATTCATGAGGTTATTTTGGGGACCTTGAAACTTCAAGGATTTGAGACCTTGTGATTCATCTTGAAGAAGAAGAAGGGATTTATGTTGAGACTACAGTATATGATTTCTTCTTTGGAGTTGTTTTCTCAACTGATGTAGCAGGTGGAGATGAATGTTCCTATGGTGAATTTAAGGTTTATTATGTAGGAAGATTTAGAATTTGTTGTGCTATACTATTCTAAAATTCCTCCCAGACCTCTTGGCCTTGCTGAAGGAAGTGATGTTAGATAATTAGGTGAATAAGGCCATGATTCCTAAGAGCAATATTAGGAGTTTTAGTCAATACTTGAAGGGCACCATATAAGAAGGATGGGAGATTAATCTTATACTGAGGGTTTTGTCTCCCATGCTTAAGGTGTATTAACATTTTCATGGCATCTCCTCCTAAAAGATTGTGTTGCCCCTCACAAATGATATACTTGAGTACCCAGTTGGATACAAATTTTTGGGGTTAAAGAAGTGAATTTCTACTAATTAATTTTGATTTCCCCTTGAAATCTACTAAACATGAAGTCCCAATCTGCTCATTACCATTAAAGTGACTAATGAAATCATTAAATGAAATTCTGCCTGTAGCTCTCATTCCTTATTCTAGAACTTGTATGATTTAGCTTATAATTTGAGTTGAAATATGAATAACAATGCCTTTCACAAGTAAAAATTCAGGGGTGAGATTAGTGATGAATTCACTTACCATTGTTTCATCAAAACCCTAAAAATTTTCATTAAAAGGTAGTCAACCATTGACTCTAAACACTACCACAGAAGCTTTATCTTTATGAAACTTTGCTGCATTCTTTGGCTCTGATCTCATCTTCTATCCCATTTCTATGTAAATTTATAGACAACTCTTGTTCCTTTAACTATGATTGGGGTGTAGACCAGTCTTCTATTAGAATCAGTAGGCAATAGTCATTAAGGATTTGTAGGCAACAGTCATGGAGGATTGGTAGACCTAATTTTGTTAAAGTCTGTAGAAATGAAATGGTTCATATGAAGCTTCATAGCTACATGAGTCCATAGTTTGATATGATGACTTGATACAGTTAAGTGCCATACGTTTCTACAGAGTGTGTTAGCTATTTTGTCCATTATTAAAAATTGAATGAAATGATGATGTGGCACTTTGATGGTGACAATGATGTATCACTTCATTAAAAAAAACCTTTTTATGATGTCCCATCATTATCCTTATTTATGATGCAATTGATTGTATCAATGCTGCACACTTATCCATACACCTTTGGTGGCTTGTTTGCATGCTTCTTCATTATGGTATGTGTCATGTCATTCCATTTTGAAAGGTTCAAATTTGGGTCATCTCTATAGAATAAGTCTTAATTAAATCAAAGATAATTAGTTAGCTAGATATAGATAAATAGAATATAAGTCTCACTTACTTTGACCTTAGATTCATCCTTTGCTCGCCATTTATCCTAAACAAATAAGTTTGCATGGATTAGTCAACATGTGTTGACAGAATAACTCTTATTGCATGGAGAATACCAATCATAGTGATATGATGAGATTCTCTTATTTTTTAAATATATTTATTGTTTTTTCCCTTTGGCCAACCATTGTTGGTTTTCTAACCAAAGCCCTTTTTGCAATGCATAGCCAGCCAACAAGCTAGTTTTCTGGGCATGCATTGCCAATAGTGTCCTTATAAGGATTTTCACTATTGATATTATTATTTATTTATTTTAATTTTTTATATGCAGGGTCATCAAGGAGTATGTTCTCTGGAAGAAGCAGAGCCTTCTAGAATAGTTACTTGATTTGAAGTAGTTTCTTTAGAAGAAGTAGAGTCTTCCAGAAAGGCTATTTGATCTTTTATCTTTTGAACAAATTCTTCTTTATTGAGAGGTTTATGATAAATCTTTAATCTATTTCCATTGACTAATAGAGCTCTTTTGCTGTCATCAATAGGTATTATCTTAACAAAATCATTTTTAAAGACCTCCTCAATCTGATAAGGTCCCAACCACCTTGTTTATAGTTTTCCTTTAAATTTTTGAAATCTAGAATCAAACAATAGTGCCTAATCTCCTTTCTAAAACTTTTGTTGCTTGATCTATGAATCATGCCAAACTTGTCTTTGATGTTGTACCAATTCAGTTCTTTGTAGTGCTTCCATCCTCATCTCATCAAGTTGATTAAGCTGTAAGAGTCTTTCTTTATGTATTTATTCTAATTCAATCCATACTTATATATTTATTTTCAAAATTTTTAATTCAAATTCAATAGAGAATAAGGGATTCTTACCATAAACCAATTCACAAGGTAAAAATCTAGTTGTTATTTTCCAAGTAGTATTATAGGCCCAAATAGCTTTTAGTACCTTATTTGCCCAATCCTTTCTGCTGAAATTAACAACCTTGGTTAAAATAGTTTCCAATTCTTTGTTGGTGACTTCAACTTGTCCATTAGCCTATGGATGGTATGGAGATATTTTTCTGTCTTGAGTTTGATATACTTGCATGAAGTGTTTTATCATGTTTAACATGAACTGTAGTCTTTGATCTGAGACTTATCTCCCTTGGAGCACCAAATCTTTACATGATTTTGAAATATAAAAAATTAGTTACCATCTCTTCTCTTGCATGAGTTAATACTTCTACTTTTGCCCACTTAGTCACATAGTTTGTACATACTAGGAGATTTTCTTTTCCTTTGGAAAGAGGATCCACATGACCTATAAAATTAATTCTCCATTTCTCAAATGATTCTAAAACCAATTGAGGATGAGGGTGTAGAGGCATCTCTATTGAAAGAGTAGGCTATCCAATTCTATAATAGGCATCACAATGTCTGACATATCTTTTTACTTGTTGATGAATGTGAGACCAATAGTATCCTGCTCCTAGGATTTTGTGTATGGTTTTTTGAGCTGAGTAATGACCTCCTCTTGGTTCATCATGACAAGCTCTAATGATATCATAAGCTTTAAAATTTGTCACACACCTGTGAAACACATGGTCAGGTCCAAGTTTAAACAACATTTCATTAATCTATTTAAAAGAACTATTTTTGATTAAACATTTCTTTTCTTTTTATGAAAATTGCAGAGGAAACTTCTCTGTGGTAAGGTAATTAGCATGTCAACAAACCATAGAGATTTTAGTAAAATGACAAATAGCTGTTCATCTAGAAAGTCATCTTCCACTAGTTCTTCTTCACCTATAGTGTCCATTCTTGACAAGAAATCAACAACCACATTAGACTTCCCTGATTTGTCTATAATAATAACATCAAATTCTTGTAAGAGCAACAACCATCTAATAATCCTACCTCCCATGATTGGTTTGTTGGTAAAATATCTAATAGCTGAATGGTTTATATAGACAAATACCTTGTAGCTTGTTATGTAGTGTCTAAATTTATTAATTGCATAGACTACAACTAGGAATACTTTCTCAGTTGTGGTGTAGTTTCTTTCAACAAGTGTCATGTTTTTGATAATATAATATATAGTATACATGTTACCCTCTTCATCCTTTTATCTCAGGACTACTCCTATTTCTATATTGGAAGCATCTATGTATATATAGAATGGTTGAGTCTAATCTAGTCCTCTCAATATTGGATTAGTAATGAGTTTAGCTTTGATGGTCTCAAAGGCCTATTGGAAACTATCACTCCATTCAAATGTACTATCTTTTGTAAGCAAGGCAAACATAGGGGTAGATATTTGATTAAAATTATCTATGAAGCATCTGCAGTAACCAACATGTCCTAAAAAACTCTTAATTTCCGTTCTTGTTTGTGGAATAGGTAAGTTAGAGATTATTTCAACCTTCTTTGGATCTACTTGAATACATTTTGTGGAAATATGGTGTCCAAGCACAATCCCTTTATCCATCATCAATAAACATTTCTCATGGCTCAAAGATAATTTATGTTCTTCATATCTGATCAATACTCTTTCTAACTTGGTAAGAGCTTCTTCATAAGTTCCACCATGAATGGTGAAATCATCCATATATACTTCAACACAATCATTTGTAAGGTCAGAGAATATTGCTAAAACTGCTCTTTAAAAGGTTGCTAGAGCATTATAAACTCTAAATGGAAGAACTCAGTAAGCAAAATTTCCTCAAGGATAGGTAAATGTGGTTTTATCTTGATCTTCAACTGCTACCATTATCTAGTTATACCCACTAAACCCATATAGGAAAGAAAAATATCTCTTTCCTGCCAAGTTGTCAATAACTTGATCAATGAAAGGTAGATGAAAATAATATCTTAATGTTGCTTTGTTCAATTATCTATAATCTACACATACCCTTAAGTTTCTATTTTTCTTGGGCACAATTATCAGGAGTGAAACCCACTGGCTATCTAAGATGGGGTAAATAAACCCAACTTCCAACAATTTTTGGATCTCTATTTTGACTATCTCCTTTAATGCTGGGTTTATTCTTCTTTGTGGTTGTTTGACTATTTTGACATATTCTGTGTAAATGTGATGAGTAAAATTTTTGGGGTGAATTCCCTTCATGTCGGTATAATCCCAAGCAAAATCTTTGGTATGTCTTTCGAGTACTTCAAAGAGTTGATCTTCCTCTTCATTTGTTAACCAACTATTGATGTTCAAACTCTTTCTAGGTAATATCATGATTGGTTTTATACCTAGGTAGTTGGATTCTATTTGCTTGAATTCACTAATCAATGAGTTCATAGGACATGGATGAGGAAGTAGCTTATGAAAGACGGTTACATTATCAACAAACTCTTTTTTAGGAGGAATCAGTCTTGCTAAAGAACTATGGAATGCATCTAAGAAATGAGTTTGCTAATATTCTACCAATTTATACATGATTTCCCAAATCAATCCATGATCATATGGTGACAAAACAATAGAATAATTAGAAGTGGAGGTTTCACAATATTTTGTCTTACCCAAGAATCCTAAACTGAGGCAATCCATAGTTTTTGGACTAGCAGAGTTCGTATCTTTTAGACTGGCAAAGTCCATAGATTTTAACCTGATAGAGTCTATAGTTTCTAGACTGACAGAGTCTATAGATTCTAGGTATATGTCTCCATTCAATTATTCCAAGTGTTTTTTAACTATGATCATAGCTAAGGAGAAAATGTTGCTTGATGTGTTGTCTGATTCATCCACCAAAAGTTATTGTAAGTGATTTATTGATGGTTTTGCAAGAGGATACAAAGAGATGCATTTAGATTTTAACCCATTAGAAATGGTCATGTCTCTTGACTTGTAATCAATTAATATTTCTATAATAGTCAATTGTAGTCTACCTAGGATTATGGGATATCCTAGATTCTTTGTTTTAGATTGCAAGACCATAAAATCTACTGGATATTTCCAAGACTATTAGTACTTCAACATTTTCTATAGTCCCTTCTGGTTTAGTTACAAATTGGTTTTCCATTTGAAGAATGGTAGTTGTGGGTTGCATTCTCATAAGAGATAATGTATAGAGAGTATCAATTGTCATAACATTAATTGTTGCTCCCAGATCTACCAAGACGTTAGGAATTTCTTTACCTTCAATTGTGACCATGATCACTGGGCTTCATGGATCTGTATATTTTGAAACTAATAGTTTTCCTACTAATAAATCAATAATTTTTCCATCACATGAATGGTTCCTAGATATTTTGCTTTCCTCCCAGGTGTCTTGATATAAATATTTTTGATGATCTTGTTTAATTCAGGTATATCCTTAATAACTTGTAGTAGGGGTACCTCAATATTGATATTTTGCAACTCATGGACCAAGTTTGATTCTAGTTTAATATCAATTTATTTTAATATTTCAAGAAAAATAACTACTAGTGTAGTATTATTTTCTTTGTTGGCTTCAGGGCTCATTTTGATTTTAGCTTTTCTACTGTTTAATTGAGATGAGTCTATTTTTTATTTTTTATCAAGTATCTCAGAAATGAGAATTGGAGGTTTTTGTATAGTTTTTCTTGATCTTAAATGCATGTCCAAACACTCAATAGCTCCAACATTCATTGTCTCTTCTTGTTCATTAACATAAATAGGTGCTGGTTGTTTATTTTTTGGATTTTCTATCGGTTGTGCAGGCATTGAGGGTTGATTGATTTATCCTTGTTGCTGAATAACTAGGGGTGGTATTATAGTTTACTATTGAAGTGGTCTTCTTAGTTAGGTGAATTGTTGCTGTGGGTTCTACTGCTAATTCCATTATTGATATGGCTGAGGCATCCAGTGCTACTATGGTACCCATTATTGCTGTGGTTGTGGCACCATCCATGGGGGTGTTGGCATCCAATCTTGTCCTACCCATGGATTTTGATTGATGTAATTTGGGTTTGATTCCAAAAAAGTGAAGGAACTGAAACATTCCATGGTGCCATCCATGGATTAACTATGTTTCTTACATTAAACTATCCTTGAGCCTAGTTTTGTGGGGCAAAGTTTTGTCTCTAGATATAATTTACTTCTTCAGTGGATTGGACTTGTATTTTCATTTGATTCTTTAAGATAGGTAGAAGGGTGCAATGTTTGGTATCATGATCTGTTGCATCACAGATCCCATATGATGAAACATTGCTTTTATCTAAGGGGCAGTCTCTAAGGGCATGTTTATATCTACACTTATGATAGTAGATTGCTAAGAGTTTTATTGCATTTTCCTTAGCTTGAAATCCATTCAAAGTACTGCTTAGTGTAACCAGGATATCTGTCTTTAGATTAGCAAATTATTTCATTAGCTTACCCACTTCATTAGATTTCTCAAACCTTCCTTTCCTAATTCCAGGTTTTATTCGAGAGTAGTTGGTACAAAGATATAAAATCTGATCAAAAGACAACTTATTTATATCTCCACCTCCCATCAAGTTTAAGGCATCTCTAGTATTTTCATCTAACCCTTTTAAGAAAATTAATTTCTGAACTTCTTCAGTGAGTGGATAATTGCTTCTTTTATGAGTGAACATTAATCTATCCAAATAATCTTATAAAGATTCATCTTCATTCTATTTGATTTTGAAGAAATCTTCTTTTCATTCTCACACTCGATAGTAATCTTGGTACTTGTTCAAGAATTCTATCTCCATGTCATCCCATGTTCTAATAAAATCTCCAAGTAAACCCATAAAATATCTCATAGCTGCATCTTTAAGTGTAGATGGAAATAGTTTTAATTTTTGGCTATTTATTGTGTAATCATAGGTTTGACATATCACCTTAAACTCAAACAAAAATTGATCAGGATCTTTTGTAGATCTTCCCCATAAATTTGGTAGATTAGCTAGTGAAATATTTTTCATGGGAGTTTGATCATTAGGATCTACAACAATAGGAAAGTAAAAAGTACTTTTTGATTGTGCAAGTTGTTGATTTTGTTAGAGAGCCATATTTTCTTTTTTTGATGATATTTCAAAGCTGGGATGATCTTCCCATTGAATATTTGTGGGATCAATTATAGGTTGTTCAAAGTTCTCAAAATTTTATTTAGCTATGGATATTTGAAATGCTTATTCTAAGTCCTTGGCAATCTCTAAATAATGTCTTCTTGAAAGAGATTGATCATGAGGAATTTGTCCTATGGGGCTTGCTTATGGCAATGGCCTAGTTTTTATCCAAGTTTCTGAAGATTCTTGCATATAAGTTTCACTCATAACTTCTGGTTCACTAATCAGAGATGTTGAAGGAGTGTCAACTTATGTTCTTGGTGGGAATTTTGAGATGAATCATCCTTTAGCGTCTCTAGGATGGTACATCAATTTCTTGACTATTTATGGTTTTTACAAGTTTTTCTATTTTTTTTACTCTAGACCAATAATTATTACATTACTAACACCTTGTTGTCCCCGACATTGGTGCCAAAAATGATGAGTGTCAGTTAACTCTTCATTTAATCAATGTTTAATTGATGTCTTATCAACCAGGGTTGGTGTCTAAAGCTGTCTACAGTAAGGTATCAGATGGTAGATCTAGAAGTCTACTTATGGAGGTGTTTGATGGTCCTATGCTTACTTTGACTAATGAAATAAATGTGTCTTAAACTACTTGATTCACTCTTTTGCTAAAAAGGAAAATATTTAACTATTTGATCAAATAAATCCACTCTTTTTCTTGAAAGTAAAATTACACTCCTATTTACACTTGTGTGGAAATAGAAATGTTTAACTAGAAAAGGAAATTTACTTCATACGTTTGCTGTAAAGAAAACACACTTTGCTTAGAAAGGAAATGACTTTGGAATAATGAAATGCCTTTTTAATTATGAAATTGTTTTGATATTTTATGAATAAATGCAAACATTAACAAGATTTTAATTAGTTATAACAAAGAATTAATATAACATAACATAAATACCATACATAATTCCTAGTTCCAAGGAGAGTGGGCCCTTACTCTTCTTAGACTCAGGAACAAAGATTAATCAATGCTAGAAATTGAAAAGATAATTTATAAAATTGAAATGATTAAAATCTATCTGAAACCTGTATGCTTGGATAAATCTTCCCTCTATTTTCCAATCTCTATTATCTAATCTCTAATATCTTTTAATGATGAAAGTCTTAAATTTTACACTAATATAATCAACTCAAAATAGGATGCAAAGAAATAGGATTTCTTGGTTGATCCATTCATCCAAAGATAAGAGATTGGATTTGCAAGAGATATAATTATTCTGATGAAATAGATATACTATCCTATAATAGTCCTAAGATCTAAATATATACAACTTTATCAAAAGCAAATCCTACAAAATAATAGGTAGGTATTTCCCTCATTTGACTCCAGCTAGAATGATTCTCTCTCATCTTATCTAGCTACCAGATTTCCCATTTGTAGATTCATCCTTACAAAATCCATGGAATTGAACCTACAGAGTCAGTAGGAATGAGCCTATGGAGTCCATATAAACAAGCCTATGGAGTTCGTAGAGACAAGCCTACAGAGTCTGTAGAAACAAGCCTGCAGAGTCCGTAGAAACAAGCCTACAGAGTCTATAGAAGCAAGCCTGTAGAGTCCATAGTTTTGCTAGATGGATATCAAAATTGAAATTTTAATATACATCACCTATGTCTTCTTCCTAAGCATTCTTCATAATAAAAAAACACTAAAACATGCTATGTATTAGACATTAATGACAAAGTAAAGGTTTAGTCTTTAGTTCAATATAAACAAGACAAGTATCTATTTTCCATGTAATAGCTATCTAACAATCTATGATTTGCATAAGATAATATTCTTTGAGAGATGAATTGAGGGAAATAACATATCAATAATGTGCCATATTCTGAGCTCATCACTCTTATTGCTAAGGGCCTTGTTAAGATTTTTGTGCAAGGTCAAGCATCTAATCAGACTAAATCACCAATTCAAATAATTATCAAGGATAAGCCTAAATGCTTTAGCAAAAATAAGAACATGGTTGGAAATAGGGTGACTAAAATAAGACATGTACAAATGATATAGGCTATGCCTTCTCTAAATGTACAATTAACTCCCCCAAATCCACTACCTAATTTGTAGAGACAACCTCTATGAAGGACATTTCATAACAATTTTAGAATCTTTAGAAAGTTAGGAGAATCAATTTAAATAGTGTTACAAAAGCTCATTGTAGCTAATTTAATTATATGGCTAGTATCAAGGCCAATTCCTCAAGATCAACCAAAACTAGATTGGTACAAAGAGAATGAATGGTGTAACTTTCATCATGTTGTTGGTCATGATGCATATCATTTCATTAAATTATGACATATTATTGAGGAATTTATTGAAATTAAGTTGGCCTCTAATCAAGACACAAATTAGGATATGGGAATCTACAAAGATCCCTTTCCTCGACATGATCCATCACCACCAAGAAATAATCAAAATGGTCACAATCAAGGATAGAGGTAGAATCAAAACCAACAACAAAGTCAGAATCATAATGAGCATAATCAAGATCATAATTACCATACTAATACTGTGGCTTATAACAACATACCTTACAACTATAATTATACTATGGGATGCATTTTTTAACCCACATTGCCATTGTTACTGTAGAACCACGTAGCCAATCTCATGTTCCTCGCAACACAAGACCCATCATTATTGGGTCAACATCCTCTCCCCTATTAATACCATGTCGAGTTTGCATCATCAAGTTGCTACTCTATTTACATAGGTTACTAATCCTAAACAATAACACCTTTCTTCTAATTATAAAGGCTCCTCATTGACCCAAAATTATAACAATATAGTTAGTCACCCATGAGTCACCATCCAAGGCCCTTTGCTTTCCTCTTCTAATTATAACAACTTCTTGCCACCTCTAGGTTATGCAGTTGTAACTAGATTCCCATGAGTTACCATCCAGGGCCCTTCACCCATTTCTTCTATAAAATCTAATGAAAACATTATGCCAATGGTTCCAAAGCCGAATACTATCCCAACAAAGACTAAAATAGTTAAATCCACAATTCAAAGGCCTTATAGTCTAATGGATCAATTAGATAAAACCCTTGCACAAATTTCCATATTAGAACTCTTGCATATATTTGATGTCCATATAACCATCTTTAATAAAATTTTGCAAGAGTCTATTATGCCTAATGATGTAAATTTGGATCAATTTTAGAACCTGGTTGGACACTTGTCTTGATTTTGGCAAATCACATTTGATCAAAAAGACATGTCCACCCTCAGCCCAAACTATAATAACCCATTATGCATTGAGATTATCATTATGGATCATAATATCAAGTGGGTTCTTATAGATAATGGTTCAGGGCTGAACATCATATCTCTTAAATTGGTATGAAAATTGGGCTACATGGATAAAGACATTCATCTATAAACTATTACAATCAAGGCTTACAATAATGTTGAGAGAGAGTCATCTGGTATAATTTGGTTTCCAGTCATAGTTGGGTCTATTTCTCATCACCCATTATATTCCATATTTTGGATATTGAGATTCCTTATAACATACTTCTGATCATCCTTGGATCCATGAAATATAGACAGTTCCATCTACTCTTCACTAATACCTTAAGTTTCCCCATGATGGGATCGAGGATACTATTCCCACTGATCAACATCCATAACAATACTAAAAACATCTTGAATCAGAGTTTCATAATTATAACTATTACCCAGGTTCTGAATTCATTACAAAGAAGAATAAAGCCATCATTTATCATCCATATCCATCTAATTATATAGATCTTGGTGATCTAGCTTCTACTTTAGTTGATCCATTTCTTGTATCTCTAACCAAGTAGGTTATTATTAAAGATGTAGGCATTTCCATGTACCATCTAAAGGACATCCTCCATATTAAAAAATTACCAAAATCTTGTAAAACATTTGGCAACCAAAGAGGAAACAACCAAGACCTCTTGTGGTTTTTGTACCTATAATTGCACCAAAGAAATATCGAGAGGCTTTTACCGAGGGAGATTGGTTATGATTTGAAGGTCTTACTGATTATTTTTAGAATCCAAAGTATCCTATCCCTAACAGGATAATGGATCATCTTGACTATGTAGGGAAAGGCCTTGGCACACGGGCACAAGGAATTTTAGAACCCTTATCAGCTATAGTTATCAATTAGAATCATGGTCTCAAATTTAAACCACTAGAGGATGACCTCATGACATTTAATAGTGACTCTTCCAAAGTGAATAGTAATGAGATTCCTAGCAGTGACAAAATATCCCATTATAGCCTTTTTGATCAGCTTGTTGACTCATATTTATTTGATTCAAATACCATATTGACCATGATGCCTATTGGAGCTTCCCATCCTAAAATAAAAACTCATCCTAGTGGTGCTTCCCTTTCTAAAGCATTATATTATATCTTTACCATTGATGCTTCCCATCCTGAAGCAAACCCTCACTATAACCTATGCCTTTACCATCCTAAACTCATAGATTGGGATCAATAAAATTTGGTCATATGCCTCAATGAGTTCTAAAATGAAGAATCAATTGCAGAATACATGGGCCTATGAGATGGATTTCCCATTAGTGATCATAAGCAAGGTTTTGATTTTTCATTGGATCCTTATACCTACTTTGGAGAGTAAGCAAACTTTCTTGGTCATAATAAAGAATAAACATTGAGATATTTAGGTGAAAACCTCTTTGAGGCACTTGTCGATTAGGGAAAAAGTAAAGAAAAAGACAAGCCTTTAAATGAAAACCTATTTTAGGTGTTCCTAGGCAGGAAAGTTTATTCATCCCCTCAAGATGTAAAAATTACATCTAGCCCAAGTTCCATAGCTAGTAAAAGCATCTCTTTATAACAACATCAAATATTTGATCATCTTGCTCTTGAGTTTCTATAGGTTTTTACCAATTGGCCTTTACCTAAGAAGGCAAATTCTGATTCTTCATATTATTTGGATCTTTGGGAGGAACAACAAGAAGATATAATAGAGAAAAATGATCATGACCATACATTGCCTACAAATCTAGAAGATAGATCCACACTCCTTATGGAGAGCACAACAAAAGTGAATTTGGGAACCCATGAGGATCCTAAAATTATTTATCTTAGAGTTTCCCTTACTGAAGTAGAACATGAATATATTATATCCATTCTTAAGGATTATATAGACATCTTTACATGGGCATACTCTGATATGCCATGTTTGGACCCATATTTAGTTGTGAATCATCTTGTTGTTCACCCTAGTGCTAAACTAATCAAGCAAAAATTAAGAAAGATGCATCCATGCCTCAGCCTTTTAGTTAAGGCCGAGTTGGAAAAATTATTAGGAGCCAATTTTATAAGACCACTAGACTACTCTGAATGGGTTTCTAACATAGTACTAGTGAGTAAAAAGACCCAAGGCATACTCATTTGTATTGATTTCTATGATATCAACAAAACATGCCCTAAATATGATTTTCCTTTGCGCAACATCAACATGATCATTGACTCAATTGCTGGGTATGAGATGTTGTCCTTAATGGATGGATTTTTTAGTTATAATCAGATCAAGATAGCCCCTAAAGATCAACATAAGACTACATTCACCACTCCAGGGGGGACATTTTGTTACCAAGTCATGCCATTTGGTTTGAATAATGTTGGAGCCACATATTAGCATGCAATGACTATTATTTTCCATGACATGATACATGACATTGTCAAGGACTATGTTGATGATATACTATCAAAATTAATAACAAGAACTAGACATCCTGACATTCTATAAAGAATATTTGAGAGGATTCATGCATCTAAAGTCCAATTGAATCCTAAGAAATGTGTTTATGGAGTCACATCAAAAAAACTTCTAGGGTTTATTGTATCACAATGAGGGATTGAAGTTGACCTTACAAAGGCCAACACTATTATGGAAATACCTCCACCAAATAATCTTAAATAGTTGCAAGGTCTACAAGGAAAGATCCAGTCTATTCGTAAGTTCATTTCTCAATTGGTAGATAAGTGCCACCCATTTACCCATCTCTTAAAGAAAGGGGTAACATTTTAAAAGGATGAATATTTTTAGATAGTATTTGCAAAGCTTAAAACATACTTGGCTGATCCACCAGTCTTACGACCTCCAACACAAGGAAAGCCACTGCTTATTTATATATCAACCATGAAACATGCACTGGGGGCACTTTTGGCCTAGCATGATGATCATGATAAGGAACACATTGTTTATTATTTAAGTTTCACATTGGTAGCCTATGAACATAATTATATGCATATTGAGAAGGCATGTTTAGCTATGGTGTTCACCACTCATAAATTATGACATTATATGCTAAATAGCAAAACTATTGTTATTGCCAAGGTAGATCCTCTCAGGTTCCTCTTATCTAAAGAAACTCTTCAAGGATGCATGGCTAAATGGATTATGCTCCTTAGTGAGTTTGATATTGAGTACCAGAATCAAAAATTAATCAGAGGATAAGTTCTTGCTGACCAGCTTGCAGAAGATCCTATTACAGCCACTCAACCTCTTAATTTTGACCTTCAAGATGATTCTATCATGATGATAGAATAAGCATCATAAGAACCTAAATAATGGATGCTCTATTTTAATGGATCCTTCACATCTTGAGGGTCTAGAACTGGCATATTGTTGATCATACCATAGGGGGATTTGATCCCCAAAGCATTCCATATACAAATAATATGGCCAAATATGAGGCATTGGTTGTAGGGCTGCATCTTGCTATATAGTGGGATATTCAAAGCTTAAAGGTCTATGGAGATTCACATCTAATAATAAACCAAACAATTGATCAGTATCAAACAAGGGATGATAAGCTTGTTCCTTACAAGCAAATTATCGATAACCTCATAATACATTTTAAAAATCTATAGTTTGAGCAAGTTTCAAGAGTCAACAACAGATCTATCAATGCCATATCAATAATTGGTTCCTGATTTAAGTGCATGATAGTGTTAAAGAGTATCAGTTCTTAATTGAAAATCTTCTGTAGTTGACATATATTCTATTAGATTCAAAGAGGATATGTACTATTGCTAATCCTAATCCCTCCCCTAAACTACCATGGTACCAAAATTTGTATAACTATTTCCATAGTCATGTATTTCCTGCCAACCTTTCCAAAAACCAACAAAAACTATTGTTTCATCACTTAACATGTTATATCCTCCTTGGAAACATGATTTATTGTAAGGGCTATGATGGAATGTTTCTTCATTATTTATCTTTGGGAGAATCCAAGATCACACTAAAGGATGCTCATGAAGGAATGTGTGGGACCCATACCAATGGTGTAGTCCTAGCAAAGAAACTCTTCAGAATAGGCTATTATTGGCCCAAAATAGAGATAGATGCTTGTAATTATGTAAAGAAGTGTATTCTTTGTCAGCAACATGGTAACTTGATACATGCATCTTCCTTACCATTGTAGCCGATTACAACACCATGGCCATTCTCAACATGGGGTCTTGATCTCATTAGGAAAATTAACCTAACATCTTTAGATGGCCATAAGCACATTTTGACTGTAATCAAGTAATTTACCAAGTGGATTGAGGCCATTCCTTTCACTTATGTTATTGGGAAACTAATAGCCAAATTCATTCATTACCATATCATCTATCGATATGGCATCCTAGCCTGTATTATATCTGATAATAGTGGATCCTTTGTGAGCCAAGATGTGAAATATCTTTATGCATAACTCAAGATCAAGCACAAGAAATCCACTCCATATAACCCGCAAGTTAATGGACAAGTTGAGGCATCAAATAAAACCATTCTATCCATCTTAAAAAATATTATCAATGATGCTAGCCATAATTGGCACTTGTAACTCTTTCCAGCCCTTTGGGCTTATAGAACCAATCATCGTACCCCAATTGGAGCTACTCCATACTTCCTTGTTTTTGGCATTGAAGCTATCATCCTGGTTGAGATTAATATTCCATCATTAAGAATATCATTGGATCACATTGAAGATAATGAAGACTATAGAGCCTCACGACTACACAAACTCTAGATTCTTGATGGTAACAGTTTGGTTGCCCTAAAAAAATTATAGGCCTATCATAATAGATTGTGGAGAAGCTACAATAAATGCACTCTCCCTAAAGAATTTGAGATTTGTGACTTAGTTTTGAAAGAGAACCAAAAGAATACAAATGCTAAACCCAAAAAGAAAGGCAAGTTTCAGCGTAATTGGTTAGGAGCATATATTGTCACAACAAACTATTGATCAAGAGCATATCGATTGGCTAAACCTAATGGTGAAGAAATTTCAGAGCCTATGAACATCATACACCTTAAGAGGTTCTATGAATGAACAAATCTGAACCATTACCTACAAGACCCCTGACTTGGGGGCAACTTGTGCTATTGTAATTTTATCCCACCCTTTTATCTTACCTTAAATGAATTTTATACTAACCTGGTCCAATTTTCATGATTCTCAATAGCAAAGGCTTTGAATCCTTGGCACTCTAAACACATTCTTCATCCCACTCTAGATTTATCTCTTCGAGAAGCATCTTCTTTATTATGTCTAAGGCATGTTATAAGCTTAAACACTTTTTATCCCTTGACCAATTATGATCTCGATTATATCTCATGAAAATTATGAACATCCTCAGTGATAGTTCCACAAAGCAGTTCAACTAGGACAATATTATGCAGTTTCAGACAAGTGAACAAACTTAGTTTCAAACCACTACTACACTATTACAGATAAGTGAATGCAAATACTTCTTTTTTACTCCAAGTTGCACATTATTCTATGTCAGATTTTCTACTCTTTATTATTTTATCAAGATACTTGCTCTCACTGATTTGTGAGCATGGGCTACTGTAACTAGCTTAGCTATCTTATTGGAACCTCTACTCTCAGGATGTGTATCTCCTTGACTAGATGGTCCCACCTTGTGCATATTTTATCTAAAAAACCAAAAACATTAGAAATACTTTGAAAATACCAAAAAAATCAGAACATGATTCATAGAAGAAAAAAAACATTATCTCATGCTTCTATACATTTTTAAATTCTCATTCCATCATGTTACGCTCTTGCCATTTTACAAGCACAAAAACACTAGTTCATTTCATCTTATCCCATGCACTTGCCATTTTTCAAGATCATTCTTTCTCACCTCATCAACATTTTGTTTTCCAAACCCTTCTTGTTTGTTTGTCATATATTCTATTTATTCTATAACATTAATCATGTTGGTCCAATCATCATTTTTCTTTTATCCCATTTCTTAGGAGAACTACATTTGGCCTGAAGTTCATGTTAGAACATGCATCCCTGGAACTATGTAGGCAATGTCCACTTGTCTTATACATCTAGAGTCAGCTCAGCCAACCCCTTCCTTTTCTTCTCTTCCCCTATTTGACTGTCATTATTCCTCTTCAATTAGGGAACAATTATCATATACTTATTCTTTATTATGATGTGGTGGAAAGTAATGCCTCTACCACACATGCATGAACATTTGTCTTTAAACAACATTAACTTGGTTTTTTTTTTTGTGTTTATTTGAGTTTTATTGGTGTTTTATTGTGTTTTTTTGGTGTTTTGTTGTGCTTTTACACCTCTCATTTTATTTCTTTTACTTTTCTATTTTTATTATTTCTTGTCTCATCTTGGTCTTGTGTTTCTTTGATTGTTTTTCGCTTATCTCTTTTGTGTTTCAGAACATCTTGATGATTCACATGGATCTTGATTATTTATATCTTGATCCTATGTTATTGTTGACCCAATTTTGCCCCTCTAGAAAAATTTTGGTCACCCTCTTTGAAAGATATGAAAGGCCAGTCAATTTTAGGTTGTAGTCCATCTTTAGGTTCATGCTCAGTTCAACCGAAAGGTTCAATGGCCTTGGTTCAGAGGAAAAAGTTCAAGTCAATGGTTCAATGCACAAAGGTCAAAATCCCCTTTCGAAGTGGCACGGACTTCAAATTTTGCGAGGAAATTGGGTTTGGTTTGAAGCATTTCAAAGTCCATTTTATTTTGAAATTGGCTAAGTCTCGCAAAAAAATTCAAAGTTTTAAGCAATGGGCAGCAAAATTTCTGTGCACGGCGGCAGGCGGGGAAAAAGAGACCGCCAACACAAGCAATAAGTGGCAAAATTGCCATGCAAAGTAGCCAACAGAGAAAAGGAGACTGGCAGCAAACTTGGCTGATGTCGGCAAAAATGCCGCGCACGGCAGCTAACTCGACCGATGTCGGCAAAACTGCCGTACACGGCAGTAAATCAGCCGACATCGACAAAATTGCCACGTGCAGTCCACGACATTGGGCAGTAAAATTATAGCTCACAACATCAAGTGGAAAAAAAGGTTCGTAGAACACAGAAAAAGCCCTGACCAGTGGGCAGAGGAGCAGGCCACACACAAAATGAGGTAGCAAGCATGGTCTGAGCAGGTTTTATGATGTCAGCTACAGTGTTTTCCCTCTTCCCAATGAGACTCCTCTTGGCTTTTCCCATATAAATGGGTAGACTTGGTCATTTTGGAAAGATCTTCTCCAATTTTGTAAAGAGCACAGCTCTCCAAATTCTTCACCTGAATCAATAAAATATAGTTTATACCTCTTTCTTGGATGGATACCCTATGTATGTCCTATGTGTTTAATTTGTGTTCAGTCATTTTCTTTTAAATGCTCTCATAGGTTTAAATACCAACGCACCAGCTATCTACAAAGTGTCAGTTTGCAGTTTACAGGTGAAGAGTTCCATTTGGGGTGCATAAACATAGGTCACTTACAGTATGCATTCCACAACATCTTGGTGAGTCCCTGTTTCCTGTATTTTTCATTAGAACCTCCTTGTCATTCCAGCAACCTGTTCTTTTTTGCCAAGTCTCAGTGTATGTATGTTGTTTTATCTGATCTTGAGTGTGAATGTGGGAAGGTCATCTGGTTTTGGTGTATCACCTCTTTAGAGTAGGCAATTTGTTTTCTTGTATTTTCTTCTCCTTTTTCATTCCCCTAGTATATCTATATATCTATATTTTGCGCTACCTGAAACAAACAAGATACATCAGAGGGAACTAGCCCATACCTAGAGACTCTCCTCTCCTGCTTCGCTATCCCACAGGTGAGAGAGGAGTTTCCATGTTGTGGGGAGAAGGCAAGAACCTATTTTCCTGCCGTCGAGTGCAATCTCCAGTCATCAACAGTTTTGGCATGCTCGGTGGGATAGTGTTTATATCAGTTTCTAACATAGTAGTATTTCAAGATTGATGCTGGTTCTGCTACAGTCATCTCAAAGATTTTTAGCATTTGGTGACTCCACTGGTAAGAGCTTAGTTCTTTGTTTTTAAGACCAGTCACTTAAACTTCTATGCCAAAAGTCACCACAGGGTCAGCTTCAAGGGGGGTCCCTTTTGTGTTCATTGAGCTACCTTTAAACTCTGCTAAAAGGCTCAGGTTTGAAAGAACTCACCCTTATCCATTAGTAAATCCTCCTAGACTTATTGCTAGGAACACCAACCCAGCTCAGCCATAGTTACAGCCCGTTTCAGCCATGGCATTGCCTTTTGCAGCTTTTCGCAGTGAGAGCCCTTTAAACCTCCCACGTTATGATCCGATTCCAGGAACAACTCTAAAAAATGTACCTTATTTTGATGGAGTGGGACCTATTACAGTTGTTGAGCATATCAAGAGTATTGCTAACCTTTGCAATATTCACAATATAATAGAAGAAAACATTGCCATTAGATTGCTAGCCTTGTCTCTGAAAGGCAAGGCTCTTGATTGGTACGGAACCTTGCCTGTGAATTCCATACATTCTTGGAACAAATTGGGCACCCATTTAACTAGTCATTTTGGGGAAAAAAGTGACGGCCTCTCTCTTGCAGAGTAGCTGATGACTATAAAGAGAGCTCCACACGAGTATATGCAAGACTTCAACACGCGGTTTCAAAAGACTTGGGATAGAATTCCTATCTTGGTAAGGCTAACTCTCAGCTACACTTTCTTGTACTATTTAAAAGCATTAAACAATGATATTGCAGTAATGATCCAATCTATGGGAGGGCATATATTTCCTGCTACTTATGACATTGCCATAGCAACCAAGAATTGCTTGGTACAAGTCGAAAAGATCACTCCTAGGCCCAACATGCCACTTTTCCCAAAGATGTTACCCCCTATACAGAATGTTGTTCCCACCATTGCTCCCCTGCCCACCATTGAGAAGCCAGCTACTATTCTGTCAAATGAACTACATGAGGTTAAAAGCCTGTTACAAAACATGTCAAACAAACTTATAGCTCTTAAAAGGCAACAAGCTCAAAATAATAAGCTGAACCTGGGATATCAACATTATGGTCAAACACCTAGAAACCCTTTTCAAGGCTATAGTCAAGGACAAGGTCAGCTCACTCAGACTAGACCTTATCAAAATTATAACTCAGGCCCCTCTTCGTCATCTAAAGCCATGGTGCCTACTCAGAATAACCTTGTACAGGAACAACCTAGTTGTTCGACCATAGGACATGGCCAAGAGCAAGCTGTCCATACGAATGACATGATGATTTTTTTTCAGAATTCAAAAAACCAGGTTGCTGATCATTCCCAGTTTTTTGAGTTTCCAGCTTGGCCCAACATGAGTAATAATCAAACTCAGCCGGATTCTACCCTGATAAATCATGAAGAAGGTGAGCTCTGTGCAATTAATCATAGGAGCACTGCAGGCAATTAGGTTGATTGTGTTGCAGCCAATACAAGATTTAAAAGAAGAGAAATTAGAGAAGCACAGGCTTCCCCTCAGGCAGCAACGAATCCTCCACCACACCCTTTTCAAAGGGCCCCAATTTTCGGTCAACCGTTTGCACCTCTAGCTCCCCAGTTTACATCTCCAACTAGGATCAACCCAAAGAAAAGCACGAAGGGAATTAGCCCCCAAGTGAATATAGTTGATCAAATGAAGAAATTGCATGTGAGCATTTCTCTATGGGATTCATTGTCTCTTCTAGGACAGAAGGACGTATTGACGAAAGAATTGCTTGAGCTAGATCGATAGGCCGTCCCAACAGATGCTAATAATGTCCTAATGACGAATGGGTAGCCTTCTACTTCAGATCAGGTAAAGAAAGAAGAAAGGATTCCCCCCTTTTATGTATCTTTGATCATAGGGGATTTCTTAGTACACAATTGCATAATCAACAGCGGGGCCAGCACTTCAGTAATGCCCAAGTGCATTGCTGATAAGATGGGATTAAAGTATGAAGCAATGAACAAAGGAGTCTTGCAACTAGATGGGATGCCTGCAAAGACAGTCAGAATCCTGAAGGGTTCAAGTTTAACATTGCATGTCTGCTCAACATTCTCAATCCCCCATGATATAGTGGTAGCAGACGTTCCTCCATATTTTGCAATCTATTTGTCTAGGGACTTTACGTCCAAGATAGGTGGCTATCTAGCAATGAACTAGTCATATCTAGTTTTCAGAACCAAGTACGGGACCAAAGTGAAAATTGAATCCGAGCCACTCTAAAAGGACCATCTAGAGCCCTATTCACCCAAGGCGGCAAATGTCAGTTACACTATCATCGATCTAGAAGAGTCTCAGATAGACCGATCTTCATCTTCTATTCTTGAAGGAGTCACAGATCTACTCTTGGATGAATGGGAAAGTGATAACTTTGAGCACGATCCTTATAAGTTTATTGAAGAGGCAGACCTTGGCATCTATTGCTTGCATGAAGAAGGTGCCGTCATGCCCAATATAATGATGGAGAACAAAGAAGACCTCGGCCTGTGGCAGCTATACTTTGACGATTCCAAAAGTAAACTGGGCACTAGTGGTGGGGCAATGTTAGTTTCCCCTTCTAAAGAAAGGTACTTTTTAGCTTTCTATTCTAGTTCTCTTGCACATGTAATGTTGCAGAATATGAGTCTTTGATTTATGGACTTGAGTGGGCAAAGAAGAGAGGGATCAGGAAGTTGCAAATCCTGGGGGATAGTGAACTAATTGTGAACCAAATAAGAGGCCTGAACTTGAACAAGAACTCCTTGCTGAAGTCTTACAAGCACAGATTTTGGGACTTGATGGAGGATTTCCTTGCTCTTAACATTACCTCGATTCTCAGGGAACAAAATAAGCAGGCTAATAGGTTGGCAGCTGTTGGCGCCCAATTTGATGTTTCAAAAGAAATAAGCAGGGATTGTGGTTCGTGCCATTTAAGAGTGGTGGTTCGGCCTTCAATTCTAGACAATATTACAAATTGGTAGGTCTTTAAAAGTGACCAATAGATAGCTCTCTTCTTGCAGGAAGAAGCTGAGTTTACAGTCCATAATCAAGCGAAATTGCAGCAGCAATATGGAAATCAGATTGTTCAATTGAAGAACAATAAACTCCCTAAGGGTCTGGTCACACTTGAAAGTATTTTCAACAGAGATGACCAACTAAGAAATGACAAAGCATGCATCACTACCAGAGAGGAGAATTATGAAAAATTTGAAATCTTCAAAGACAAGCTGCTAGCGCTTGGTAAGGTTTGCATGTTTCAAGAAAGGCAAGCTTTCATTCTACTGTGTCAGGAGTTTGCTGACATTTTTGCCTAGAATTATAGCGACTTGAAAGGCTTTGATCCAAGACTCGCCCAACACACCATTGAATTAGAGGAAGGTGCAAAACTAGTCACACAAAAGTAGAGGCCTGTTAATCTGATGATCGAGCTCCTTATGCAAAAAGAATTGGTCAAGTTGATTGAGTCTAGCATTATATTTCCAATCAAACACTCCTCATGGTTGGCCAATTTGGTTCCAGTTAGAAAGAAAAATGGGGAGATCAGACTGTGCGTTGACTTTAGAGACCTTAATAAAGTCTCTTTAAAGGATCATTATCCCCTCCTGAACATGGAGAAGATCCTCCAAAAGGTAACCGGTTCCAAACGTTTCTCCCTCCTAGATGGTTATTCGGGATATAATCAGATTTTGGTGTGAGGCTGCGACCAATACAAAACAGCCTTCACCACTAAATGGGGAACGTTCACCTACTAGAAAATGCCTTTCGAGCTATCCAATGCTGGTGCTACCTTCCAGTGAGCTATGGACATGGCTTTCAGTGGTTTGATAAATAAGAACGTGCTGGTGTACCTTGATGATATAATGGTTTTCTCCAGGGAGGTGGGACAACACATGGAGCACCTCAGGCAGATTTTTGAGAGGTGTAGGGAATTTGGCATCTCTCTAAATCCAAAGAAATGCGTATTTGTTGTTCATGAGGGGAAACTTCTTGGCCACATTGTGTCTAAGGAAGGTTTGTCTATTGACCCCGAGAGAGTCCGCTCCATTCTGGAGATGTCCCTACCAAAGCACAAGAAAGGCCTACAGAGTTTCTTTGGTCGAATAAATTTCATTCGAAGCTTCATTTTGAATTTTGTTGAGATAGTTAAACCACTAGCCTCTATGATGAGGAAAGGTGAAGAATTCAAATGGACAACGCTAAGAAAAGACAACTTTGAAGCCATCAAACAGGCTTTGACCCAGGCTCCCACTCTAATCAGCCCTGACTTCAATAAAGCCCTCAATCTCTATACCTTCAATAATGGAGAAGTAATATCTGCTATGCTTACTCAAGCAAATAGTGATGACCTCGAGCAACCACTCGCCTTCTTCAGCCAAGGGTTAGAGGACATCAAAATTAGGTATACCTATGTAGAGAAGCAACTCCTAGTAGTAGTGCACAGCCTGAAGAAATTCAGGTATATGTTGTCAAACAGCAAGATCTATCTCATGGTTCCACACCCTGGCATCAAGGATTTCTTGACCAATCGAGACTTAAATGAGAAAAGAGTAGGATGGATCACCAAGGTGATGGAGTATGACATAGACATCAAAATTACCAAGTTGGTGAGAGGAAGGGGCCTGTGTGAATAGCTAGCAACAGATTTGAGGCAAAAAGGTGAAGACAGCTTGTTGATCCATGACGCAACCACTGTAGAAGAACCAACTGTCATAAGAGATTAGATGCTGGACATGAGGCACTTCCTTCTTACAGGCGAATGTCCACAGGGTCTCAGTAATGTCGAAAGAAGGTATTTTAAACTTCAGTCCTTTCCTTATGTTTTGATTGATGGAGTATTATTTAGGAAGGATCTCACTGGGGTTCTCCTAAGATGCATTGACTCCAGTTAGGCTGACAAGGTATTGACTGAATTTCACGATGGGCCAGCAGGCGGCCATTTCGCCCCTAAGACCAAAGTGGCTAAAATAATGAGAGCTGGCTATTTCTGGCCCACTCTTTTCAATGATACCTATGCTTGGGTAAGGAAGTGCTAGAAGTGTGCACTTTTTGATGAAAAACAATGATTGACTACCATGCCCCTATAGCCCATTCAAGTTGAACAACCATTCATGCAGTGGGGCCTGGATTTCATAGGGATGATCAATCCTCCCTCCAGTGCCAGACACAAATGGGTCATGACTGCTATGGATTATTTCACCAGGTGGGTGGAAGCCATTGCTTTGAAGGAAGCAAATGAAAGCACAATCCTGGATTTCTATGAGGACTTAGTGACATGTTTTGGAGTCCCAACTACTATAATTTCAGACAATGCCTTGGCTTTTCTGGGAACCAAAACTAGTGAATGGGCGCTAAGGTATGGTATATATCTTAGCACTTCATCAAATTACTACCCATAGGGGAATGGGCTGGCTGAGTCCACTAACAAAAATTTGATCAGAATTATAAAGAGGACCATGGAGGAAAATCAGAGAACTTGGCATGCCAATTTGAAGACATCTCTATGGGCCGATCGGATCACCCTGAAGAGAGCAATCAAAAATTCTCCATATACGCTCGTGTATGGAAGGGAAGTAAGGCTTGCCATCTCACTCAAATTGCCAGCACTGGACCTTGCTCATCAGCTACAGTTAGAAGAAGGAAACAACATGGAGGTCAGATTGTGCAAACTAATGGAGCTCCAAGAGATAAGAGACCGTGCCATGGCTGCCATGTCTAGTCACCAAAAACAAATAAAAAGACACTTAGACAAGAAATATTTGTCAAAGGATTTCTCTGGAGGAGACATTGTTTTGAAATGGGACGAAGATAGAGCTAAGCCCAGAAAACATGCAAAATTCGATGCCCTCTGGAGCGGTCCTTACATGATTACTCAGTGTAAGCAGTATAACGCATTCCAGCTCTCCAAGTTGGATGGTGAAGAATTGCGTATCCCAGTCAATGGGATACATTTGAAGCATTGCCACTAATTTTTGGTTCGACTGTACATAGTTTTTCCTTGTTTTTTTTGTTTTCCCTAAGTGCAGTTTGCACAGTTAGTTGTTTTTAGTCTTGTGTGTTTTCCCTTTGCGTGTGGGGGTAAATTATGTATTTTTGATCTTGGGATCTTTTGGGCTATTATTAATTCTTTCAAGCTGCATCTGACTCTATGCCCAATGGATATTCAAAGGCAACTGGGTCCTAAGCATAGCAGGCATGCTTCCCCTGGGAGTCACCAATTTGTTGACCCAATTTTGCCCCTCTGGAAAATTTTTGGTCACCCTCTTCGAAAGCTATGAAAGGCCAGTCAATTTTGGGTTGCAGTCCATCTTCAGGTTAATGCTTAATTCAACTGAAAGGTTCAATGGCCTTGGTTCAGAGGAAAAAGTTCAAGTTAATGGTTTAATGTACAAAGGTCAAAATCCCCTTTTGAAGTGGCACGGACTTCACATTTTGTGAGGAAATTGGGTTCGGTTTGAAGCATTTCAAAGTCCATTTTATTTTGAAATTGGCTAAGTCTCGTAAAAAAATTCAAAGTTTTAAGCAATGGGCGGCAAAATTGTCGCGCACGGTGGCAAGCGAGGAAAAAGAGACCACCAACACAAGCAGTAAGCGGCAAAATTGCCGCAAAAAGTAGCTGGCAGAGAAAAGGAGACTGGCAGCAAACTCGATCAATGTCAGCAAAACTGCCGCGCACAGTAGCTAACTCGACTGTCGTCAACAAAACTACCGCACACAGTAGTAAATCAGCTGACGTCGACAAAATTGCCGTGTGCAGTCCACGACATTGGGCGGTAAAATTACCGCTCACAACATCAAGCAGCAGAAAAGGCCCACAAAACACAAAAAAAGCCTTGACCAGCGGGCAGAGGAGTAGGCCACATGCAAAATGAGGCAGCAACATGGTCTGAGTAGGTTTTATGACGTCAGCTACAGTGTTTTCCCTCTTCCCAATGAGACTCTTCTTGGCTTTTCCCATATAAATGGGCAGACTTGGTCATTTTGGAAAGAACTCCAATTTTGTAAAGAGCACATCTCTCCAAATTCTCCACCTAAATCAATAAAATATAGTTTTTACCTCTTTCTTGGATGGATACCCTATGTATGTCCTGTGTGTTTAATTTGTGTTCAGTCATTTTCTTTTAAATGCTCTCACAGGTTTAAATACTAACGCACCAGCTATCTACAAAGTGTCAGTTTGCAGCTTACAGGTGAAGAGTTCCATTTGGGGTGCAGAAATAGAGGTCACTTACAGTATGCATTCCACAACATCTTGGTGAGTCCCTGTTTCCTGTATTTTTCATTAGAACCTCCCTGTCATTCCAGCAACCTGTTCTTTTCTGCCAAGTCTCAGTGTATGTATGTTGTTTAATCTGATCTCGAGTGTGAATGTGGGAAGGTCATATGGTTTTGGTGTATCACCTCTTTAGAGTAGGCTATTTGTTTTCCTGTATTTTCTTCTCCTTTTTCATCCACCCCAATATATCTATATATCTATATTTTACACTGCCTAAAACAAACAAGATACATCAGAGGGAATTAGCCCATACATAGAGACTCTCCTCTCCTACTTCACCATCCCACAAGTGAGAGAGGAGTTTCCATGTTGCGGGGAGAAGGCAGGAACCTATTTTCCTACTGCTGGGTGCAATCTCCAGTCATCAACAACTATTACGTTGTTCTTGGACCATTTTATTTATTTGATTGTTGTTGGTGTCTTTTTTTCTATTTGATTTTGCTTTTCTCTTTTGTGTTCAAGATTGCCTTGATGGTCCACATGGATCTTGATTATTCATATCTTGGTCTCATGTCATTAAGATGTTCTTACTTTTTATTTTTAAACAATTTGTTCTTACTTAAGATCATATCTTGATTTCAACTTAGGTTGCTTTTTTTTAAAAAAAATAAATCATTGTAACTCTAGTTTTAGTCATTTTTTCACCATTATCCTTAGTTATAAATATTCACATTTGAATTAGCTCAACACAATTGAAATCTTATGTCATTCTAAATTATTCATACTTATGATGCCTATTTTTTTTCTATAGCAAGCTCTTTATGCTCAAGTCTCAATGTCTTAATGTCAACATCAACTTTGATAAATGATTCTCAAGAACACTTTGCAAAACTTAGGCTCATGATATAGAATTAGGCTTATAGGTAACATGAATTTTAGGCTTCTTTATCTATGCTTAGAGGTGCATCTCTTTGCATACATTATAAGTCTGATCAATTCTTGGTCATTTTTCATCATTCCTCATTCCATTCTCTCCCAAACTTGGGTGAACTACATTGGCCTGAAGTTCATGTTGGAAGATGAGTCCATAGAACTATGTAGGCAACACTTAATTTCTATTGAGTTTAGCTCAGCTATCTTCATTCTTCTTTTCATCTCTCTCCTCACTTTGTGCATTCTCATATGCATGGTTTTATATGGCTTTCTAAGCCATTACACCATCACATGTACGTTTGTGCCCACTCACTTTAACCTATATTTTTAGTTATATCCTTGAGCTATTTTGCTTGCCAATTGCCCATGTTGGGGCACAACATCTGGAACCACATCCAAATAAAATCATGTCTACAGGGGAAAATCATTATTTATTCTTGATCAATGATCAAGATTTTCCCTACTAGGGAAAAACTATTTTATCATGATCACATTTGCTCTACTAGAGTACTTCTTATTATATTCTCTTTAGAGACCCCATTCTAGTGGTGCTTCCCTTCCTGAAGTAGAACATTCTCTCTTTTCCTTTAATTCTAAGATCTCCACATTAAATCCCATGATGGAAATATTTTAGTGTGTAACTTCTCTCAAAATTGATCAATGCCATAAGCACTTAGCTTATACTCTCAAATTGGGTACATTTACAGTGTGTCCATTACATTTATGGATTGTATCTTTCCCATTCCCCTGTCTCTAGGGCCTATTATACTTCAAATTATATTTTGATCATTGATGGTAATCACATGTGCAAACATTAGCTCATCTAGATGTGATCTATTTCATGGGTTAATCTCTCTCTTTCTCTCTCTTTTTGAGTGTCTATCCTTTTCTTCCATCCTAGTATGTCCTCTCAAGGGGGAATCATGGGTATGTTATAATTTCTTCTTGATAACTCTTTTCTTTGAAAAGATGTTGCTTCACCTGAATGTCTCACTATGCCTTCTCAAATAGGGGCAAAATGTAGACATCTAATTCCTAACACCATTTGTGTTAAAATTGTCAATCTTACTTGAATTGCACTCAAATGCATATTTTAGGTCAAAATCCATAAAACTCCCTTGATGGTTAGAACTTGTCACTTATAAGTGCCAATTTATGTCAAAGTATCCCTAAATAGGGCAATGCATTTTATGGGCTAGCTAACTTTGATTAGATCATTTTGAGTGAAAATGACAATTTCACCATTTAGTGCCTTATATCACTCTTTTCTTCTAATTCATTGGTACACATCACGTACCTTTATTATTTGGTGTTGGAAACATCTTAAATGGGAATATAGCTCCAACCCATCTAACATAACCTTCAAGTTCCTCTCTAGTCAAATTACGACCTAGTAATATGACTTTCTAACCATTTTGATTAATTGAGGGCCAATTTTCAAATAATTACACAAATGTTGATTAACCTTGTTTAAGGCTAATTAATCCAAGACAAGATTTTAAGTGGATTTTCTATAAGAGTTGTTGAATATTTATTTTTGAAAATTGATTCCTAGTAACTGCATCATCAGGTGACATCATTTCTTGGGAAGACATCCATAGGCCATAAATACCACAAATATCAAGATTATGGGTCACCCATGCCTAGTTAATGCCTCCCATGCCTCTTCAATGTCCCTTCTTCCAAGGTCATGATGAAGATAATTATGGATTTAATTCTAAATATTAGGATTATCCATGGTCACACATCTCAATCTTGATATGGATGGTCATGGTTTATCCTAACCAATCTCAAAAATCTATAAATAGAGAGGCCATGGACATGAATTTTAAGCTTGAATATATCAAAGTTATAATGTTCAATTGTTTTCACAATCCTTTTCATTTGATCATTGTTTTTTTTGCAAGCTTCATTGATAGGCTAGTTTAGTGATTTGGAATCATGAGCCTTGTTTTTATGGAGTGTTCTTGAGACATTGGAGGAGTTTGCCACCTTTGTTGATAAAGACAAGGATGCTTGATCAAAGGAAAACATGATTTTGAGCCACATGGGTATGGTGAATCCATTTGGGAAGGTAATATGATGTTGCTTTCTTTCATTTTGTTTCTTACTATCTTTGTAATTCCCATAGGAATAAATAGGCTTAGTTAGTTCTTTATGCATTTTTCATGTTTTATGGCCTAATTTTTGACTAACTTGATTTGTAATCCTCTCTACAACCACCACTCTTTTCCTTATTTTATTTATACCTCCTATGCCCTATTTCCTCTATGTTCTTCTCCATTATCCTCCTTCCTTCTTATTTCCTTAGTCTCTCTTATTTTATTTGCTCTAACTATTTGGTGGTATTCCAAAGGGTGATATACTATATATAACTAAAAATCTGTAGTAGAAAGCTATGGCCCAAAAATTCTCCTTAAGACATCTTTCTTCTTATAGAGAATGTCAAGCCCTACTAATTCTCTTCCCTTTTATTCTTGTTATTTCCACTAACCACTATTACTCTATTTTTCTTGGAAGCTCACCATTCTTTCCAAGCATGTCACAACCCAATGTAAAATATTCCTCTTGCTCTACCATTCTTTCCAAGCATGTCACAACCCAATGTAAAATATTCCTCTTACTCTACCAAAGGAGAAAAATGTAGGGTTTTCCATCTATCTGCCTCCAACTCACCTCCTTATCTTCCCAAAAATAATGTAGCTCAAGCAAAGTTACATGAAATCCAAACCCTAATCATTTCTCATTTTCATTTTTTCAATGTCAAAGATATATATATTTTATTTGATTGGGTAAAATTAATAATTTTTAAAAGGAATTGAAACCTAAGTATAAGCAAAAGTATGATAAAACATAGCAAGCCCCAAGAGTTTAGAAATAAAGTATGGTAGGACAGAAACAACTAGCTAATTATCAGTGCAAAAGACAAAACAAATAAAGCATAATAAATAAGTTACTCAGGGAGGAAAGAATCCTTTATGAGTGACTTAATGGCATTAGTGTCCTTCACCTTCTCCATTAGCCTATTCTTAGTGATCTTTGCCTGAGTTTGGTTACTCGACCCTTCTGCCACGTCCTTCGATAAAATCATCTTCAACTTCTTCCAAGGAAGCTCCTTCTCTGGTGTCTTTTTGAGGGGTGATTTTAGATAGGGTTTAGGAGAGTGGACCTCTGATGCCCTAGTATCCTATTTTTTGGGGGTACCCTCAACCTCGATGTGATGTGAAAAGGATTGTATCATTTTTTTAGCTTCCTTGTTGATGGAGTTCTACTCCTTTATCAGTTTGGCTAGGCCAATTCCAGCTTCATGTAGTTTATTATTAAAACCATCTAGTTATTTTTTGTTCATCTTGATTACCTTAGAAAGGGGGGCCTTACCTTCTCTAGAAGACTCTATAGTATTTCCCATCCCCAAACACAATGGGTTTTGGTTTGGTTACTGTGAGTTGGAGAGGGAGTTCCCCCATGGTGCTCTTGGAGAAGGTATTTATGAGAGAGGGGATAGGCAGAGGATGGTATGAATCCACGGTAGGGTCTTACTCAGGGGAGTCCTCCTTAGTAGAAGACCCTCCTAGTGGGACTTCCTTACCATGCAAGGTCTTTCCATGCTTAACTAGTAAGAAGATAAGGTCTTGATGAATGATACTATTCACTTTATTTATTGGGAAGGTGAGGGCCATGCATTCCAGGGACTTAATTAGAATGTAGAGAAAGCTAATATTAAAACCTTGGCAGTGATTAAGAAGTAGAAAATGGTGTGAAAATATAAGTGTAAATTTACCTTTTAAGGTAAAATATTTTATGATTTTTAGTCACACCTCGAGTCAGGGCTATATGTGGTAAGCCCTTCTTATCAATTTTTATGGTCTCATTAGTCCTGAAGAACCTCTACATCAGCTCCATCTTCTTAGATTGGTCTTTAAATACTTTCAACCCCTCATAATACATACAAGTAATGTCAAATATATTTTAATCATTCTCTTTACTATGTAATCCACTTTTATTTTCTTTTAAACCAAGATTAATGACCAAGGCCACCAAAAAGAGTCCCCTTTTCAATTGCCACCAAAAGTGGTTTTGTTATGCAAGAAATTCTAGGCTGGGGTTAGAATGAAATTATTTAACGTAAAAAAATAAGTAATAAACTAATGACCGATTCATACATTATTTCAATTATAATGAAAATTAGTATACAAATCAACATGAAAACCATAACTGCAAGCAACAACCATATATACCAAAACCATTAAAGTCAATAATGCTAATCCACATTTATTTCATGCCATCAAGAATTGTTGCAAGTTGTTAAAGCAAACAAACATAAGGTACAATAGTAAATGATTCAACACAAGAGACACACAACTAAAAATCATCACATATTGCAGATTAACTTTAAGCAAACAAACCATGTGTATGTGTGTGTGTGTGTGTGTGTGTGTGTGTGTGTGTGTGTGTGTGTGTGTGTGTGTGTGTGTGTGTGTGTGTGTGTGTGTGTGTGTGTGTGTGTGTGTGTGTGTGTGTGTGTGTGTGTGTGTGTGTGTGTGTGTGTGATATGTTCCTAGAAAGTTTTGCTTGCTCTCTATTGCAAACATCTATCACCCTTTCTTTGATGATACTCTCCCTCTAAATGCTCAATGAGGATATATATTTCCCTATATCCACCTTAGTAAAAATAATAGTTAGTCTAGACTTAAAAATTAAATATAATCAATCCTCAAAATGTATAATATCAAATAAACTACTGCATATAATCAAACTATAAATAAAATCAACTCTACATGGATTTAAAAACACAACAGTGTAACATATATATTCAGAGGTATGTAAAATACCATCTCATAATAAATAGTGAAATAACATAACTATCCACTTTACATAACATAAATCCAAATATACTAATAGAAATCAGATATAAACAAATTAGTAGTTTAATTTACCATCTAAATATTAATACAATTTATTAGTAGGATGGGATACAACATCCCCCCTACTAAAATAGGTCATCATCCTAATGATGTAATTGAAAAAATTATTTTGAAATAAACATAAGTTCAACACTTTAAAAAAATGTGAAAATAATCTATAAAAATCCTCATAATTTTTTGATATAGTTTTATCTCCAGAACACTGGTCTCATTGGACATTACATTGAGATATCTATCAATTTCAAAATATAATATTACATGTATCAAATATTTTGATTGATTTTATAATTAGCACCCTTGGATCCAAAACCTTAATGCACATTCTTTTTGAATTCCAACATTACTAGGATTCCTAATTGAAACACATGGCATTAAACATCTTAATATATTATATATGGAATATATGCACTCTCATATATTTTAAATGTTGTCATAGCCTTCACAACAAGGTGAACATTTATGTTTTAAGGATATCTCAAGTATATACTTTGAAATAAATAAGTAAATATGAACACATGTATCCTAACCATTGTAATAAGCATTCTTGATAATAAGTGAAAATATTTAAGCCTCTAAAATACTCATACATAAACCAACTTAATTTAACCCATTACTTAACTAGTTTAAATATCTATTATGGGATTCTTGATTTCAAATACAATACTTGAGATAAAATTCAAACAATGTGCAACTAAACTAATTTATGTTGTTAACTACATATGCAAAATTTAAATAATTTCTAAGTATACTTATTTACACATCACCAATCCAAAATTTATTTCTAATCATAAACTATTTGTGATAATAACATCATAGCAATAAGCATTCTAGATAAGTGATTCATACTAGTAACCCTTTCTTCCTATATACATGTAAATTAACACACACAAATCTATACACTTGACTCCTTGAGGTCTGGTTGAAACAATTGACATAATAGATGGGCTATGAGTTTTGTTGATTATTTAGTGGAATTGGATTTGGGATAGGTGGGGGAAATGGCTTCTCATGATGGAACCAAAATACCTCAGAAACATTTTGATGATAGTTAAGAGCATCGAGATATGCAAAATTGAAACTCCAAGGTCCATCGATCTCAGATCTCACAACAAGATGGAGTTCTTGGTCAACATTAGTTTTAGGGAAATGAGGGAGATCAGGTTAGATGACTCATGCAAAAAAGGTCTGTTTTATTGGATTGATTTTATCCGATCAACGTCATACACTAAATATGAATGATATAAGATGAAGCTAGGCCTGAGAAGAATAAAGAGGTGTGGATGAGAGACTAGGATTAGATAATGTCATGATGACATTTATTGTTATATGGAAGGATAATGATAGGTGGATCGTGGATGCATTCTTGTTCTTCTAAAGTGGCTACAAACTCTATGCTAAGGTGGGTAACTAGAGTGGATAAAAAGACCTTGCATATCAAATCAATACTAATTTTAGAATATGTGATGATGGTGAGACTAGGTGATCTAAATCTAGATAATAAACCAAATTAGATAAGGCCTCATATCTCGATGAGGGTCTTCCAAAGAAAACTAGGTAGAAACTAGGGAAAAACATATGAGCTTGTTCAGGTAATGGCTTGTAAAGTGTGCTTGTTGGAATATTGAATCAAGGCTTGATGTATGGTACTTGTGAAGATGGACAAGGATTATGTGGGATGTGGTTGATTTCATGGATTAGAAATAATTTTGGTATGGCTTGCATGTATTAGCAAGGTTTTTGACACTATTTTTTTTTGTTTTTTTTTGTTTTTGGACTTTTTTTTGTTTTTCAAAAATAAATGATTGTTTGCTGGAAATAAAGTGTTGAAAGTAAAAGAATATAAAATATTAAATTAAATTAAATAAAAAATATATTTTTTTTAATTTTTTTAATATTTTAGACACATGCAAATAAGAGGGGAAGAAATCTATGTTATCATGCAAGATGTTGATTTTTCCTAATTCTACCTGTATGCAAACTAGATGAAATATTTTTGTTTATTTTAGTTATTTTGTATGAGATGAACTATATGTATAAATTAAACCTATGCATGAAAATTATGTAACAATACATCTTATCTAAAATAATAAAAACAAAAACTTTCTATGAGTTTTTATTTTCCACAAACAAACTAGACTAATTTTTCAACTTCCCTAGTTTGTTAAGGACAAGCTTTTATGAATGATTTGCTAGAATGGAAAAAATAAATGTAAGTTCTAATTTTATGTTTTAAGAGAATAAAATTATAGTGAATTTAACTCTTCAAAAAACATAATATCAACAATCTAATACTTTTTTTTATGCACCTATGGTTGTCTATGCTTCTATGTTTGCCTAGGTGATTATCTAAAATGTAAGAGAATTGTTTAGATCTTGAATAAAAGAAAAGCTGTCTTGGTTAGAAATGACTTGGATAGTTTCTAAGATAATTTTTATAATGATTGGTGAAATTTATTTTTTATTTTGAATAAAATTAATATACTAAAATGCAATCACAAAACAAAACTTGCTATGTTTTTGTAGCAAAGACAAAAGAAAAGGAACATATCTATTTCACTATCAAATTCATTTCTTCTTTTGAATAAAGATAATCTAACACAATAATAATATAAACTAAATATAATATAATTAATAAAAATAAATATAATAAATTAAAAAAATCAAACCTAATTCTTGAATAAATCAACTGAAGTGCATGTTGTGTGTTGATAGGAAAATCCTCAGTATGTTAGCTTCATATGCTATTGTGTAAATTATGGAAACTCTTTAGCTAGATGATGCACAAAATATAAAAAAAGGAAAAGACACAATCCAAAAATGAATATTAGATTGACTAAGGCTGGTTAATGTCTTAGCTTGAAGTCTGAGTTGCATTCACAAATAACACTTCTTCACTTACCACTATGTAGTTAACTTAAAAATAATTAAGGCTAAATCTGCTAGAAATTACAGTAAGGCTATGGCTATAAAATCTTCTCAAAAATTTATAATGGTAATTTTTGGATATGAAATTTGACCAAAATTGACCTTCTTATAGAAAGAGATGGGAGCTTGCATGGAGGAGTTCAACTAAGTGTGACTGTGAATTCAACTTAAGAGGAATTGCAGAAGACTAAAAATAGAAGAGGGAATGAGTTGGGCTTGATTGAAGGTGAATAAAAGGTGATAAAAATTATAAATGTGAATCTAGTTGTGTAAAACCTATGAAAATTGGAGTTGTGAGAGCTAATTTTGGAAGGCATTTCCACTGTGCAAAACTATCACTTTATGCAGGGGAAGTTACAAAACTATCACTTAATATTTCATAATGATCGCTAATAATTTTAAGACTACCATTTTTTAAATTAAAAACTATCTCTTTGTGTGAAAATGTCCTCCTACATTACATAACCACCAAAATAGTTGTGTAAAATAAAGGATGGTTTTGTAACATATAAGGGTAGTTTTATCACCTGGGGTGATAGTTCTATTACCCATGGTTAGTTTTTAAGCTGAAGGAGAAATGGATAGGTAGGCCAAATTTAAGAGGACAAAAAAGGAGAAAAGGAAGAATAAAGAAGCATGGGTAAGGGATAGAGATAGAGAGTTACATATAGAGCACAAAACAAGAGGTTATTGCATCATCATCATATTTATATTAGAAGTGTCACATCGTGTAAATTTTGGATGCATACATATTGCCCCCTCAAGAGGGTTCCTTGTCATAAGTTAGCAAGGTGTAATCCTGAGTAAGGCATTCAAAAAGGAAATGAAAGGTTAGAAATACTCACCTTACTTACCCAAACGTAGGAACAAATCTTGTCGACACTTTGTGTAACCTACAAACAAAAGATGGGATTAAAGTGCAATTTGAAAGAAAAAGTGAAAAACATGTGTAATCAAAACATGGAAAGAAATATGTACCATATGTGTGGGGAATTTCATACTACCTAGAACATCCCGTCAGGGGACTAAATTTGGTGCTAAGCCATGGATACCTACAAAACCATAAAACTTGCTACATGAGAACAAAAGAGATTGTTAAAATGTGATAAAATATTAATTTATAAGATGTAGGAAAGATAACTTATATATATGAGAATAAACACTAAAACAAAAGGTTATGTCAAGCATGGAATCTTTTTGAATCAAAATAGTTAGTTTTGGGTCTAATATATTCAAAAACTTTAAAAAAAAATATTCATTTATGTCATTTGCCTTTTGGAAGATTTTTGAGCTATCAATTACTGGTGACCATTTTGAGTGAAAAAGTAGTCATCAAAAAAAGGGCAATGAGAGGATGGTGAACATACCAGTGGAATGCATAGCTGGACATAATTAGGTTAGTTTTTGTTAACTTTTCATTTTTACCCAGAATTTAAAATTTCAATCCAATCAAACTTAAATTTTTAATTTTATGGGCATTATTGGTGGAGGGGGTAGGTTAAGGATTTGTAGAATATGTTATATTTTGGGTGAGTTCGAGTGGGTTTTGGAGAAGCCATGGATGGCTGGAGAAACTACCATTTAGGATATGAAACTATTGCCCTTTGCAAGGTGGTAGTTTCATAACCACCATAATGATGTTTTAATCATCATGAGGTGGTTATGATATCACTACTTTGGGGTGGATATGGTTTCACAACTACCACCTACAAATAGGGCTAGTTTTACTCATTCAAGGAATGTGAGTTTTTTGACTTGTCTATATTGTGAGGTTGATTTATTTTACTAACATAGGTTATTTTTATTATTGTAAGGGGCCTATATTTGATGGAGTAGAGCCTAAGAGCAAGAGTGGATCCCTTTAGTCCTATAAATTTTAATGGATGATGAGTTGACCTTCCTGGATTGAGTGGGGATACTTTGCATTACATAAGTGAGGATCACCCCCTCCTCTATCTATTTACTAGATGACTTATTAACCTATTGGTAACCTAACCAAAACACTTTTATGTTCCCTCATGCCCCAAGAGAGTAGATGATCAATATTTTATGTGTATTAGATTATTGGTCTTCATATAACCAATTGGTTGGTGTATATTCACCATGTTGATAGTCATTGTGAGGCATGTAGATGGGTGGACCATTTTAGAGGTACCGATGCACCCAATGTGGGTGCAAAGTATAGAGTGAAACTTTATTAGGTTGAGATATTAGTAATAACCAACCTAAGGAAGGTCATCATTGACATCCTTGGCTCTTAGTTGGTGGGGGATAAGGGCACTGATAAGCTCTTGTATAGTTGGTTACTGATCATGTGATGTATATAGGAGACAGGGGAATTATGATTAGATCCAAGGGATGTTGGCACATGCCTAAAAAGACTTATACCAAGTGTCTTGCTTGCAAGCCCTTTCCATTATCCACTTGATTATCATTATGGGTTGGTTCTATGAGAGGATGATCCCCTACTAAAGGGGGTGCCGATTGGGGCACTAAGGGACATTAGGGTCATTAGATGGGTAAACATGGCCCTAATTCATGCCTTTCCATAGATCATGGTGTATTTAATAATGATATATTTTATTTCACTACCCTATTAGGACATGTTAGGGAAATGGTCCAATGTGGGAGTCTATCTCATGATAATCACTGGGGATACATAGGTTTGAGATAGGTTGCTACAGATCAAGACATACCCTATAGATTGAGTTCCTTAGTAGTTTGGTATACCCTACATGGGTAAACTCTCTATCTATGGAGTTGTGTATAGGGGGACCCATGAGGTGAGAGCCATTAGGCTGGGGTGATTGGTATGGAACCCTCTAGTGAGAGGGATGCCAATCACCTAACCATCTCAACATGCACTTAAAGGGGAGGATAGGTTGGATCTAGCCAATAGTATATGGGACCACCACCACCACCACCACTCTAACAACCACCAAAGGTCCTTGTAAAATAGTAACAATAATAGCTAGGAGATGGAGAGGGTGAGGCCCAACAATATGTTGAGATGGAGGAAGACCTATATGTAGATGATGAGGAGGATGTAGGTGATGACTCCAATCTTGAGTGGTAGGAGGGAGATCTAGATAAATTATTGATTTTATTCATTCATGATTACAACTTGTATTATGATTTCTTCTAGTTTCTTAGTTATTTTTACATGTGCTATATTTTCTAATACTAAATGGATCTAATTTATCTTGTGTACCTTGTGATTGTAGATACTATGGGCACATGGAGGAGGATGATCAAGGATACCCTGATCAATTTATTTTAGTTGAGCACTAGTTAGATGTGGGACCAAATTTTGGTAGATCTTGGTCTTCCCACTAGGATTGGGTGCCATATAGATGTGTTTTCCCTAGTGTACCATGTCTCGGTGATGATGACAGTGTTGAGGATAGATAACAACACTCTATTGGCTAGAGTAAGGAGAGAGAATGCCTTGGTGGACACCATGGTTAGAGGAGGAGGCAACAAAACCTCTAGTCATAGGATAGGAGGACTATATTAGAGAAAGGTTTAGGTAGGGACCATCCTCCTAGACACTGACTTGTAGATAGGGAGGTAACATCAAAGAGAGACAAACATGACACATCATTGGATCCCAAGCCTCAAACATTATACTACATCAAAACCTTCCTATTAGAGGAAGATAGACCTTTGAGCCTTGTTTCCTATATTTTAGATATACCATTATAGATTTATATTATTTTTGAGGTGGCTAAGGCATATTGGCCCTCCACAGAGGTGCTTATATTAGAAATTTTTATTGTATAAACTTGACAAGTATTATAATATATATGGATGTTTTGGTGTATCACTCATTTATCATTATGTGATGTGACTCTTTATTTTCATATCAACTTTTTAGTTTATGCACTCTAGATGGCTAGAAATGTGATGATGTATGTATATGTGTATCTCTTTGTTTTTTAAATGATGCTATGGAAAACCCTTATGTATATGTGGAAATATAATTTATTTATATGAATAGATGTATATATGTGACTACAAGTGTGTTAACATTTATCTTGTAGGTGATTACTTAATTCTTTGTTTACACAATATATTACTTTTGATTTGTAGAAAGGGATGAAAGGGGGAAACATAATAGATGTGAGGTGAATCATAACTCAAAATTTCATAGGAAAAATTAAGATGACCTAATCCTCATGAGAAAAATGGGATATGTAATTCTTGCTAAACTTATAGAATACTAATTTCATTAGCTTCATCTAGAGAGAACTTGTCCTTAAAAAATTGGTAAATGGGAAAAGTTTATTACCTTCCTCAAATGTAAGCATGTAGACACTCTTTTTGAATGACATTGATTTTGAATTTATCCTTTACTTATTTTTGTAACACCATATACTTAGTCTCATGTGACCAAGAAGATAGATGGACTCATCACTGAAGGCTAGATATAGGTGAGTAAGGGTATCTTTCCCTAATGCCAACCCCACACGACTAGTAAGATGTGAGGGATCAACACCAAAGGCTAACAAAGGGAGAGAGATGTATAATTTTTGACTTTTGTATTTGTATAAGATTTTGATTTTCATAAAATCATATAATTTTATATTTTTAAGGCTTTCACCCCTAAAATCTTAACCCCATACAACTATTAAGATGTAAGGCCTTACCACCATAGATCAAGATGGGTGGAGAAAAGCTATTTTATTTTAAGCAAGCTAATGTTTTGATTTATAAAGGTATGATAACATGGGGGAATGAATCATATACCATTTTATAGACTTCATTATAGGCTAGCATGTTTTAAAGTTATGCAAGAAGATGTAGGGAAATAGGTGTACTCTGCTCATAAGGACTAAGACAAAGACCAATGTGGCATGTTTATTTTGAGAATGCTGACTATAGGGTGAGAAGGAAATGTGAGAATTAGGTAAATGTGATGTGATACATTTTTAAATATTTTATATTATGCAAACTATCTAACTAAACAATAATAAAACAACACCTCGACTACGCTGATGAACATGTAACGTGTGAAAATACAATGCAAGTGAAAATGAGGTGATATGAGAGAACTAGATATAGAAGAATTTTAGATGCAAAGAGTTCACAGATGCACCAAACTCTTTTCCCTCTAAAGTGTATAACCAATAAGATCCATTGTTGAAATCGTATATTACTAAATAGGGGCCCAACCAATTGGGTCTAAATTTATGAACTTTTCCTTTATTTTTGTCAATTTGACTGCCAAGTCTAAGAATGCAGTCTCCAACATAGATTGGACATTTATGTATGTTTTTATTATATTACCTACACATGAGGTCAATGTAAGCTATGTGATTATTGGTAGTGGTGATCTGATGCTCATCCAAGATCTCTAACATAACCAAGCACCCCCATATATATTCTTCTTCATTAAGGAGGCCTTGAAGGGAGATGTGAAGGCTAGGTATTTCTACTTCTAAGGGTTGAACAACCTCAGACCCAAATAATAGTGAATATAGGGTTTCTCCTATGGGTGTTTTTACAATTTTTCTATAGGCCCAAAGTGTTGGATACAACTGTAGATGCTAATCCCATTTAGAGTCTAACAATTTTGACCAAGATTGACTTTAGGGTTTTGTTGGGCTCATTGATTTCATTGTTAGCCTATGGATAATATACAAAGTCCAATTGGTGTGATATATTGAATCTCTCACATAGTTCATGAACTTTTAGATTCTTGAAATGGGACCCATTATCAGTAATGATGACATATGGGACCCTAAATTGAAAAAGAATATGGTTTAGGTTGAACTTTATAATGACCAATCTAGTCATAGTTAATAGGGGCATCACTTCTTCCCATTTGGTGAAGTATTCAATTGTTGTGATGATGAAATGGTGATCATCTGAGGAAGAAAGGGAGACTTTACCTATTAAATACAGACCCAAAGTAGAAAAGGGCCATAGAGTGATGATGGGTTATAATGCCTTGGTAAGAATATGTATCTCATGTGAAAAATATTGGTACTTATCACATTATGCACATATTTAAAAACATGATGGTCTATAGTGGGCTATAAATATCCCATCCACTACATTCTACGAGTGATTTCATGGCCACTACACATACCACTGTGACAATGAAAAAGGACCTTTTTTGAATCCTCTTAGTTAACACATCAAAGAAACACGTCGTCGAAGGCCTTGAGATAAAGAACCATGTCTAAGATAACATACTTTGATGTGATAACATGAATATGTCTTGTCTATTGTGAATTGTCACCTTTGGGGTACATTTGGTCAACCAGGTAATTACTGATGTCCACATACCAAGGAGAGAAAATAATGGTAGGTTTTTCTATATAACATATCACCTCTTTAGTAAAATTGGTATCAATAAGGTCATTAACCTCTAGAGGGTAATCACCCAACCAATAAATAATGATATATCCTTTA
Source organism: Torreya grandis (assembly GCA_037957365.1). NCBI lineage: Eukaryota > Viridiplantae > Streptophyta > Pinopsida > Cupressales > Taxaceae > Torreya > Torreya grandis. Next base: position 4,231,294 of record JARHVA010000381.1, on the reverse strand, counting down.
ACATAATTTTGGTTGATATAAATCAATTCAAACTCACTTAAAAGCCTAATAAAGTTTCCAACCTTTTAAGAGAGAGTTGGTTAGGTTAGAAAATTCTGAAGGGCTTGTGATCTTATGACAACTCTTATTTCTTGATTAAGTATATAGTGTCATAGTTATTTGGTTGTGAAAACTATTGATAAGCATTCATTTTTTTCCTGAGTGGATCATGTCTCATAATATACAAGGGTTTGGTTAATGATTTAGATCATGTGTTCCTTACCAGTGTTATCTTCTTGAGCCAACATACATGAGAGGGATACCTCTGTAAGTATTATATATAGTATCAAAGGCTTATTTGTCTTAGGCACCATGACTATGGGAGGAGACAAGAGACATTGTTTCACTACCTCAAATGCTTTTTGACAATCACTTGTCCAAGTTAGGCTACTTGTCTTATTTAATAGGCTATTAATGGATGAATGGCATAGGAAAAGTCATGAAAGAATCATTGGATATATCCCATAGTTCCTAAAAATGTCTTGATGCTAGATTCATATGTGGGAGGGTCCATCTCTAATATTACTCAAATTTTAATGAGGTTAATATCAATCCCATGCTAGGAGATGATGTACCCTAGGAGTTTTCCATTGGTGACTCCAAACATGGATTTTTTTGAATTGAAGGTGAACCCATAATCAATTAATCATGTGAGGATAATGGGTAACATTCCTAAATGGCCTTCATGCTACCTTTTTTTACAAGTAAGTCATCTATGTAAACCTCTATTATTTTGTGGATGAGGTCATGGAAAATGTGGGTCATAGCCATTTGATACATTTCCCCTAATTTTTTTAAGCCAAAGGGTATTACAACATAACAAAAGCTTATCCAAGGTGTTATTAATGAAGTCTTGCTTTGGTGTTCATTGGAGATGTAAATTTGGTTATATCCAAAAAATCCATCCATGAGTGATATAAGCTCATATATTTTGGTAGTATAAATAACAACATTGATAGATGGGAGGGGAATATATACTTTAGACATGCCTTATTAATGTCTTGAAAGTCTATGCATATTTTGATCTTACCATTCTTTTTGAGAATGGGTGTGATGTTGGACATCCATTTGGAGTAATCAATGGGTTTAATGAAGTTGAATCTTATGAGTTTGATGACTTATTCCTAAACTATCAATGTGACCTTGGGTTTGATAGGTTTGAGTTTTTATTTGATGGGTTTCATGTCAAGTGTCATAATTAGATTATGGACAACTACCTATAGGATTTATGCCTATCATATTGGTTGTAGGAGAAAGTGAAGGCTTTGGAAATCTTAGTGAGGAGTTGATTGTGGTCTTCTACCTCTTGTTTAGAGAGTGAAGACCCTAACTTAAGGATTCTATGGTTTCCTCTATCTCAAAATTAATGTTGATAGTTTCCTCAATGAGGGAGGCATTTCCCTCTTTAAATATGTCAGGTGCTGGGGGAAGGTCTGGGTATTCACCCTCAGTGTTGAAGACATCATGTTCATTATTTGAGGAGAGGTATTCCTCCACATGGTAGTAGGAATGTTAAAACTTGGTTTTGAAGACCTAATTAGGATAATAGGGAAGTGAGAAGCCCCTTTTATGATGGAGTGAGGGGAGGTCATTATAAGTCCATATGAATTTAAGGATGGCCAAATCATTATCAACTAGGTTTAGGACAAGCGGGTATTCATCTCATCTGACATGGGAAACTATTTGGGCATTAGGAGTCTTACTTACAAGAGGTTCTATCTTGATTGAGTCTATAAAATCTGATTTTGGGATCATTAGATGGGGGATAAAATGTGAAGATGAGGAAACCATAGAGTCAACAAATTAGTTAGTTTCTCTAGGGACTACTTTAATGGAGATGAAATTTAAGTCTTTTGTGACTTCACAAATAATAATTTTGTACAACTAGAGGTTCTTGACTTTGGTTTGGTAGACTTCATACACTTGATATGCCATTAGCTATGAATCTCCCTAGATTCTCTAGTTTTTTATGCCCAAGCACTTTGTAATGAGCATACCAAACAATAGAGCTTCATAATTGGCTCTATTATTTATACACTCAAAGTTTAGTTTGAATGCAAAAGGCATAAATTTTCCTTTAGGATAAATGAGAATGAATCCTTCCCCGGTGCCTAGGTATACTTGGCCTCATCATAGTGCAAATTACACTAATCATGTGTAGAAGGGGTCCATCACTAGGTAAAGTGTCTCGGTCTTCTAATATTTCAACCGTGTGGACATCAAAGATGCTAGGTAATTTATCTCTTGGTCTCTAGTGTTAAGGCCCAAACAAGTATTGAGCACTATGTGAGACAAATAGAAGGGTTTGTAAAGGTGCATATAGTTTAACCTTATGTTTCAAATAAAGGATAGAAAGAACATCTAGTAACTCAATAGGAAATATTTTAAGCTCCAAGTCAAGGTACATGAGTACTTTTGGAAATGTGAAAGATCACTTTCTTCCCCTTTTCTTTAGATTTAGAAGAATACTAACATAGTTGGGATCTCATTTAGGTGTTGGGGGTATGCCAACATAATTAGGGTCTTGTCTTCGTAGAGGAGGCATAGGGGTGTAATTGTGAAACTTGTAATATTATGGAAAGTAAATGGGTGACAATTTTTCCCTATTCTTATGTATGGAAAATCTTGTAGGAATTCAATGATCAATTTATTAGGACCCTTTTATTATGATGGGAAAGAGGACCCTCCTTGGGAATATAGGGGTAACTATGAGTTTGAATAGTGATTTATACCCTTCCCACCATCATAGTATGAAATTTATTCTTAGGTACCATAATAATTGGGGGAGGGGGAGTGGTCTGATTTACTGTCAATGGACTCAAAATTTGATGAGAAATGTAATTAGGTGTGGGTTAGCATAAGATGATCGATATTTATTGAGGGAGTAGTCTTGATGGATCAAGGATTTCTATAAATTGGTATGATCCTATTATAGTATGATCATCCAACATACTCTGAAGTGGTTCAGAAGTGATAAGGGTAGGATTTAGACTATAACTTGCCTCTGTGTGGTTGAATTTCGGGTGGCCATATTGAAATTTACTGGGATGGTTGTCATGAAGTGAGGCTTCCTTATCCTTAGATATCTTTACCATACAAAGGTTAGGTAGGCAAGCGAACCCCTCATGGGGTTATTGGCCTTGAGATCTAGAGAAGCCATATGTCCCCACCCATTTTGGGTCAAATGGAAGAAATAAGGGGGTATAATTCTCTAAGTGATTGATAATTTATGTATTAGATAGGGTGGAAACTATTTCACCAGGGGCTAGTTTTGAGTTAGGGATAGTTTCAATTATTACAATGTCCTTTTCATCTAATTTAACTTTTAGCAAGGTTTGGGGCACTTCCTCCCCTTTATTTAGGATGACCAACTTAAGCCTTAATTATTTAGTGACATCGACCAATTATGGTTTTCTTAACCTTATTGATATGTAGGTGATAGTCAACATGTAACCTAGGTTGCTTGTGCTTGGTAGTTTGTAACATATCGAAGGGTTTAGGATACCCTTGAGCTATACAAATATTTCCTAAGTGTAATAACTAGATTTGTTGGAACAAGGTGGAATGGATAGACTTCATCCAATGTATTCAAGGATGTCCCAAGATCATATTGTAATTGGTGTCCTTATCTATAACATAGAACTTGGTTAGGACTGTCTTAGGGCCCAAAGTGATTGGGAGTACAATTATCCCTATGGAAGTGGACTTGAGGATATTGTAGTTACAAAGAGTATTACATGTTATCGAATAATTAGTTTCCCCATAACCAATTATTTTTATTAGAAGACCCACTCCATGTTAACCATGGTTCTTTTAATGTAGTTGTTATAAGTCCATACTTGTAGAAATAAGGTCAGATATCCCATTCTAGCTAACTCAGAGTTAGGTGGGAGGATTTTTAAGTCAAGGAAGTATCCAAGGTCATGTGATTCCTAACTAAGTAGGAACATGTCTAAATTGATGTGGTTGATATGAGCTTACAGAGGAGGAGTAACACTAGATAGATGTCCTAGTCTTAGGGTGTCGAACAAGGCTAATTGGTGAGTAGGAGATTTTTTGAGTAGATCTAAGAAGGAAATGTGAGAGAATTCTTTGGTTATGTTAGAGATCAAGTCATAGCTCCCTATATGTTTAGGAATATATTAAATTTCTAAGATGTTTGAGGGATAGAGGGTTGTGGGTTTGTAATCTCTAGTGTAACAATATTTGAACAAATCAAATTAAGTTTATGAAACTATATATTTTTTAAATATATTATATTTTTAAGATAAATATATATTTTGGTAATTAAGAAAAATATGCAAATAAACATTATTGTATCAACAAAACACAAGAATATAAATTTTAAATAGAATGGTAGACACTATTTCTAGATTATATAACACATCAATTTGGTACAATTGGAAAATATATATCATATATGTAGCTATTAGGAGGTTTTTTGACATGCCAAATTAGGGATGGGTTGTTAGGCCCTATGTCTCTTGAAATGAGGTTTGTGTGATCAAATATCCCCAAAGTCTCAATTACTAGGTCTTGGTATATAGGGTAACATAGTCAACTCATTGTGATCATACCATGTCAAGGGTATTTAGTGTGTATTTAATACAAATCAATGTGAATTAAAAATAAAGAGTTTATGCCTAAGGAACTAACAAAATGATTTAAATATGAATAAATATCTGATTCAAAATGAAAATATATATTGCTTATAAGTTTAGTAATGCATAAATGAGCACTATATAAGAGCATGCAATTGGGATAAACATTAAACTCATATTACAACTCAAAAAATAAACAAAAAGACTAATAAAAAATGGGAAAGAGAGAGGGTAGGGACAAATATAAAAAGGCCTTGCTACCATAGAGATGAAACCAAAGCATCTTGTCGAGTAAATCTCATTAAAAAAAGTCCTAAGTTGATCCAAACCTAGCATAACTCTAGCTAAAGGATGTTATGAGAGAATGAGGGAGGTTTTTGAGAGAAAGGAGGAACATAACCACCATAAAAATGTGTAGGATATGAACACTTAAATCCACAACAAATTGAGTATCAATATATTGATTTTTTATTATCAATGGTAATATTTACAATAATTAATCAACTATAGACTTCACTTGCAAAACAATAGAAAAAACACTATACTAGGAAAGCATGAAAATGACTTGTCCACTACTCTAAGTTCTAATATAAAAGAGCCAACTAAGTTTAGTCTCATTTAATCCTAAAAATAATGGCCCAAGCATAATCCTCTCTGTCTTGAATAATACTAGCCCTTATTAATTCAAAGAGTGGATCTTATATAGGCATGTAGACTTGAGGAGTTTGAACTTAATCAAAATTCCCCACTAATGGGGTAGTTCCAAGCATTCATTGCTAATTAAGGGCATGTAGTTGAGTAGGTGGTTTGAAATCTCTAACAGATTAAAGGCATGCTTAGGATTTGTGTAGTTAAACCATGCCTCAATTAAATTTTGGTAGTTGAAGATAGTTTATATTAGATTATGATTGCCATTGACCCACGTCTCTATGCAATTGAAATCATGCCTCTTTAAGGAAGTCTTTGTATTATTCACTCTATGATTTTATCCCAATGCACATGCCATGTTTCGATTAATTCCTTATACTATTCATGCCTTGAATCCCACATTTTTCAATCATTTTTCAAGCTACAATTTGATTCTATGAATCGAATTAGATGTGTAGTCCATTTTTGGCCTTTGATAGTTTTGATGGCCATACGGGCCATCAAAATTTATGCTCATGCCTTGCTAGATACATTATTAGTGTGTCATTTATTTGTGGGGTCCTTGCCACATACCTTTTCCTCACTCTTTCATTTCTTATCTTGAGGATTTATGCACATGCTGATTGTTATTTCCAGTATATGGCCACACTTCACAATCTTGCTTACCTAGGCTCTGATAAACTATGAATCTTACATAGACTACCCTAGGGATATAATGTAGCAATATTTTTCCATGTGGCATCATTTCACTCACCCACTTGTTTGTGGATCTAAAATCATCTTTAGTCCTACATGGACCACCTGAGGGTTTCATAATAGCATAATTTTGCTACATGGCATCATGTCACTCACCTTCTTGCCTAGAGGCTCCACACTCTATTCAAATATATTCAAGATAATAGAGAAATGGGATGATGCCATGTAGCATCATCTTACTAACCTACTAGCCAAGAGTGTTGTTGATGTCATGGCCCCATCAAGCAACCTTGAATAAAATTGATTAAGTATTAAAAGAAATTTGAATAAACTTGGGACTATTGGGAGAGTGACATATGGTGATGGGTAGTTATGTGAAATCATTTAAGTATTTTGAATAAGTAGAAAGGTTCCACATGGATGTGAGAAACTTTGAAGAGAAAAAACTAATCCCATTGAGCATAAATGTGACACATGGCTCTGGGCAAAAGCACAAAATTGACTAAGTGTCAAAATGATTTTTCAAATGGGTTACATCTATTAGGAGTTATGAAAGGTCATCATGTGGAATAGGAAAAGTGTTGAGTACCTATGAGTAAAGAGCAAAATATCCCAGTCAGTAGTCTTTGATTTAAAAACCAACAACTAAGCATATAAAAATAAATGACTAAGTGCAAAGCCAAAAATAAAAATGTATAGAATGGAAACTCTACACATAGTTATCCATTTCCTTGATTCCAAAGCAATTTCATCCATTTACATGAAAATAAACTAAGTTTAGAAGTAAAACCTTATAATCATTTAGTCACTCAGATTGAAATTAAAGTAGAAATGGACACAAATTATTCAGGAAAAGAGGTAGAAAACTCTAAAAAGTTAGATAATTTGTACAAACCTAAGGAAAAATAGTCTAAAGGGAAGATGTAAAATGTGTTTTGAAACACGAAAAAATAAATAGACCAATAATTTTATATTGATGTAACTTCAAACATTGAAACTAACTCATTGTTAGATAAAAACTTGGACTAAACTATAGAAATGCAAAGACATTCATTCAGTCACTTGTAACTAATAATCTAGTAGATTATCAAGAATGCTGATTTGAACTAATGACCACAAAGAACTCGTGAAAGGTATAAGACCATAATCCAAAGAAAAAAAGAGGGTCCCCATTTTTATATTGAAAATGGGGCATGTTATGCAAGCAATAACAAATGGAGATTCCTATTAGAAAATAATATTGAGTATTTCGAGAATCTAGAATCTCTGATTTCATAAGAAGAAAAAACATTAGCTATAAGCTATCACTTAGAACAAATAAAATTTCAAAGGCACTAAATCCTATAATAAAAAAGTGACATACTAATCCAAATCTTGTCAAAACCATCTATGTGTGATTGAGTAATTTATTCATTTTCTTTGTATTCACACGTAACAATTTAAATTTCTATAAGGCCAAAATTATTGAAGGAAAAAGATTTTATAATTTAGCTTCGGGGGAGAAGTGGTTTGGGCATTACTCTATTTCCATTCAAGAATTTATAGCCTTGATAGAGATATTTTTGGTCCCTTTTAAAATCCTTGCTCCACTACTAACTAGGCTAAAAATCTTGTGGTGGAGATTCTTGAGATCACCCTTTCAAGGATAATTTTGAAATTTACAATTTAAATCAGTTATTTTCAAAGGATATTTTGCATTTACATCCATAGAGGGTTGGTTACCAAGCCCTAGGTATAAGGGGATCAACAAGTTCATGACAAGTCAATACAAATGAAAATCAAAGTAATGTTGCATTTTTCTTTAGATATTCCTTTAAGTGCATTAGATGGATTCAAACTAGAAAATAGCTATTCTAAATCCATAGGTTTTGTTATGAATTTTTAAACTTTAAAATTTAAGGAATGAACCAAGAAATAATAGTATTTCACACAATAACTTTGATTAAAATTATGATTAGGCTTTTTGAGTGCCATCCATGCTACTCTTGTAACAACCTTTCACTTCATTTCTTTGATTAACAAGAGGACCACAAATAAAAAATAGTTGGGACAAACCCAACAACAAAAATAGAGAAATAAGACAAACCAAACCTAACTAACAACAAGGGATAGGAAGGAAGGAAAAATAAAATAAAATAAGGGCAAATAAATTATTTACAGAGTTTCTTTTAGGTAAGATCATGCTTGAATTCAGTTAGGTACCTAATTATTCAAGATTTTGAGAAGGGTAGAGGGCACACCTATTTTATTTTATGTTTTCCTCTACAATGGAAGACACCATCCCACATAGATTTATTAATGTTCAGTTCATGAAATTTAAACAAACTAGGACTATATAATTATACATCATGTTTGCACCTAGATTGTAAAAATCAGGAGGGATAGGGTTTAGAAAATACCTCAACCCATTCATTATATTGTAGTAAAAGATAGATTTGGGTATTCATACATACCAAAATGATTGGAAGATCTAACCTAAAAGTGGCATGTTCTTGATGGTAGCCAGTAGATGAGTCACTTGGTGGTTACTTCTTGAATGTCATGGATGTTATGGCAGCATCCCCTTTATTGTCCTTGGCATCCAGAAGCCATGGGAATTGTTTAGGTCCTTCCCATATCAAATACCTCATAAATTTTTCATCATTGGCTAAAGTATGTGGATAACAAGGTTGAATTAGGTCATTCTCAGCTTGAACCTCCATTGGCATGACTCTTTCATTCAATCCATTGTGTTCATGACTTCCTATTTTGATTACCTTGACTATTGAGGGGAGTATTTAGGTGTAATCAACTATTTTGAAGTTAGGGTTTTAATAAAGAGAGAGATCGTCAATTTCTAACTCTTCTAATTTTTTCTCCTTAAAGGGATAACCCCTTTCTTCTTGGTTGTCTTCTTATTGTAAGAAACTTAACTCAACATTGATTTCTTATTCTATGTCATCCTCTTCAAATGATGAAGGGGAAGATAAAATAATGCCACCAAGTTATTGACCATATTGGATCAAATCTTCAAATGGAGAGATGTAGGTATATGATAAGAATGCTTCAGGTGCATAGGATACATCTTCCTAATTTAATAGCTCCAACTCTTCTAGTTGTTCTTTTGATTAATTATAAGAGATGTTAGTCCATTCATTTGATGTGGATGGCTCTTTATTGATTTGATTTTCAATCAGCAGGTTGAGTTATATAACCACTACTTGTTCATCTTTGAATTCATCATCATTACTACTATAGCCTTCAAAGAGTAGAACAAACTTGTGAGATAGGATATCCTCAGTATGTATGATCAGCTCTACATCAATAGTGTAGTTAGATTCACAAACTCTAGATGGTGCATTAGGGTATGTAGCTTCATATCTTGGATCGTGCATTGCCTCTTGATTATCTCTTATAAAAAACACTATTTGATTAGTAACAACACCCAAAGATACTGAATCAATAACATTATAAGAAGTATCCTACTTATTGTACATATAATTAACTGAGTTACATACATTAAATAAACAAACATGACTCTCATTTTTCACTAGGAGTTTTGGATGGATAAAGGCTTGGGGCAACACTTTATTTTAAGGCACATATTGCTTCATAGGATGACTTTTGAGCATGATAATTGAAGGAATTTGGGCATAAATACCCTGAGTCATTAAATGTTACTCCAAAGAGATAGCCTTCTGGTAGACTGATGCTAATGAGGCAAGAGCAAGTAGATTCATCTTAATGAACATGGAAGTTAGAGGATCCAAGGTTTGGAGATATAACCTGATTGTTATGTCCTCTATTTTCAAGAAAGGAACCCTATGTCTAGTGTATAGTTGATGGAATCTATGGTTGAATACACTAGTTGGCTCATTAGGCCCTTTATGGACTGTGGTAAATTGGTAAAATAAGATAGAAGGATTAATGAACACACAAAAATGGTTAAGGAATAGGTTCTCAAAGATGGCCCATGTTGTGATACACCCTTATAGTAGACCCAGGTACCAAGAATAAGTAGTTTGATCTAATGAAAAGGGGAATAAGTTACAAGCCACATCCTCATGTTGAATATTCTTTCTGATAAGGAATTATTTAAAATCCTAAATGTGTTCTTCAACAATTGAACTCCCACCATAGATATACTTTGAATAAAACTTGTGGGGGTTCTTAGACAAGTCAGGGGAAGGCCCTATAATGTTCACAGTATAACTACATATTCTTAGCCAAGCTAAAGTGATTGAAAGACTAAAATAAAATATTTTCCATTCTAAGAACTTGGAAAACAACTAGGATAAGCTATTATAGACAAAATAAAAGTATGAAATACATCATTTGGGCCCTCTTTCTAGCACCTATCTATTGGGAGGTCTTTTAACATGCCAAATTAGTCAGGGATTATAAGGCCTTGTCTCTCTTAAAAGGAGGTTTGTGTGAGAAAATATCCCCAAGGTCTCAATTACCAGGTCTTAGTACCCTATGGTAGACTAGTTAGCTTGTTGTGACCATACCATGTTAAGGGTCTTAAGTGTGTATTCAAATAGATCAATGTGTAATAAAAATAAAGAGATTATGTCTAAGAAACCAACAAAATGATTTAAATATGAATAAATAGCTGATTCAAAATGAAAATATCTATTGATTACAAGCTCAATAATGTATAAATGAGTAATATATAAGAGCATGCAATCAAGATAATCATTAAACTCAGAATGAAATTTAAAAACTAAACTAATATAAACTAACATATTGATAAAAAGGGAAAAAAGAGAGGGTAAGGAGAGATAAAAAGGCATTGTTTCCATATAGATGAAGATAAAGCATCTGACTAAGCAAATCTCATAGAAACCATTCCTAAACTGAGCTAGACCTAACTCAACTCTAGTTAAAGGATAATGTGGGAGTCTGGGGGAAGTTGATGAGAGCAAGGAGGAACATAAACACCATAAAAATGCATGGGATATGAATTCTTAATTACATAAAAAAATGAAGATCAATATATTGATTTTTTATTATCAATGGTAATATTTACAAAAAATATTCAGCTATAGACTTCACTTCCATAAAAATAGGAAAAACACTACACTAAGAAAGCATGAAAATGACTGGACCACTACTCTAAGTTCTAATCTAAAAGAACAAACTAGACATAGTCTCCTTTAATCCTAAAAATAATATCCTAAGCATAATCTTCTTAATCCTAAAAAATACTAACCCTTATTAATTTAAAGATTCAATCTTATATAGGCACTTAGATCTGAGGAGTCTGGACTCAATCGATTTTTCTTTCTAATAGGAAAGTTACAAGCATTCATTGTTGATTGAGGGAATGTGATTGAGTAGTTAGATCAAACTATATGAAATATTGAAGGCATGCCCAAGATTTTCATAGTTAAACCATGACTTAATTGAAATTTGAAAATCAAAGGTAGTTTGGATTAGATTGTGATTGCTAGCTACCCACATCTCTATGTGATCAAAATCATGCCTCTTTAAGGTAGTCTTTATCTTATGCACTCTTTAATTTTATCCCAATGCACATGCCACATTTAGATTGATGCCTAATACCTACCTTAAATCTAACCTTTTTAATCATTCATTGAGCTATAATTTGATTCTACAAATCAAATCATATGTACAATCCATTCTTGGCCTTTAACAGTTATGATGGCTAGATGAACCATCAAATTTATGCTTATGCCTTACTGGCTGCACTGCTAATGTGTCCTTTATTTTTGGGGTCTATTGATGCCTTAATATGTATCATAGGTTCTCAGAGTGTTTAAATAACACTTATCATTTTATAATTAAAAGAATTTAGTGCATGAGTTGTAGGTTGTGATAATCTTGTCATCTATTGATGGAATAGAGGCAAAACAAGTGGTTTATTTCACAATATTTATAAATTTTGGTGGTTGGGAGCCACCTTGGTCTATATATTTATAAATAATGAAGCATTCTAAGCCAATATTAGTGAATTATGATCAAATATAATCTAAAGACTAATCTAAAATGAATATTTACAATGGTAATTAGGATACAATGATCTGGTTAAAAAAGGAGTAAAAAGAAGGGTAAGGCAAAAATGAGATGTTTTTTATCTTCATCCCAAACATCATGACAAAGCTCAAATGTCCTCAAAGCATACACTTAACCAATGTATAATATGAAATAGCATGAGCTCAAATCTTACTACACATTAGGCAAACATATAAGGAATGAGAAAATTGCAAATAAGAACTAAGTTCACTTTAAATATTTACCTTGCAAACAAACAACATTTTCCCAAATGCAAGAAGACTAAAGGAAATGAAATGAACTTGATAAATTTTAGTAAACCTAGCATTGACACAAGTTAAAAACTCTATAATTAAAATATGCACACCAAGATTTCACAAGAACCATTCAAATCTAGAAATGAGAACAAGCAAGTGAGTGAGAAACCATAATAATAAATGACACAAACGAATATGGACAATATTTGTAGAATTCCTTACACTAATTGCTCAAAATTTTACACAAGTATTTGGCTCAAAAACTCCCTCCTCTTTACAAATGACATACTCCTTCTATAAAATGCAAGGAAGTATTTCAGTCATTCATATCCAATTATAAGTGTACAAGTGTAAGAACAACTATCATTTCTACAAAAGTTCTAGAATATTCTAAAATTTTACAAGTGGACTGACCTATAGGTAATGTGCTTACAATTTGCAGATGCCTTTACAAAATAAAAAATATATTTTATTTTTAAAATATTATAAAGTTCTATAAAAAGAATATTCCTAACTAACTTGAGGTTATTGTGTCAATGTAGTTCCCTATTTTTGATGAAGAATCTTCATCCAATAGTATTGCTCATTGATGAACTAGAGGTCAATATCAGGCTTCAGGAAGATCTCCCTTGACATCTCTCATTTTCTCTTAAGATGATAAAAGTGGGCCCATGATCCTCTTATTATTGTCTATTGTTTGGCCTTGCCCTTGGCTTCTCACCTCCTATATAAACACATTGTCATGTGCTTGAAATATTCATTAGTTATAAGACTTAATGAGATGAGGGCTATGGGTTCCTTAATCAAACTATCCAAGATATGCAACATTTCACCTTCCTATTGTTTGAAGTCCTTGGCTAGGTCCTCCATTCATTTAGACTAATTACTTAGGGGTTCAATTGTGTCTACCAATATGGACATATCCATATTCAAATGTGTTGAGGTGATAGTCCTAAATATAGGGACTAGGTTCTTGGTCAAAGCCTTGATCAAGTCTTTACTTGATAACTTGAATCCTGCCATTAGTCAACTTGGCTTGTAGTCTTAGTGATTTTCTTCTCCATTTCTCCCTACTTAGTTCTAATTGAGTTTAAATAATTGAATAGGTCAGTCATGGTGTCCTCAAAATTCTTGAATCTATCTTCATGGATTGATAAGATAATAGGTTCCTTTAGATTCTTGTTTTACTGTAAGAGGCCCTTGATGATGGTTTTAAACTATTGAGGTTAGGCCTGGGCTACATCAAGGATAGTTTCTTCAAATATCCTACATTCTCCTAGATTTTGGCCTTAAATAGGGATCAAAATTGTGAATGGATCTATCTTTTGGAGGGTGAATTCCTCACCTCCAACTATGGCCTTCTTTTCAATCACTCTTTCTATACTGGTAGTATGTATATTAAACTAAACTCCCAATGATGATTGAGTCACGTTTAGAGGATTTAAAGTTTTTATTTGTTTACCACTTAGCTCTCATGGATCTATCATCCTTTATTCTTCTTCATTTTGCAAAGCCACGATCCATGGATTAAACTCATCATATACAATGATGTTGATAGATTTTATAATGGCCCAAGGATGGTGCATGGTAATAATCTTATACAACTTTCCATATATAAACCATTCAAGAAAGGTTGGATAATGAATTAGGTTTTCATCACTAAAAATGTTGACCTCACTCAAAGGATGAGTGAAGGTTGACTTAGGATTATTACCTTCTATTGGAACTAAAGTTATATCATATTTTATTTTTGGTGGGGTAGTAACAGGGACCAAGTCTAATGCTACTTCTTTCCCTTTTTATTTATTTATCTCTTCAGCTTGATCTTCTTCTTCATCTAATTCACAGGCACTAGCTAGTATCTTTAGGGCATCTTCCACTATTTCTTTAGGATCTAATGCTATAATGTCAATTGATTCAACTTGTGATCATGGTTCTTCAGGTTGGGTTGAATATGATACCATCTCATTGGGTCTTATTTTGCTACGCCCCTAACCTATCACATGTATGAGGATAGTATTAGCTGACTTGTGGCTTACTTATCCCTCTTTGACATTATATTGTGATCAACTTGTGGCTGAATTTTTTCTTTCTTTAGATTAGTATGTTGGCCTATGGAGTAACCATGGCCTAGTTAGACTATATATAGGAGGTAGTGGGTAATCATTTATCATCATATTGTGAATTCTGCTCTTATTGAAGCTTGTGTAGGTTGCCCCCTCAAAGTGGCTTATCCATTATCATATATTTGGATATATTTCAGTCATATTTGGATATAATTCTGCTGTTATACTTAATTCTTGAAGTAATTTCATTACAAGTGGTATCAGAGCTGCGATTTGGGCAATCTTGTGGGTGAAACACTAATTTTGAGATATATAAAAAAAGGTTGCTAATTTATTTGAAATGTTTTTATTGGAAGTGAGAAATCATCACATTAAGCTTCCATTAAAATTTCAGATCATTTAGATCTATTTTTAAAAAGGTATCGCTATTTTATGTTTTTTCATAAAATTGCTCTATCATGGGCAATTCAAAGAATTTTTCTAAGTTGTTTACATTTTTGGAAAGATTATAAAAATTTGGCTATGGTTTGTTCTTTGTATATTTTGAATTGAGGCCGAAATAATTCCAAAATCTCTTGGTCAAAGTTGGGTCAAAACTGTCAATAAGGGTCGACATCATAAAACCCTTTTATGGCAGGTCCACAAACTCAGGGCCGAGGAAAGGGTGCTAAAACTCCAGGAAAAAATCCTAACAAGGATGAGATGGAGTTAGAAGGGGGGTGTAATAGACCCTTTGTACCAGGGTTTTTTGACATAGATCACAAAGTGAGCCAGCTTGACTATAGTGTGCAATGCATTCAGAGTGAGGTGCAAGACATACAATCTAATATGCAATCCATACAAGATAGTTTGGGATATATCATGATGGCTTTGAATATTAATCAATCAAATCATCAAGCTAACTCTATTTCACAAACCCACTAGGGTGGTTCTCCTAACCAGTCTACTTCAAATCCAACTCCATGGCCACAAAAGAACCTATTACCAAAAGTGGATATGCGCAAATTCAATGGAAAAGATCCACTCAATTGGCTCAACCAAATGGAGAGTTTTTTTGACCTACATCAGATTCCAAGTGGACATAAGGTTACCATGGCATCCTTGTATCTTGAACCTGATCAATTCATTTGGTATCGATGGTTGTGTGCTCAAAAGAAAAAGATGAGTCTTAATGTCACCTGGTCAATTTTTACAGAGCAGCTACAATTACACTATGGCAATAGTGTGACAGATAATTACTTTAGCCAACTGGCAAAATTGTGACAAACTAGCTCTATCAAGGATTATATTCATCATTTTCAGAACCTATCCTTATGTGTGGAGACAATTTTTGATGCAAACTTGAATGACCTATTTTTGGGTGGACTCAAGGACCACATTCAACATGAGGTACGCATGTTTAATCCACTTAATATTTCTGAATCTATTATCCTAGCACGTAGAGCTGAGGAAAAATTCATATCCAATAAGAAGCAGTCATTCACTCACTTCAAAGATCGTAGCATATCATCATCAACATTTCCTCCATCTACTAGATTGACCCCTTAGAAAATTGAAGAAAAGCGTGCAAAAGGATTATGTTTTGGTTTTGATAGCAAGTGGAGTAAAGGACATAGATGTGCTGAGAATAAGTTATTCTATATTGAGGGACCAAATGAAAATGAAGAAGCAGATGATGCCTCCAATGATGATGAGGAAGATATAGAGGAGGTACCTAAAGATTCCCAACCTACAATCTCTTGTCATGCACTTGCAGGTATTAGCACTCCACAAACTCTTAAGGTGGTGGGTTCCCTCAAGAAATAGAAGGTGATAGTGTTGATTGATTCTGGGAGCACACATAACTTTATAAACCATAAGTTGGCCACTCGATTGAACTTTTTCATCTACCCAGCACTAGAATTTCAGGTGATGATTGCAGATGGTGGCACAATTAATTATTCAGGAAAATGCCATAGTATTAAGCTTACTATGGGTGGGTAAAATCTTGACTCTCCTATGTTTGCTATTCCCATGGGTAACACAGACATTGTTTTGGGAGTTCAATGGATCACAACCTTAGGTACCATTGAGATGAACTTCCAAGAACTATTCATGCGCTTTCATTCTAAAGGTAAGAAAATTGAACTACATGGATTACATGCAAAATCTCCACAATTGGTTAGTTCACATCAAATGACCAAGATGCTAAAAAAGGGGCAGAGGGAATTATTGCACGATTATGCTCTATAGAAGTTCAACCCCCAAAGGTATCTACACATCCTGATCTACAAATAATTTTTGAAGACCACTCATCTATTTTTGGGGCCATGCCAAAAGGACTACCACCAAAAAGAGAACATGATCATGCCATTCAACTAATTCTAGGTAGTCAACCACCAAATATCAGACCATATAGATATCCATATGCATAAAAGAGTGAAATTTAAAAGATGGTCCATGAGATGTTGGAGGCAGGGATCATAAAGCATAACCAAAGTGCATAGTCATCACTAGTGGTCATGGTGCGGAAGAAGGATGACACATGGAGGATGTGCCCTGATTATAGGGAACTCAACAAGTACACCATCAAAGATAAGTTTCCTATTCTAGTAATTGATGATTTACTTGATGAGTTGCATGGTGCTAATTATTTCACAAAATTGGATCTTCGCTCAGGGTACCATCAAATTAGAATCAAGGATGAAGATGTTCATAAAACTGCTTTTAGAACACATGAGGGCCATTATGAGTTTTTGGTAATACTCTTTGGTCTTACAAATGCACCATCTACTTTTCAGAGCTTGATGAACACTATTTTTAGGCCTTTTTTAAGGAAGTTTGTGCTATTTTTCTTTGATGACATATTGATTTATAGTCAAACATGGGAAGCACATCTGCAACATGTGAAACAGGTATTGATAGTTTTGGAGAAGCACCAACTTTATGCGAAGCCATCTAAATGTGATTTTGGAGTATAGGAGGTAGAGTACCTTGGTCACATTGTTTCCATGAAGGGGTCAAAGTTGATTCTCAGAAGATCAAAGCGATAATGGAATGGCCCATGCCAAAAACTCTCAAAAACCTTTGAGGTTTTCTTGGACTAACAGGTTACTATAGAAGATTTGTGAAAGGTTATGGTAGCATAGCAGATCCACTCACTGCATTGCTAAAGAAGGATGCTTTCCATTGGAATGATGATGCCACCAAAGCATTTGAGAAACTAAAAGTATCTATGTGCACTACTCTAGTTTTGGCTACTCCAAACTTCTCACAAACATTCATTGTTGAATGTGATGCTTCTGGGTCTGGATTGGGGGCAGTACTAATGCAGGAAGGAAGACCCATTGCATTTGAAAGTCATCAATTCAAAGGTAAGAATCTACAAAAACTTGTCTATGAGAAAGAAATGATGGCTATTCTTCATGCAGTTAAACAATGGAGGCCTTATCTGATGGGTAGACACTTTAAGGTGAAAACAGATCATGATAGTCTCAAATACTTTTTGGAGCAAAGATTATCATATGAGGAACAACAAAAATGGGTAACCAAAATGTTGGGTTATGATTTTGAAATCATCTACAAGAAGGGTAAAGATAATGTAGTAGCAAATGAACTATCTAGACGGGATGCATCCACAGAAGCATTACTTGGTGCAATGTCCATATTGCAAGCAGATTGGGTGGATGAAGCTAGGTTAGAATGGGAACAAGACAAGGATACACAAGTTCTGATTCAAAATCTCTAGCAAGGTAATTTATCCTCTGACAAATTTGAATGGAAAGGTAATGTCCTATGGTATAAGGGTAGGTTATACTTGTGCAAAACTTCAGAGCTTAAGCATAAGATTCTTGCAGAGTTGCATGCATATCCAATTGGGGGACACTCAAGGTTCTTGAAAAATTATCATAGAATTAAGAAATAATTATTTTGGGAAGGAATCAAGGGAGATGTACAAAAGTTTGTGGAAGAATGCATGATATGCCAACAGAATAAAGGTGAAACAGTTAAGACCCCAGGTTTGTTACAACCATTAGCAATTCCTAGTCAAAGGTGGGAGGAGGTTTCCATGGATTGCATCACTGGGTTGCCTTGTTCTGAAGGTAATAATGTTATTTTGGTCATTGTGGATAGGCTTACAAAATATGCCCATTTTTGTGCTCTCTCACACCCATTTTCAGCAAGTACAGTCATGGCTTTTTTTATGGAAGAAGTTCTCAAATTACATGGAACCCCAAAAATAATTGTAAGTGATCATGATCCTATTTTCACTAGTAATTTTTGGACTGAACTATTTCCTTGTTTGGGTACTCAACTATCTCATATCTCATCTTACCACCCCCAATCTGATGGACAAACTGAAGTGGTTAACAAATGTTTAGAGGGGTATCTCCATTATTTTGTATCAGGTAAACAAGAACATTGGGTTAAATGGCTACCACTTGCAGAATGGTGGTATAACACATCTTTCCATACCTCTTCTAAAATGTCTCCATTTCTAGCACTATATGGTTACCATCCACCTTCCATCACTTCTTCATTAAAGGTGCACACCAAGGTTCGAGATGTGGAAGAGCACATTCAACATCAACAAGAGGTTTTGGATAGTTTGAGAGAGAATTTGGCCTTGGCACAAAATATGATGAAGCAACAAGCAGATCAACATCGGAGTGAGCAAAATTTTGAGGTGGGTGACTGTGTATTTGTTCGTTTGCAACCTTACAAGCAAATGTCCTTGAAGCAATAGAAAAAGGACAATAAACT
The DNA here is from genome assembly GCA_037957365.1 of Torreya grandis. Classification (NCBI taxonomy): domain Eukaryota; kingdom Viridiplantae; phylum Streptophyta; class Pinopsida; order Cupressales; family Taxaceae; genus Torreya; species Torreya grandis. The sequence continues at coordinate 4,212,247 of JARHVA010000381.1, read as the reverse complement.
TGCTCCAAAGTATTATGGCCCTTATCAGGTTCTACAAAAAATTGGAAGTGTGGCTTACAAGCTCGAGTTACCTCATTCATCTCACATACACCCAGTATTTCATGTTTCTTATTTTAAGAAGGTCATTAGACAGAAATTTTTTGCCTAGATAGAGCTCCTAGAACTAGATGAAGAAGGACGAGTCATTTTGAAACCAGAGAAGATCCTCCAAACACGTACTAAGAGGTTGAGAACCAGAGAGATTAAGGAATATTTGATCAAGTGGAAAAACCAAAGCAGTGAAGATGCAACTTAGGAAGGAGAAGAATTTCTGCAACAACATCCACAATTGTTCAATGTTGAGGACAACATTAATTTGAAGGGGAAGGGCATGCTATGCCCCTAACCTATCACATGTATGAGGATAGTATTAGCCGACTTGTGGCTTACTTATCCCTCTTTGAAATTATATTGTGGCCGACTTGTGGCTTTCTTTAGATTAGTAGGTTGGCCTTTGGAGTAACCATGGCCTAGTTAGACTATATATAGGAGGTAGTGGGTAATCATTTATCATCATATTGTGAATTTTGATCTTATTGAAGCTTGTGGAGGTTACCCCCTCGAAGTGGCTTATCTATTATCATATATTTGGATATATTTCAGTCATATTTGGATATAATTCTGCTGTTATACTTAATTCTTGAAGTAATTTCATTACATATTTCCTTTAGCCTTGGCTCAATCTATACTTTAGACCTTTGTGTTTCTATTTGTGGCTATGCTAGAGGGGGTCTATAAGATGAATCTGGTAATAAATGGTACTACTTGGGTCTCATCTACCATATATCGTCACTTGGATTATGCTCTCTTAGTAATCTAGCCTTTGGTTGATATTGAATTTCTTTAATTTCCCCAAAACCTCATGAAATGAAGAGGCCTTAGTTTACATGGGATCATAAGGTCTGGGCTGATGCTCATAAGTCATATTGATCCCCTTTGCCTTTAAATGTCTCTTAACCCTTTCATAGGGGTCTTAGTGTCTTAGCTCAGCAAGTTGAAAATTTAAGGAGGTTCAATGTCTAGAGGTAGCCTTTATATTTTCCCATTGTTGAAACATAGTCCTTCCAATGGTTATGGGTAGGATATGAATTAATCCCTTCCTATTGGTTTTACATAGGCCATATACCCCATTGTATATATGATAGGCCACTCCCTGCTTTGCTAGCTTGATTGGCACATGACTTGGTAGCTTGAGGGGTTGGTTTAGGACTCCTTCAATATTGATGAGTGTGAAATTAGGATAGAGACATATATCTCCCATGGCTTCCATAGTCTTCTTAATTAGGGGGTTGACCCTCATCATTGGGATCCTTGTGATGGTCTCTACTAAAGCTAGATAGACACAATCACATATGAATTATATGTGATCTTTGTACTTGAAAATGTGTAATTTAGAATATTATTGGGTGACTATCTAGGTTCCTTCAGGTGACCATTATTTTATTCTAGGAATCTTGGAGGTGGCAAGTAGGGCATCTAACAAGTATGAAATCATATAAAATTGAATCTTGGTCTTATTCTTTATTCTAGAGAATTATCTACTTAGACAGTTACTAATAATTTCACTAAGGGGAGGGGTAAGCTTCCTTTCAACCATAAAATATATCAAGGGCACCTAGATTGAATCCACATAGGTGGTGGTAAAATTTCCACATAGCCTTTTCATCAAGGTCATAATCATCCTAATCCCAAGTCTAAATTAGCTAATTGGGATGTTGTTATTCAAGTTCAAGAATAATTGATTTCCAAAATACACCATGAGGTAAGATAGGTCTTTAGGTCATTTTACTTTTCCCAATTATTTATGGTGGTCATGTCTATTTATGTCTTAGGTAGCTTTTAATAATTCTCAAAGGTCAAAGGAGAATTATATCCAACCTTTCTAAAGTTACATTTATAAACTATCATGCCTTTATCAATTTTACAATATTTAAATATGGGAGAGATAACATCAATACAATGCAATATCTCTAGTTTAGCTATGGAAAAATAAAGATCGATCATCTGTATGGCCACAATGTCATAATATCTCCTTTTCATAGACAAGTTATTCTCCTCCTCCTTGGAAATGACTGGTTGCTCTTGGATTGTCTAGAATAGCTAGGACTAGTTGTTATCACTTGTGTTTAGAGCCATTACATCAAACTATGTGTCCTTGAAGATCCTCCCCTTCACATATAAGTTTTTATAGAGTTCCACATCCTCTTTGTGTCTTCAGGTTGCCATGATTGTGAGTTTGATAAATTGATCCCTAGTGGTCTATAGTTCAATTCTGGATTTAATTAATTTTTCTTGGATAATGATTCAATCTCTTAGAATTGATTGTAATTAATTTAGGATCAAATTAGGGCTTTGTAGATGTTAGGGTTTTTATACAGATTGTATCTAAGCTTTAATAGTGATAACTATTTCCACTTAAGTGACCTTTGTGCCTTAGATTTCATTTGGACCCTTGTATTTATACCTTTACCCTTTCTAGGCCCACAAGATCTTAAAATTTATCATTTTATGTCTATGTGGCATGACCTTGGCATATATGTGGCATTTTCATGGCAAACTTACTCATTAATGTTTAAAAAACTGATCGTTGCCTTTTGAAAAAATTACTTTTATTTCACACCGTCAAATCTCCTTACACAGATCAGCATAGTTCATTGATCTCAATCCCTTGAGTTGAACGTCATTGGTCACTCTATGTATTTGGATTTGAATTTATGCCACTTAGAAGTTATATGGGCCTTCTAAGCTCTGCACCTTATTAATCTTACTAATTAACACATTCTCACCATGTGGTGGTCTTGCTTTTGCTTAGAGGTCCATTGAAAAGTCTACCCTCATCCCACACCATCTGATCATCATCATTTGAATGAATGCATATCATTAGATTAAGATATGAGGGATATACCTCTATTAGTTGTTCAATTTTTTTTTTGAGAAGGTGACACTTGTCACCCTCTTGCTCATCTTGGGCCTCATTTGAAGTTTTGACTATCTCGCATCATTTGATCAATCTCATTTGAGTGAATGCAAATCATTGATCCTGCAAAGATGCACAATGTTTAAGTAAGGGTCAATACACATAAAGATCTTAGGTTAAATACTTTAGACCATGTTTTTATTTCATGTTAATAAATATGAAATAAAACTTAGGCTAAAATGTTTAAGCTAAGCTTAGAACATAATAAAAGGGGGATCCCATGACTAATAATAAAAGGACTCAACATAAGGTTTTTAACCTAAGGTTTTATCATATTAATAAATATGCCAAAAATTTGTGGTAAAATCTTTAAGCTAAGTTATTTTAACAATAGGACTCTATGAATAATAAAATCATAACATAAGATTTTAGCCTAAGGTTTTATTGTATTAATAAATACAATTAAAACCTTAGGGTAAAAACTTAGGTTAAGTCTATGTCATAAAAATGTGGGGACCCATTTTGATCTTGTACCATTATCTCTTGGTGATCCAAGTGAATGTGGATCATCGATCTCAATCTTGGTAGTTGAATGTGATTGGTTCCATCGATCAAGGCTCTTAACTTTTTAACTTTATCTCACACCATATGATTAGATGGAGGTCGTCGATCCTATAAAGATGAGAACTATTTAAGTTAGGGTTATGAATTAGATGGAACCTAGGACAAAGCATTAGGAATAAGGTCTTATTTATGTAAATAAACATGAATAAAACTTTAGGACTAAGATCTTAGTCTAAGTTTATAATATAACAATAAAGACCCTTCGAATAAAATTCATGGCATAAGGTTTTATCCTAAGGTTTCTATTATTTTAATAATACAATTGAAACCTTAGGGTAAAATCTTAGGCTAGGTCTATATAATAAAAAGGGACCATTTTACTCTTAATATTGATCTCACACCATTGGATCTTGGTGATCCGAGTGAATTTGAATTGCTGATCTCAATCCATGGAGTCGAGTGAGATTGGTCCTATGGATCAAAATATTATGATTATTAAGCCCATGTTGCACTGTCTAATTATGTTCACCCAAGTAAATGTGAGTCATTGATCCTATAAATAGGTACAATGTTTAGGTTAAAACTCAGAGGCATATGAAACTTAGGATAAAATATTAATATTAAGGTCTTGTTTATGTTAATAAACATGAATGAGACTTTAGGACCGAGATTTTAGTCTAAGTTATAACAAAAGGACCATGCATTATTTAGACTAAGCTTGGGAACATAATAAAATGACCCTACAATGATAAAGTTAGACCATGCTATGATAAAAGGGAATAAGGGGACTTGGTATATAAAAGGGACCAAGCATATAGTCATTAGACTAAGGTTTGGTCATGTTGAAAAACATGACTAAGCCTTAGTATAAAAATTGAACTAAGTCTATGGCATTTTTAAAGTGTTCTCATGTGAATTGTTCCTACCAATTTTGAATTTGTTCCAAAAAATCATGTGCTAGTGTTTCTTGAATGAGAGTTTCAAGAAGCTTTAAACATGGATTTAATTTGACTTTCTGTAGACCAAAGGCTAGTAAAATTCCAAGTTGGGATTAAACTGTAAAATCCAAGCATAGTTCATTCAAGGAGGGTTCCATTAAACTTGCAACTTGAAACATGAAGAGAAAATGTTAGAAAATGTAGAGAAGGTCAAACCAGAGCCATGAACAAATAATCCAACCAAGTCAAGGTGTGAATGATCTTCAAATACAAAAAATGTGCAAACATGCTAGTGGTACTCTGGTTAGGTGACTTTTCAATTATAAGGTACAAATTTGCATAATTTGACACAAGGGTCCCCATTTTGTATAAATGGGGGTCTGTTGACCTCAAAAAATGGTCACTTTTAGGGGAAACATAATAATATGTTAGAATTCAAAGACTCTACTTCAGATAAATAACTAGATTACCTATTCCACTTGATCAATATCATCATCAAGATCAGTTCATGGTTAAAATAAATTTTGTTTATATATAATTAAGATCAAATATAAAAACCTAATCATATTATGTGTTTGCTTTGATTCCACTTACTATTTGCCATGAGATTTAGAGAATAACTTCAAAATTTCATGCCTTTAATCATGAACATTGATTTATAGAATGTTTGGATATCCATTAAGAACAATGCTTTAGCTCAGGGAAGGCTTGGGTATTACTCTACTACCAACTAGGCATCCATAGCCCTGACAGAGATGCATTTGGATCCATTTAAAGTCTTGCTCCACTATCAACCAAATGTTCATATCCTTGGTGGAGATTACCAGCATCACCTTTACTTTGAAAGCTTTTGATTTTGCAATAAGTTCTTATTTTTGTATTTTTTAGATTATTTTGTATTTCTAGCGAAGGTTGGGAACTAGGTTAGTTAGGTTTTGGGATTTGGTCAAATGTTTGATCTTCATACAATTATCTATGGTTACAACATTTGTCCCCGATAAGGATGTTTGTTAAGTGCAAGCATGATTATGTCTTAATAATTCAATATTTTATCCTATATGTGAAATCCTTCTTAAAACCAACCTTAAATCAAAACAAGGCTTAAAACCTTATGAAACAACCAACCTATCCATCAGTCCTTACTAGTATTTAAGTGAACTTTGAGCTAAGGGCTATCCAAGAGAACTTATTAGAAGTAAGGAACAAAGTATAGAAAACAAACACACAAATAAAAAGCAACAAAATAGTAAACAAAGGAAAAATAAACATATATATATATATATATATATATATATATATAAACTTATGTACAAATAAAAGACATGAAGGAAAAAATAGAAATAAAATAATCTATCCTACCTACACTAACTCTAACTATCCTTACAATTTAATCCATAAAGACCCTAGGGGGAATAGTAGAAAAGTAGTGCTTAAAGTACTGCCCATTGGTGGGTAGTGTGAACTCTACTCCTTGTAGGTCTTTCATCTTGAAGTTGTTGTTTCCAAGTATCTCAATAATCTGGTCGGGACCTATCCCTGAAGGTGTGAACTTCCCATGTTTACCTTTATGCTCAGATGCCTTGTCCCAAATAAGAACTAAGTCTCCTTGCTTGAACCAACTTTATCTTTGATCACGTATTAAACCACCTCTTCATTGTGGTTTGGTGCTTGCTAAAATTAAAAAAATCTTCTTCTCATGCATCTTCCATCTCAATAATGTCAAGAAACCTTGAGCTTTCCAATTATTGATCCTCCTCCATGTATTCTTGCATGAACTTGTATGTTGGTAACTTGAGGATGATGGGAAAGATGGGATCTTGGCCATATACCAACAAGAATGGAGATGCATTGAGAGCCTACTTAATTCTAATTTTATCTACCCAAAGTGAATACTTAAGTAGCTTATGCCATGTCTTAGGCTTGTCTATTGTAGACTTCTTTATTGCCTTCATCAGGTTCTTATTGGTCAATTCAGATACTCCATTACCTTGAGGATAATGGTTAGATGAGAACTTGAGAATGATGCTATTATCATATGTCCATTATATCATATCTATGGATTTAAAATTAGATCTATTATCATAGACTAGAGATACAGGTGTCCCAAACCTGGTGCATATGTTTTCTTCTAAAAAAATGATCACTTCTTTGGTCCTATACTATTTAGTTACCACTACCTTAGTCCATCTGGTGTAGTAGTTAGTAGTAGTTAGAATGTATTTCTGATTTTCGAATAAATTGGGGTTAATTACCCCCATGAAATATAGTCCCCATTAAAGAAAAGGTTTATCCACCATAACTAGCTAAAATGACATGGTTGCCTTTGGCTCTTTTGTGCTGAAGACTTGACATGAATGGTACTGCCTTACATGCTTATGGACATCCTTCAAGATTGTGGACCAATAATAACCAGATCTAAGGATTTTATGAGCTATTGTCCTTCCAAATGGATGTCCACTTCCTAGCTTCTCATGAAAAGTGATCATGATCTCAAATGTTTCTTCCTTGGAGACACTCCATCTTTAATTAGATATTGGGTTGACTTGAGTCTTAGGGCTCTTCTTTATTCCTTGGTTAACCCTGCAGGACAAGTGCCATTGATCAGCACATGTATAATAGGATCATACCAATCATTTGAATGAAAACCTTGTTGTTTAACTTGCATGACACTTAGCTTAGGGTTAGTATTGACAATAAATTGAATTAGACCTTAGCACCTTACCAATTTTGCAGTCTTCATTTCAATGTCATACTTTTGAAGCATAGACATCCACTTACCTCTCCTTTATCCTAGCTCATTCTAACTTAGCATGAGCTTGGTGTTCGGGTCTGGTAAGATTGCATGCACCTTTTTCCTAAGAATTTAGTGCCTAAATTTTTTCATTACCTTAACTAATGCACATATTTGATTTTCAATTAAAAAATACTTTAACTCAACATTCTTAAAGTTCATGCTCATGAAAATAATTGGGTGAACACATCCATCAGATTTATGAGTTAAAACTATAGCAATAGTATGATCAAAAGTAAAATAATAAAGGTAAAAATCTTTGGAGAAGTCTAGACTTATCAAGACTGGTGTCTATCCAATTGCCTCCTTGATGTCCTTAAAATACTTCTTGGTTTCTTCGTTCCAAGTGTAGACACCTAAAAAGTGTCTAACCCTTGGTCTTCCTCTCTCTCCTTGGTCCCTTACCACTTCGACTATACTTAACCTACCGAGGTCTTATTAATTGAAAATAATCATCTATTTTTAATTAATAAGTCCTTTTTTTCCCTCTCCTTGCCACCTCGCCACCCTAGGATACCCTCCTTGGATCCCCTTCATTCCCCACATGGCCATTTAATGCCTTAGACTCCCATTCCAACCTCTCCTCTCGCCCATTTAACCTCCGTCGACCGTTTCATCCTCGCATTCATTTGACCCGGCCGTTGGGAAATGGATGAAAGGCTATTTTTAGCCTTTCTCCAGCCTTTCAGCCGCCGACGTCGGTCAGCCTTCGGCCGATGTCGGCGATATTGCCGGCGTCGGCACCCTTCATAACGGTTTTCTTCACCGTTATCTCTCCCTGGTTCTTCTCTCGGCTTTTCTTGGCTTCTCTGCGTTTTCTCTTTGGCATCCCGACTCTTGAACCTTCGTATCAAACCCTTGTATCAGCAATCTCTCTACCAATCAATCTGACTCTCCCCCTCAAGTACACAGTAAGCTTATGCAAGTGAACAACAGGGATTCTTCATCAGCAACAGGTCTTCAACAAGCGGCAACAAGATCAACACCTTCTTCAGCAGGGCACAGGTAAGTACTCTGTTTATTTGCTTTATGCTTTCTAGTTATCATGTTTTAAACTAGATTCAGCTCTTCTACCCCCCCAGACTGCTAACCAAACCAGACAGACCCGGATTCCTATCTCCCTAATTGGTCTCCTTTATCTCTCTGTCCCTTTCTGTCCATTTGACTCCCCTGCACAGACCCCCTGACTGCCTCAAATCAGACTCAGACCCGTCCACAGACACGTCCACAGACCAAACCACAGACCAAGCCCGGACCATCCACAGACCAGAACCTGCCCTGACCCGTCTGGAGGCCATTGCCCCGACCGACGCCGGTCGTTACCCCCACCGACGTCGGCAGACTAACCGACGTCGGCAGACCCCACAACCGACGCCGGTAGGACCACCGACGCCGGTGACTGCAACCAGTTTGACAGCTTCTTCCAGGTAAGCCTTTGCTTCCTTTTCTCTTTCAGTTTGCTATTTATTTCAGTCCTTTTTAGCATTCTATCTTTTTATTAGACTTATCTTTATCAAAACAGTGGGTTGACCTCCCTTAAGGAAGTTCTCATACTTCTAGGAACAGGCTTTCGCCTGGCAACCCACCATCTATCTGTCTAACATTTTCTTGTCCAAGTTTTCTTCTCCTTCAGGTGTCATTCCTCCACAGCCAAAGAGGAGTATTCACAACGTCTGGATTTATGGTGCGCAGTCTTTATCCAGGTACTTCACAAGCCTTGTCCATTACTTCTTTAGTTTCTTCTTTCTCTTAAATCTGAAAAAAGCAAATTTTGAGTAGAAACATCTCTGGCACGCGCGGTGGGACCCTAGGTTCCTCCTGGGTTCCTTTTCTTTTTCATTCATTTAGGAGCATTAGGTTCTTACCTTTTCTCTTCCTTCTTTTCTTCTCAATGACACTATAAGCGGGACTAAAACGAATCTTTCTTCCTTGCATTTCTAGACTAGTCTAAACATCATACTCTCAACCCTTTCTCAAACTTGTCTTCATAGCAAACATCACATTTCGACTTGGGCATTAAAACGTATTGCACTTTCATTTCTGCTTGTGCTTGCATTAGTCCACATCTAGTAACTTAATCCGCATATTGAATAAATCGTAGACACTTGATGTTACACTACCGAACCACATGCACTAAAACAAACATAAAACTTACCTGAGACAAGGCCCGATTAGGATTTCATCCCCCAGCGGATACCTTACCTGTCCCGGTGACCCTACTTGGATTTCATCACCAAGGGGGAAGCCCACTCCGTTCTCTGGCGGAGTCTAAACTCTAGGCGAGGTATATCTTGGCTAAGCGAGACCAGCTAACCACTGGAATCGTGAAGTGAGGGGAGCTTGCTCCTTAGCACCAGGCCACGTACCAGACCCTAACACAGACTTTGAGCACCTAAAACAACACCTGAAACCATCTTTAGACCGCCTTCTTCTTGGACCCATTTCTCAGCCAATCTCCCTAAACATTCATCTAAGGCATAAGCCACAATTTCTAAGGTTAATTCCTAGGATTTATCGCTTAGGCTTGTCTATCTCTCTCTGTTTTCCTCTTCTCATCTGTTTGTTTGAGTGAGTGAGGATGCTTTCTTCATTGTTTTTCCAAGAACCTTTTGGTTCTCTGGAAAACACAGTCACCGACATCGGTTCTGCCACCGACGTCAGCTTCCCCCTGTCACCGGCATCGGTTCTGCTACCGACGTCGGCTTCATCTGTTACCGACATCGGTTATCTGACTGACGTCGGCCATATTTCTTACCGACATCGGTTTTTAAACCGACGTCAGTCTCTGTCACTGTCCTTTTTTTTAAAAACCAGTAGCCTGAAACCTGTCCCTTCTCTGTCAAAGACTCCATCCTGGTTTTCTGAAACTGAGCAACACAGTTCCTGAGACCTGAACCTTCTTTGCCTTGCATGGTTTTGACTCGTAGCCAAGCCAAGGCTCTTGTCGACCACGCTAGCCGTCAACCACTTCCGTCCACCCCGTCCGTGACCAAGCCTACAATGGAGTTCAACTCAGAGACCGAAAGAACTCCTGCCCGTCCAACCCCGCCACAGACTCCCATTGTCCAAGAAGGGGACCAAGACTTCGAGCGATTCTTGGACCTCAACGTCAAGGCCTTGCAACACTATCTCGCGCATAGCCAAACGCGAGACTCCTTGGGCAATCCAATCTACGGAATGCCAACCTCCCTTGTCGCGACTACGGCTGTATCGACAGCATCCGTAGTTCAACCTTCAGACACTCAAGCCATCGCTTTGACCACTGACCAGAATTTGACCAATCCTCCAGGTGTGGCCTCTCCCTCTATCATTGGGCCCACTTCCACCGGGGTTCCGGCCCCCTGTCAACCCCAACCCGCTCAACCGCTATCCACTCCTTTTCAAAACCTTGTCGTCTCTATCCCGCCTACCCTGGCCCCTATCAACACCAGGGTGGCTTCTTACCCTTTGGCCCCCGTTACCATAGTCCAACCTCTCGTGGCAACAATGGGCCCGGCTATGTCTTCTAACCAACCACCTTTAGCCTCCACCTCTGCCCCTGCGATTAGTCATCCGTATATTGTACAATTGACTATGTCGCACGCCTCCTCTAACCTCTTCCAAGTGCCATACAACTTAGGGGGCGCGCAACCCGTCAATCTGTCGGCAGACATCATCAAAATGCTGATGGACAAGATGGCCAGTCTTGAGACCTCTGTTTCTGGCTCGCGCAACACTCTTTCATACGAGCAGATCTGCAACGAACCCATTCATCCTTATGTCCCAATCAGACCATACCCCAGCCAGTGGGAGCTTTCAAAGTTTTCTCACTTTCAAAACAAGGAAGACCCACAGCAACACTTGCGGGCATTCAGACATGCCTGCTACCTCATTGGCCATGACGATGCGTTACTCTTACGCACGTTTCCTATGTCTCTCTCGGGTGCTGCACTTGACTGGTACAGCTCCCTTCCTAGCCATTCTCTCTTCTCATTCACACAATTGGCTCAGCTCTTCCTCGATCACTTTTCCATCAACATAACCAAGAAGGTCTCAATCACGGACCTCTATTCTATTCGGCAATTCGAGGACGAGTTCATAGCCGACTTCGTTGCTCGATGGAGAGGCCTTATCAATCAACTCTCCTTTTCCTTACCCCAGGCCGAGCTTATTGAACTCTTTTCCCAAGCCTGTGCCAGACATATCTCTTCCACCCTGAGGGTTCAAACCTTCCGCACTTTTGATGAGGCCTTCACGATGGCCCGCAAACTTGAGTTACGTGCCATCGAGGAGAATAAAGTCAAGTTGCGGAGCAAGAATCCCAGCTCTAAGACCAACGACTCTTCTTCTGCTAAGCCATCATCATCCAATTCTAAATCCAAGGCTTCAGCTAATGCCGTGGTTGTCAGACCTTCATCCTCTTCGTCCAATCAGCCTGAGCCCTCTACATCTCAGAGCGCTACTCGGAAATTCCAGCAAAGATACGTGCAGCGACGATATACTCCTCTTGGAGAATCATATGCGTCTGTGCTGGAAAAGCTTCTTAAACAGGGAGTCCTCAATCTCCCTCAAGCCTGACCTCCTCCACAATTCAATCCCTCACACGCCATCCCCGCGTGGTATAGGGAGCAAGACTTCTGCAGCTTCCACCGTGTTAAGGGCCATGACACGAAAAACTGCAAGACCTTTAAGAACATAATCCAAGACATGCTTGAAAAGGGGGATCTCATCTTAGACAATCCAAATGCACCCCCTAATCAGGCCATTGACATCTTCAAACAACCCTTCCCCAATCATCTGCCAACTCAAAACAATGTCCAGACCTTAATTGACGACAATCATGAGCACAATATTCGAACAGTCAATACGGTCTCTCCTTTCGTCCCCAATCAACCTCTTGAGGTTAGTCCATCAATCAGTCTGTCACATGTGGACGAGCCTCTCTCCCCGGCTAGTTCTCCATTGACCTCTCTCATCTTGAAGGACGCCTCGGCCTTACCAGCACCACCGGTCTCGCCATCTTCCTTTCTGCAGCCTATGGAGGACCCAACCCTTCCTACTCCTCAGCCGCAAGTGGAGGGCACTGTCATCCCTGCCCTTTACCCGCTGGAGGAGCCTCGCTCCCTGGTCTCTTCTCCACCCGGGGAAGACCCGGTCTCCCCTTCGTCTTCATCTAAATCTGTCATGACTTCACCACACCATGTGTCTAAGACCACTACACCCATCTCGTCCTCAACCTCGCAACCATCAACATCTTCCTCTCAGCCATTTTCCCGGTTAGTGGAGAAGATCGAACTTCTCCCTCCAAGGAAAGTGACGGCTCAGGTGTTGTGGGAGCGTCTTAAAGCCCTTCAACATATCCGCACCCTCTCATCACATGCCGCTAATCCTCCTAAGACAGAATCTCGTCAGACTCTTGACAAAGACCAGACTCTCAAACCTCAACCAAACCCGTCCAAACCAAAGTCTGCATCTATCTCGTCTAAACCCATCAAGTCATTTGGCATTCGTCCTATCTCCACCCTCACTCACCCGCAAGTGAAGATGGACCTAGGCCAGACCTCGACCAGTAGTAGTCTTCCAACCAAGGCGAAGAAGACTGCCAGACCACAGAAATGAACGCCTCCTTCTCTGTCACCATTGCCATCCATTTTGGGCCCCCATCCTTCGACCTTGGCTAGCATCCTTCCCACTCCGGCCTTCAACCAAAACTCGTTGCCTCCTTTGCTTCCTCTGCATATCTCCAGTCGTCCCTCTCCTAAAAAGGTGGTATCAATCACCAAGAAAGAGCCGTCTCCATCTGTCACCGCGCCATCAACCCATAAGGTGGCACGGAAACCTCTTCTAACCTCGCCTAAGCAAAAGTCACCAACCTCACGCATATCAAATAGCACGGACCCTCTGTTGGGCTCATACTCGTTGATATTGCGCTGACTTCTCCAGACTTCCGACATAACCCTTCCGCCCATCAAGCCTTTCCAACCTCTCGGGTCCAAGCCCTCCTGGTTTGACGATACGAAAATTTGCTTATATCATCATACACCAGGACACGACACCGAGACTTGTTGTGCCCTCAAGGCCGTCATTCACCGCCACATGGACAAAGACACTCTTCTCCTTGAGGACACCCTTAACCAGACCCCGACTCCCTCTCATCCAACCTCTTCAAACACGTCAACATCTCACTAGCAAGACATGACCCCTTCCTCACCTCCTATTTTTGAAATCAATGCTATCCGTATAACCACTAGGTCACAAAAGGACAAGGCCAAAGAAAAAGCTGCCATACCTTAGACCTATCCCTTCGTCAAGCCACCCCTTGCGCTCAAGCCTAAAATTTCTATTCTTGGCGCATCCCAACCTTCTTCGTCTTCCTCTTCTGGGCCAATTCACGACTCCATGCTGAAGCAGCTTCACCAAACACCTGTGAAGATGTCTCTTTATGACCTTATCCAAACCTCGCCTCAGCACCGTCAAGCCCTTATCCAAGCCTTGCAGGCAGCGAAGGTCCAACCCGAGGACCCCCAACCACTCGCTGCCCTCGTCCATTCTTTATCTCCTGTCGCCTCCATCACATTCAGCGATTCTGAGATTCCCACATCTAACACAGAAGATCAGGACGCCGCCCTCTTCATCACTGCCTATGTTGATCGGACACGCATTAAACGCGTTATGATCGACGGCGGCGCTAGCATCAACATAATCTCTACCCACGCCTTTGATCAGCTGGCTCTTCCCAAGAATTGCATCTCCAAAACTGACGCGATCTTACGCTCTTTCAACGACACCACCACCACGACCATTGGCACAGTCATCCTTCACATTCACATTGGTCCACGCACAGTCTCGGAGCTCTTCTATATCATCGAAGGAGAGTTTCAATACAACCTTCTACTGGGCTGACCTTGGATCCGTGCCATGGCCTGTATACCCTCCACCCTGCACCGTTGTGTGAAGTTTGAACATGACGGGCAAGTCCACACCATTCCCGCTGACCCCTCACCCTTCAAGACTTGCAACACCACCTACCATCCTAACGATGTCCTCATTCCCATCAAGCCGTCAACTCTGGCACCGCCTCCATCTGCGAAAACTTCGACCAGTTCGCAATCGACAGTTGCCCTCACCCCTCCTCTTCAAGCGCCGACCAAAGACCCCATGGAAGACATCTTCCAACGACTATCACTTGGGGAATATCGCTTGTTGACCCTCGACATGTTCCAAACTCTGCAAGAGTATGGACGCCTTCACCTCAGTCCTAATTACGACCATCGGATCGGGACAGTCATACCTTATGGTCCTCCTCACTTCCAAACCAACTTTGTCTATGGGGGGCTTAATCAAGCTCCTACCAATGGCAATTCCCTCTCTTCGCCCCAACCTTTCACATCTGATTTCTCGTTTCTTGGCAACCCCGCCTTTGTACACACTTACCTTCACAGGTGTGCATGGAAGGGTTTTGGTTTCGGACGATATGAGCAGGGCTCCCATCAGCCCATCAAGCCGCTCAATGATCACGATGCCAAGAAATGGTATGGCCTGGGATATCATGACCCCACTCAGGCCCCTTCCGACCTTTGTCCCAAACCAACCATTGACCAATCTCTTCCAGACTCGCCCATTTCTCCTTCGTCACCTACGGAGTCGGTGGTTTCCATCCCTCCTAGTTTTTTTTTTCTATAAACACCATCCGCTTGGAACCCCTGACCTATCAGCTCAATGGGGTGCCCAGGTCTCTCCCTCTCATCTTTCCTAGCATGGTAGAGGATGAGTCGGCAACCATTCACACTGTCCACTACGTTGACGATGATGCCATCCTTTCCTACATGGGTGCCATGACTCTTTCATCCAGCGTTTCCTCCCTTCCGAGACCCAGGTTATGTTAAATGAATCCACCATTGACATCAACCTCCCTTCTTCTTCCGATGTTCCTCACGTCTTAAAGATTGGCCAATCTTTAGATGCTCAGGAGTAGCTTGACTATGCCCAGTTCCTTTCCAACCATAGCAAGGCCTTTGCCTGGACTTACAGTGACATGCCTGGCATTGACCCCACCATTGCTACCCATAACATTGTCACCAAACCAGAGGCTAAGCTTGTTAGGCAAAAGCTTCGAAAGATGCATCCTCGCGTTGCGCTCCTTGTCAAAGAGGAGCTTCAGCGCCTTCTTTCTGTCTCCTTCATCCAACCCATCGATTATCCACAGTGGGTCTCTAACATCGTCCCAGTTACTAAAGCAACTGGGGGGATTCGGATCTGCATGGACTATCGCGACCTTAACCTAGCCTGTCCCAAAGACGACTTTCCTCTTCCTAACATTGACCAGCTTGTTGATCTCACGGCCGGCCATGAAATGCTATCTCTCATGGACGGGTTTTCAGGATACAATCAAATCTTGATCGCACCGGAAGATCAGCACAAGACTACCTTTATCACCCCATGGGGGACTTTCTGCTATCGAGTCATGCCTTTTGGCCTGAAAAATGCTGGTGCCACATATCAGCACGCCATGACCTACATTTTCCACGATCTCCTCCACAAAATCATGGAGGACTATGTGGATGACCTTCTCGGCAAGTCCAAACTTCGCCGCGACCACTTGACCATTCTCACAATCATCTTCTCTCGCCTTCTGCAATACAATGTCTACCTTAACCCCAAGAAGTGTGTCTTTGGGGTCCTCTCAGGCAAACTTCTCAGCTTCATCGTTTCCTTCCGTGGTATCGAGATAGATCCCGCCAAGATCCACGCTATCCTCGAAATGCCACCCCCGACCAATCTCAAGCAGCTTCGCAGTCTACAAGGGAAACTCCAGTCCATTCGCCGTTTCATCTCACAGCTTTCAGACCGCTGCCAACCTTTCCATCACCTCCTTAAGAAAGACGTCTCCTTTAAATGGGATAAGGACTGTCAAGAGGCTTTTAAAGCCCTCAAAGGCTATCTGGTCTCTCCACCAGTCCTCATTCCACCTAAGGACGACCAACCCTTCTACCTTTATATCTCTGCTACCAACCATTCGTTAGGTGCCATGATCACGCACCGAGACGAGCATCATCGCGAGCAAGCGGTTTACTACATCAGCCGAACACTGGTCGACTATGAAACTCGGTATACTCATACCGAGAAACTCTATTTGGCATTAGTCTTTTCCACTACCAAGCTCCGCCACTATCTTCTCAACCACAAAACCTTTGTCGTCACTCACACCGACCCTCTCAAGTACATGCACTCCAAGCCATATCAGAATCAACGTATGGCTCGGTGGCTCATGCTGCTTGCTGAGTTTGACTTTGAATTCATCCAACAGAAATCTATCAAGGGGCAAACCATCGCTGACCAACTGGCAGATGCCCCTCTTCCCGACAACCAACCTTCGCAGTGTGAGTTTCCCGACGAGTTTATCGCTACCCTTTCCACCGATGACACCGTCTACCAAATGACCATGTTCTTTGACGGCTCCAAATGTCAACTCAGTGGGGGTGCGGGGGTCATCCTCATCCCACTCGAAGGGGAGCCCATGCCTCTATCTTTTAAGCTTGACTTTGATTGTACCAATAATATGGCCGAATACGAGGCCTTAATTTTGGGACTTCAGACTGCCCTTTCCCTGCACATCAAGTCTATCAACATCTTCGGCGACTCGCAGCTCGTCGTTAATCAAGTTAACGGTTCATATCTCTATAAAAATGAAGTTTTACAAAGGTATAAGAATCGTGCTGACCTTCTTTTGGCATCTTTCGACCATTACCTCTTGCAGACTGTTCCACGCTCTACGAACAAGTTCGCCGACACCATGGCCTCTCTTGCTTCGCATATCCCGTCTTCATCATCGTCATCTCGCCTTTTTGTCACAGTGCATCACGTACCTTTGCCTTCATACATCTCTCCTCACATCGACCATATCAACACTATCAATTCTAGCCCGCAAGATGACTGGTATAAGCAACTTGTGGACTACTTGTCTCTTTCTATCACTCCTCCCAACCTCTCTAGCAATGCACGGCGAGCTTTCATCAAGTGCACAGCTCGCTATACCATGCTAAGGGGTCTTCTCTATAAGCGAGGCTTTGACGGCCTCCTCCTTCGCTGTCTAACCGCTGCTGAAGCTTCTCATGCCGTAAAGCAAGTCCACGATGGGATTTGTGGTGGACACTTCAGTGGAAACTCAGTTGCCAAGCGCATCCTTCGCCTGGGTTATTATTGGCCCACCCTTCATCAAGACTGTAGCAATTATGTTCGGCGTTGCATCAAGTGTCAGCAACACTCTAACCTACTTCATCTCCCCAGCCATGCCTTGCAAGTCGCTCAGGATTTTTGGCCTTTCTCTCAGTGGGGCTTGGATCTCATCGGTGAGATCAACCCTCACTCATCTCTTCGTCATCAGTCCATCATCACTGCCACTGAGTATTTCACCAAGTGGGTGGAAGCCATTCCTCTTATCTCCACAAAAGCTGACAAAATTGTTGACTTCATCAGCAGCCACATCATCTATCGTTTCGGTGTCCCTCACAAAATCATCACCGACAATGGCAAGTCCTTAAAAAACAAGACTGTCCAAAAACTATGCAACTCATTTGGCATCAAACTCAGCTTTTCTTCGCCTTACTACCCACAAGCAAATGGGCAGGCCGAGGCTTCCAACAAAATTCTCACCAAAATTCTCATGAAGGTGGTCGACGATACAGGAAGGGATTGGCACGTTCATATCCCCTTCGCTTTGTGGGCCTACCGCACTAGCATCCGAACCTCTACGGGTGTTACTCCCTTCTCTCTCATGTACAGAACAGAGGCTATCTTACCTCTCAAAGTACAGATCCCGTCTCTCCGCATCTCCCTGCATGACATTCTCTCCAATGACAAATTTCGTCAAGATCGCTTAGCTCAACTTGAGTTACTCGACGAGCACCGTCTTGCTGCCCTTAATCATCTCCATGTCTACCAAAGTCGCATAAAGCGGGCCTACGACAAAAATCTGTGAGAACGAGATTTCAACATCGGAGACCTCGTCCTCAAAGAGAATCAGCACGTGACCAATATGGAGTGAAGTAAACGAGGCAAATTCGCCCCCAATTGGCTTGGACCTTTTATCATCATGCACAAGTATGGGTCAGGGACTTATCGTCTGTCTTCCCTCGACGGACAGCCAGAACCTAAGCCTCTTAATGCGTTGCATCTTCGACCATTCTTCTGTTAGTCGAGTACTCGTCTACTTGACACGTAACTTGAGCTCGTCCCTTGAGCAATCCTCGTCCTCTTAATCCTCATCCCTTTCAACCCTATTCCCCTTTAACAAGTCCTCTACAACCCTTTTATGATGCATGGATGCTTTGTCCTAATAAAAGGGCATCCTTGAACTTCTACAGCCTTGTCCGTGACTCTCATTTCTATCAATATATACAAATCAAGATGTCAAAACATATCCATGATCACAAAATCAAGTCAAATCAAAAAGACAGACTGATCCCTCGAAGGACAGCTGTGTTATCATTGCTGTAGCTAGTAGACTGATCCCTCGAAGGACAGCTACTCAGACATTATATTAAGCAAAAATATAGACCACTCCCTCGAAGGATGGCTATGACTAATCTTGCTACAAACAACAACTTTTCTTAGAAGCTTCCCACATTGATCAGCTTCGCAACTTGACCATTACATCAAAAGACATCTCTATGTAGGCTTCCCGCATCGATCAGCCTGCACCAAAAAAAAAAAAAAACGAGTCACGGACTTGGCTTGTAGCTGTCTCAGGATCTCTTATAAAAAGGGGCACAGTTATTCCTGCTCTTAAATTGGGTTACCCTATCCTCCTCCTATCACCTGCTCAAGGGACTTCGAGCTCACTTTAATGTCAAAGTGATTTGATTACCGTTCTAACTCAACACTGGTCAACGACGTAATGCATGAACGGGGCTTTTATTCTAATAACCCCTATCTATGCTTCCTTTTTGGTCCTTGTCAATGAAAGAGCGATTTACCTTTCATCTTTTCTCTACGCTTTGGCCACATCAATTGTCGACTCATCTCAAACCCAGCCATTTTCATCATTTTCAGCTGACATCACCCTAGTCCATTTCACATAGTTTCTATGGACACCAATACACATGGAGACTACCGACCAGACCCAATTTATGTTAAGCATAAACCAATACTTGCTGAAGCATAAATAGACCTTCATTCATTTTTAGCATACATCCATCGCGACTATGGAAACTTGCTAGGGATGAAAGACTCTCGACCAATTCTACAGAATACACCATCTGTAGCGTCATTTTATCCTCATCTTACCCTCGTCATTTTGACACTCAACCAAGCTCATCATCGACCATTTTGACCCTCGCAGTCTGAACTACATTGGTCTGAGGCCCTATGACCAGGGCTATGTAGGCAGCACTCAGATACCACATCTTCTGAGGTTAGCTCGACCACCCCCGTTTGTTCGTCTCTATGATGGACAAACCTTCTCTTCTTTGACTCTTATCATGCCCAACTCCGTTAACTTTGACCAAGACTAATCATCGACTTTGACCAAGACCAATCATCGACTTTGACCAAGACCAATCATTCTCTTTGACCCTTCCTCCCTTTTAGGGAGAACTACATCGGCCTGAGGCCCCTACGACAGGGGCTATGTAGGCAGCACTCAGTTGACATGGGGTCTTCTAGGGTTAGCTCGGCCGCATCCTTTCATCCATCCATCCTCTTGACCAATGACCATTGGAGATCATGCGTATCTTCTTTGACCTTCTTCCAAGCCAATGTTGCCTTGGTTGTTTTTGCGTGTGTGCTACCTCATGGCTGGTTAGCAGAATTGTCCGCAGACTATTTTTGACCCTTCGCAAGTATAGGATCGTGAGCCGGTTGATCCCTACTACTTGTGGCTTTTTCGTGTTTCTGGGAGCACTTCTTGAGCCCTGGATACCTGGAACATGGTGACCATTTGGAGCTTTAGCTTAGATTAAGTGACCCGATCAGCAGACGACTAAATGTTGGGGCCCGGTTACTTCAATTTTGGCACTCCTTGACCCTTGACATGCGACAATTTGACCTGACCCTCTCGTGAAGTGGACTACGTGCAATCACGACTATGGCAGCGTTTTCACTCGCTCTCTTCTATCCATTTCTCTGTCAAATCGACACTCGATCTTTGGTTCCCTTCTCTCGACTCCCACTTTGAGGGGGAATACCTCATCCTACTTCGGGGCAATCCACATCAACCCTCACTTGGGGCAACCACTCCCTGTTTTTGTCTTGCAGTTCATCCAGAACAACCAACAAGACAAAAAGGTGTAAATGTAGACACCTAAAAAGTGTCTAACCCTTGGTCTTCCTCTCTCTCCTTGGTCCCTTACCACTTCGACTATACTTAACCTACCGAGGTCTTATTAATTGAAAACAATCATCTATTTTTAATTAATAAGTCCTTTTTTTCCCTCTCCTTGCCACCTCACCACCCTAGGATACCCTCCTTGGATCCCCTTCATTCCCCACATGGCCATTTAATGCCTTAGACTCCCATTCCAACCTCTCCTCTCGCCCATTTAACCTCCGTTGACCGTTTCATCCTCGCATTCATTTGACCCGGCCGTTGGGAAACGGATGAAAGGCTATTTTTAGCCTTTCTCCAGCCTTTCAGCCGCCGATGTCGGTCAGCCTTCGGCCGACGTCGGCGATATTGCCGGTGTCAGCACCCTTCATAACAGTTTTCTTCACCGTTATCTCTCCCTGGTTCTTCTCTCGTCTTTTCTTGGCTTCTCTGCATTTTCTCTTTGGCATCCCGACTCTTGAACCTTCGTATCAAACCCTTGTATCAGCAATCTCTCTACCAATCAATCTGACTCTCCCCCTCAGGTACACAGTAAGCTTATGCAAGTGAACAACAGGGATTCTTCATCAGCAACAGGTCTTCAACAAGCAACAACAAGATCAACACCTTCTTTAGCAGGGCACAGGTAAGTACTTTGTTTATTTGCTTTATGCTTTCTAGTTATCATGTTTTAAACTAGATTCAGCTCTTCTACCCCCCCCAGACTGCTAACCAAACCAGACAGACCCAGATTCCTATCTCCCTAATTGGTCTCCTTTATCTCTCTGTCCCTTTCTGTCCATTTGACTCCCCTGCACAGACCCCCTGATTGCCTCAAATCAGACTCAGACCCGTCCACAGACATGTCCACAGACCAAACCACAGACCAAGCCTGGACCATCCACAGACCAGAACCTGCCCTGACCCGTCTGGAGGCCATTGCCCTGACCGACGCCGGTCGTTACACCCACTGACGTCGGCAGACTAACCGACGTCGGTAGACCCCACAACCGACGCCGGTAGGACCACCGACGCCGGCGACTGCAACCAGTTTGACAGCTTCTTCCAGGTAAGCCTTTGCTTCCTTTTCTCTTTCAGTTTGCTATTTATTTCAGTCCTTTTTAGCATTCTATCTTTTTATCAGACTTATCTTTATCAAAATAGTGGGTTGACCTCCCTTAAGGAAGTTCTCATACTTCTGGGAACAGGCTTTCGCCTGGCAACCCACCATCTATCTGTCTAACATTTTCTTGTCCAAGTTTTCTTCTCCTTCAGGTGTCATTCCTCCACAGCCAAAGAGGAGTATTCACAGCGTCTGGATTTACGGTGCGCAGTCTTTATCCAGGTACTTCACAAGCCTTGTCCATTACTTCTTTAGTTTCTTCTTTCTCTTAAATCTGAAAAAAGCAAATTTTGAGTAGAAACACCAAGTGATTTTGACATTTTTCTTCAGCATATCATTCAATGGCTTATAATTTCTATAAATCTAGAAATAAACTTTCTTACAAAATTAATTTTTCCAAAGAATGGCTTCTTTTATTTCCTACTATTACGAGGCTTGATTTGTGATATAACATCTACTCTATCTAGGTATATATGTATTTTTTCCTTAGTGATAAAATGTCCTAATATTTTTCCCTCAATAACATAAAAAATACCTTTCTTTGGGTTGAGAGAAATTTCATACCTTCTGCACCTTTTAAATACCTATTGTAAATACATGATGTGGTCTTCCCTATTTTAAAAAATATAGTAAATCATCCATGTATATCATAATGCATTTACCTACCAAAACTTGGAAAACATGATCTATGGCCCTTTGGAACATTGCCCCTATGTTGATTAGCCCAAATGGCATTCTTTTGTAGGCAAACATGCCCCACTTGGTAGTAAAGGCATTTTTCATCTTATCTTCTTGATTTACTAGCACCTGGTTATACCCTAAAAGACCATCAAGAAAGGACATCATGGTAGAATCAAAAACACTTTGTATTACTTGGTCAAGAGAAGGTAGGAGGTACTTATCTTTCTTAGATGCTCTATTTAGGTTTCTAGAATTAATGCGATTCTAATTTCACCATTTTTATTCTTGACTAGGACTAAATTAGCAACCCAAGTGGAATTCCTAATGGGAAATATAATCTTAGCATTTAAGATGTTCTTGACCTCTATGTATATTAGTGGTTCTAAGACTAGGTTGACATGCCTATGCTTTTGTCTAAAAGGTTTACAGTTTTATTCAAAGGTATGGTGTGAGTTATGACCTTAGGATCAAACATCTTTAGGTCATCATAGGACCATGCTATGATATCTTTATATTTTGTCAACATTTCTTTGGATCTTTTATTTTTTAGACTTGTATATGATGTACCAATATTAACCATTTGAGGTTGACATTGAAATCCAAGATCAATTGCATTATAATCCTTCCCACTTACTTTGGCAGTCTTAGTAGCCTCATCTAGTTTATCAAAATCAAAGAGTCTTTCCAAGGCTATCATGCCTTTATGGATCTAATTATCATTCAAAAAAATGACTTTGTGTTCAGGTTTGCTTTTATTGACTTCATCATCAAGGAGACTAGCTTCATCAATAATGTGACCCTCAAATACTCCTAAACTAGTCAATAAATCTATGATCTATTGATTATCGTTGAATACTTGAAAGTGGTTGACATTATTAGGCACTGAGGTACATGGGAATAACTCAATATTAAGGGTTAGGGTGTCTTGGTCTGGCATAAGATTGGTCACAGTTGAGGCAAGCTCCTCAGTAGCTTTTTTTTCTTCCCTATGGATGGAAACAATATTAAAGGCATTGAAAGACTCAAGTAAATCCCAGACTCTAAAATTATACCTCTTAATATATGATAACTTGAAATAATATTTACTCCTTACCTAATTGACTACTGGCTCTGAGTCATCATAAACCAACACTTCTTTAACCTTATGTTTGATTGTAAATTGTAACCCTAGAATCAAAGCTTCATACTTAACTAGATTATTTATACAAGGAAACTAGAGTCTGTAAGAAACATGATATTCTCTACCAATAGGTTTAGTTAGAATAATTCCTACCCCAAATCTAGACTTACACCTTGTACCATCAAAATGTAATTTCCATAGACTAGGAAAATAATGAGAAGTCTTAGGGTCACATACCTTAGAGGCCTCAAGAGTGTACATCCCAAACTCAATAACAACCATGTTCACCTTTTCATTTATTGCATTGTATTTAGTGATCATATGTTTCATTTTATACTCCATTTATATCCTAATTTGGCTGAGGACTCCCTTACATGGAAACCACATATGTAAATAATCTATTGACATATAACCATTCAAGCTTCTAGTCCAGTCTCTACTCAATAGGATCCCATAAGCATCAAGGATGCCCACCACTTAGATATTCTATGAACTATTGGATCCTTGGCTCTGAGGCAATTTGAATGTGAACATTCAATAATTCACCAATCACTTTGACTCTTTAATTATCTAATTGTGTCATAACTCTATCAGACTTAATAAGAGTCAAACTAATTGTTCACAAACACCCTTAGGCATTATATTTGTAGATGCACTAGAATATAATAAACAATTATGAATATTTTAACCAAAAATCCTACTATAAGTAGGAAATGAGGAAAATCTACTTGATTTTATGTATTGAAACATTAGCATGTGTAGACTTTTGATACTTATTAAGCTTTTTGGACAAAGATTCTAATAATAGATCTCTTTGTTTAGTAATCTATGTCAACTCATAAAAGGTAATATTAGCCTTGATCTTCTTCATGTCCTCTACTATGTTATATCCATTCCTATTGGAAAAATTAGATGCATCAACACTAGGTTTAAAATTACTTCCCTTAGGAGGCTCTAGATTATTGTTTGAGGTAGTATCAGGGGGAGTTTCAAAGTTATTTGGAGGATTTTAAGTGGTCAATGGTTTATTTTGATCAATATTTCTTAGAGGATAAGTCTTCTTTAGGAATCACTAAAAATCATGAATCTCTTCAAGAATATCCTCAGCCTCATTGTCCTCTTGAAAATGGAACTCAAATGTCTCCACCATGAGCGTTAAATCAACAAACCTGGATGACCTTGAGGAACTAGATGTACCTACATCACAATCCTTACTAGGGAAAATTTTGAAAGTATCCATTTTTTAATGGAAGGATTCAAATGTATTAAAAAAATCAACACAATATATTTCCCCATGTTTATAAGTACAATGAACTCTAAAATAGTTAGGTAAAGTAACATCAATAAGATTTATATCAAGCACATTTTTGCTAGTAGATGACTCGTTATTCTTTTTATCATGGTAGCTATCACTCTAAAATATATCAGTAGGCCTATCAAACCTTTAAAAAGATTAATTCATACCAAATCATTCTCCAATATCACTTGATTTTACAACTGAAGGAAGTTAGTGTTAAGCTTTTGAACCATCTTTGAGATAGAGTAACTCTCATTCTTTGGGGCCTCAAAATTATGAACCTAAGTATTTGCATTGGCTATAGGAATTAAATATTTTTTATCTTATGGATGTGATCCATGGGTAGCATTGTTTAGGAATATTAGGTTTTTAGTAGGATGAACATGTCTCAAGGGTAGTTAGTTCATCACTAACAGTTGGTTCAGGGTAAGAAAATTTTGGTTAGCTTTGAGAATAACATTCAAAATGGGTAAAATGGGATTGACATTAGGAATGGAATATACCAATTTTTCTTGGGGTTGCATCTGGTCATTAATAATCATAGCCTCAACATAAGCTAAATATAATGTGTTCATGGGTCCAACAACTCTCTTTATAAATACAAAAGTCATAGGATCTAAGGCATCCTTATAGATTTCCAAGGTTAAGGCCTCATCAGGTCTGTAAGGAGCTATAATATTAATAAATATTTTTTGAAACCTAGAATTTAAATCTCTTTTGGGCTCATTTTAATCCCTTTTCATTATGGTGAACTGTTGGTACAAGACACAAGGACTAATAATTTTGACAAACTGGTTAATGAAGATGTTAAAATCAACCCAACTTGTAATGTAATTTTTAGGGAGATTTAGAAACCATTCATATGCAACATATTTAAAAGTGAAAAAAAATAGTCTACATGCTACATCTTCATGAGTGACATTTAAAAATCTCAAAGCAACTTTGAATTATTTAATATGTTCCCCAGCCATTATAGTGCTACTAGGACTAAATGTTGGAAAATATTTTTCAATATTGTGAGGAAGGTCATGTACCACACCTGGCACATTGATTGAAGATCCACCTAGCCAAGCCATACCTTGATAATGATCAAACATAGGAGCAACCTGAATTGGTGAAGTTGTCAAAGATTTTGAAAGCCTACACTTACCTTTGTCCTGCCTAGCTCTCTTATGGACTTCTAATTCAAGCAGAGGTTCCCTAGTCTTTGAAAGTGACCTTGTTCTGATTCTTTGTAATTAAATCTTGAGAAATTTGAATCATGTTTAAAATATAATGTGTTGATCTTATTTTTTTATAAAAAAATGATTAGAAATGCACTTTAAGCAAATTTTACAAAGATTCATATAAAGGATAGTAATCTTTAACTAGGGTAGCTCGTAGATGTGTCCCAGTACATAAGTATGATTAATATTTACACATTTGAATTCAAAAAAACTCAAATTTTTAAATAATATGTCAATATTTAATCAAAATTTCTGCCACTAACCTCAAACCTCTTAGGCTCACAAATCTAAAGCTATCTTTACCACAATTCAACATATGTCTTCAAAGAATATCAATATTTGTCTAAATAAGCACAAAGACTAATTTGAAACCATTAAGATCACTAAAATTTACATGATTATGCTAAATGAAACACAAACATGGAAAGAGTAGAATGATATTTAAACATAATTCATAAAAAGTAGCAAATATACTATAAATCTACAAAGAATTGGCCCTCCTTCTAGCACTAATGAAGCTCTGCCTATTGATGCCTTAATATGTATCATAGGTGATCAAAGTATTTAAATAACACTTCTTATTTTATAATTCAAATAATTAAGTGCATGAGTTGTAGGTTATGATAATCCTTTTATTTTTTGATGGAATAAAGGCAAAGCAAGTGGACTATTTCATAATATTTATAAAGTTTGGTGGTTGGGAGCCACCTTGGCCTGTATATTTACAAAGAATGAATCAATATTAGCTAATATTATTGAATTATGATCAAATAAAATCTAAATACTAATCTAAAATGAATATTTACAATGGTAATTAGGCTAGAGTGATCTGGTTAAAAAAGGAGTAAAAGGAAGGATAAGGCAGAAAATAGATGTTGATCTTCATCCCAAACATTATGACAAAGTTAAAATGTCCTCAAAGCATACACTTAACCAATGTATAATATGAAATAGAATGAGCTCAAATCTTAATAAACATTAGGCAAACATTTAAGGAATGAAAAAATTGTAAATAAGAACTAAGTTCACTTTAAATATTTACCTTACAAACAAACAACATTAGCCCAAATACAAGAAGAGTAAAGGAAACAAAATTGATAACTTTCAATCAAACTAGCATTGGCATAAGTTAACAAATTTTCAATTAAAATATGTACACCAAGATTTCATAAGAACCATTCAAATCTAAAAATGAGAACAAACAAGTGAGAGAGAAACCATAATAACAAATGAAACAAATGAATATGGACAATCTTTGTAGAATTTCTCGCTTGTATTAATACTCATTTTATAGAATGTAAGGAAGTATGTTGGTTATTCATATCCAATTACAAGTGTACAAGTGTAAGGATAACTATCCTTTCAACAAAAGTTCTAGAATACACTAAAATTTTCCAAGTGGACTGACTTATAGGCAATGTGCTTACAAGTTGCATATGCCTTTACAAAAAAAAAAATCTATTTATAAAATATTAAAAAGTTCTACAAAAAGAATATTCCTAACTAACTCAAGGTTATTGTGTCAATGTAGTTCCATATTTTTGCTAAAAAATATTCATCCTATATTATTTTTCATTGATGAATTAGAGGTCAACAACAAGATTCAAGTCTAACTCCTTTCCATGATCTTATAGGTCTTTAAGGTCCTTCTCAATTTTCTCTATTGCTTGCTTGATGCCCCTATCATCTCCCATTTTCTCTTCAGATGAGAAAAGTAGGCCCATGATCCTCTTATTGTCATTTGTTATTTGGCCTTGCCCTAGCTTTTTACTTCCTACATAAACTAAAAGGTCCTATGATTGAACTCTTCATTAGTTATAAGACTCAATGAGCTAAGGGTTATGGGTTCCTTAATCAAACTATCCAAGATATGCAACATTCCAATGTCCTATTTTTTGAAATCCTTGGCTAGGTCCTCTATTCATTTGGACCAATTGCTTAGGGCTTTAATCTTGTCTAACAAAATGGCCATAACCATAATCAAATGTGTTGAGCTGATAGTCCTAAAGTTAAGGACTAGGTTATTAGTTAAGCCCTTGATCAAAACTTTCACTTGATAACTTGAAGTTTGCCATTGGCCAACTTGGCATGTATCCTTAGTGATTTGCTTCTCCATTTCTCCCTACTTGGTTTTAACTGAGTTCAAAAAATTGAACAGGTCAGTCATGGTGTCCTCAAACTTCTTGAATCTATCTTCATGGATTGATAAGACAACTTCCTTCAGATTCTTATTTTGTTGTAAGAGGCCCTTGATCATGGTTTACAACTACTAAGATTGGGTTTGGGATACATCAAGGATATTTTCTTTGAATATCCTATGTTCTGTTGGATTTTGGCCTTCAAAAAGGGTCAGACCTATGAATGGCTCTATCCTTCGGAGGGTGAATTCCTCACCTCTAACTATGGCCTTATTGTCAATCACTCTTTCTAGACTAGTAGTCTCTAGATTAAACTAGACTCCCAAGGATGATTGAGTCACTTTTAGAGGCTATAGAGTTTATATTTATGTGCCACTTGGCTCTCCTAAAGCTATCATCCTTTATTCTTCTTCCTTTTACAAAGCCATAATCCATGGCTTAAGCTCATCATGTACAATGATGTTGATAGATTTTATAATGGCCCAAGGATGGTGCATAGTAGGAATCTTATACAACTTTCCATATATAAAACATTCAGGAATGGTTAGACCATGAATTAGGTTTTCATCACTGAAAAGGTTGACCTCACTCAAAGGATTAGTGAAGGTCAACTTAGGCTTCTTTCCTTCTAATGGAACTAAAACTAGCTCATATTTTATTTTTGGTGGGGTAGTAATAGGGACTACGTCTAATGCTACTTCTTTCCCTTTTTCTTTCTTTATTTCTTTAGCATAAACTTCTTCTTCATCTGATTCATAAGCACTAGCCAATATTTTCAGGGCATCTTCCACTATTTCTTCAAAATCCAATGCTATAATGTCAATTGCTTTAACTTGTGATCCTAGTTCTTTAGGTTGGGCTGAAGATGATGACATTTCATTACGTATTTTTTCCTCTAGCCTTAGCTCAATTTTTACTTTAGGCCTTTGTGTTCTATCTATGGTTGTGATTTAGGGGGTCTAGAAGATAAACCTAGTAGTAAATGGTACTACCTAGATCTCATCTACCAAATATCCTCACTTGGCTCCTGATCTCTTAGCAATCTCACCTCTAGTTTGATATTGAATTTCTTCAATCTCTTCAAGACCTCATGGAATGAATATGCCTTAGTGTACATGGATTCATAAGGTCTGGGCTGATGCTCATAAGTCATATTGATCCCTTTTTCCTTTAAATATTTCTCAAACTTGTCATAGGGGTCCCATTGTCTTATCTCATCAGGTTAAAAATTAAAGGAGGTTCTATGTTTGGAGGAAGCCTCTATATTGTCCCATTATTCAAACACAATCCTTTCAATGGTTATGGGTAGGATATGAAGCAATAACTTCTTCTTGGTTTTATATAGGCCATATAGCCCATTATATATCTGATAGGCCACTTCCTTCTCTGCCAGCTTGATTGTCACATGAATTGGTAGCCTAAGGGGTTGGTTTAAGGCTTCTTCAATCTTGATGATTATGAAATCAAGATAGATCCATATATCTCCCATGGATTCCATAGTATTCTTAATTAGGGAGTTGACCCTCATCATTAGGATCCCTATGATGGCCTCTACTAAAGCTGGATACACATAATCACATATGAATTATACGTGATCTATGTACTTGAAAATGTGCAATTTGAAATAATATTGGGTAACTATTTGGGTTCCCTCAGGTAACCATTCTTTGATGCTGAGAATCTTGGTGGTGGCAAGTAGGGCATCTAGCAAGTATGACATCATATAAAATTGACTCTTAGTATTCTTCTTTATTCAAAAGAATTGTCTACTCAGACAGTTGCTAATAACTTCACTAAGGGGAGGGGTGAGCTCCCTTTCAATCATAAAATATTTCAAGGGCACCTATATTGAATCCACATAAGTTGTGTTTAGATTTACACAACCCATTCATCAAGGTCATAATCATCTTGATCCTAAGTCTGAATTAGATAATTGGGATGTTGCCATTGAAATTTGAGAATACTTGATTCCCTAAAAATAGCCATGAGGTAAGGAAGGTATTTAGGTCATTTTCCTTGGCCCAATTATTTATGGTGGTCATGTCTGTTTGGGGCTTAGGTAGCTTATAATAATTCTCAAAGGACAAAGGAAAAATATATACAACCTTCCTAAATCTAGATTCATGATCTATTATGCCTTTATCAATTTTGTAGTCTTTAAATATAGGAGAGATAACATCAATTCAATGTAGTACCTCTAGTTTGGCTGTAGAAAAATGAATACTAATCATTTGGATGGCCATAATGTAATAATATCTCCTTTTCATGGATAATTTCTTCTCCTCCTTAGAAATGGTTGATTGCTCTTAGATTATCCATAATAGTTGGGACCAGTTGTTGTCCCCTGTGTTTAGAGATATTGCATTAAACTATGTGTCCTTAAATATCCTCCCCTTTGCATATGAAGTTAGATAGATTTCCACATGTTATCTATGTCTTTAGGATGTCATGACTATGAGTTAGATAAATTTCTCCTAGTGGTCTATAGTTTGATTCTGGATTCAATTGATTTTGCTTAGATGATGATTCAATATCTTAGACTCGATTGTGATTAATTTAAGAATGAATTAGGGATTTTGTATATGTTAGGTCTTTTTTACAGGTTCTGTTCAATCTTTAATGAAGATGGCTATTTCTACTTAAGTGAGCTTTGTGCTGTAGATTTCATTTGGATCCTTGTATTTATACCTTTTCCATTTTTGAGCCTACAAGATCTTCAAATTTGTAATTTTATCTCTATGTGGCATGACTATGGCATCTATGTGGCATTTTTATGGCAAACTTGCTCATTTATGTTTAAAAAACTGATCATTGCCTTTTGAAAAAATTGTTTTTATTTCATACCATCAAATCTTCTTGCATAGATCAACATGGTTCATTGAAATCAATCCCTTGAGTTGAATGTCATTGGTCACTATATGTATTTGGATCTGAGGTTATACCACTTAGTAGTCTCATGGGCCTTCTAAGCTCTACACCTTGTCAGTCTTACTAGTTAATGAATTCTCACCATGTGGTAGTCTCACTTTTGCTCAGAGGTCCATTGAAAAGTCTACCCTTGTCTTACACCATCTAATCATTATCATCCAAATAAATGTGTATCTTTAGATCAAGATCTAATAAATGCAACACCATTATCTTCTCAAAAGTATTTTGTCAAGAAAGTGATAGTTGTCACCCTTTCACTCATCATAGGTCTCGTTTGAAGTTTTGACTCATCTCATGTTGTTCGATCAATCTTGTCTGAGTGAATGCAAATAATTGATCTACAAAGATGCACAATGTTTAAGTAAGGGTTAGGACACAAAAAAATTAGGTTAAAGACTTTAGACCATGGTTTTATTTTGTATTAATAAATAAAAAATGAACCTTAGGTTAAAATGTTTAAGCTAAGCTTAGAACATAATAAAAGGGGGACCACTAAGACTAATAATAAAATGACTTAACATAAGGTTTTTAACCTAAGGTTTTATTGTATTAATAAATAATCCAAAACTTTAGGGTAAAATCTCTAAGTTAAGTTTTTTTTTACAATAGGACCTTGTGAATAATAAAGTCATAACATAAAATTTTAGCCTAAGGTTTTATTGTATTTATAAATACAATTAAAACCTTAGGGTAAAAACTTAGGTTAAGCCTATGTCATAAAAATGTGGGGACCCATTTTGATCTCACATCATTTGATTTTAGTGATATGAGTAAACACAGATTATTGATCTTGATCTGAGTAGTTGAACGTGATTGGTTCCATTGATCAAAGCTCTTAACTTTTCAAATTTATCTCACACCATCTGATTAGTTTGGTCCGATTAGATGTGGGTCATCAATACTATGAAGATGCAAACTATTTAAGTTAGGGCTATGAATTAGATGGAACTTAGGATAAAGCCTTAGGACTAAGGTCTTATTTATGTTAATAAACATGAATAAGAATTTAGGACTAAGATCTTAGTCTAAGTTTATAATAAAAAAAAAGACCCTTTAAATAAAATTCATGGCATAAGGTTTTATCCTAAGGTTTTTATTATTTTAATAAATACAATTGAAACCTTAGGGTAAAATATTAAGCTAGGTCTATATAATAAAAAGGGACCCTTTTAGCCTTAATATTGATCTTGCACCATTGGATCTTGGTGATCTGAGTGAATGCAGATTATTGATCTTGATCCATGGGGTTAAGTGAGATTGGTCTTATGGATCAGAATCTTAGTCCTATCAAGCCCATCTCACATCATCTGATTATGTTCACCCAAGTAAATACAGGTCATTATTCGTAAAAATAAGTACAATGTTTA
The DNA here is from genome assembly GCA_037957365.1 of Torreya grandis. Lineage (NCBI taxonomy): Eukaryota > Viridiplantae > Streptophyta > Pinopsida > Cupressales > Taxaceae > Torreya > Torreya grandis. The sequence goes on along the minus strand of JARHVA010000381.1, from coordinate 4,179,836 downwards.
AGTTAGTACTTAGAGGCATATGGGACTTAGGACAAAATCTTAAGATTAAAGTCTTGTTTATGTTAATAAACATGAATGAGACTTTAGGAATAAGATTTTAGTCTCAGTTATAACAAAAGGACCATGCATTATTCAGACTAATCTTGGGAACATAATAAAAGGACCCTATAATGATAAAGTTAGACCATGTTATGGTAAAATGGAATAAGGGGACTTGGGATATAAAGGGGACCAAACATATAATTATTAGACTAAGGTTTAGCCATGTTGAAAAACATGACTAAGCCTTAGTATAAAAATTAAACTAAGTCTATGGCATTTTTAAAGTGTTCTCACGTGAATTGTTCCCACCAATTTTGAATTTGGTCCAGAAGAGCCTATGCTAGGGTTTCTTGAATGAGGGTTTCAAGAAGCTTTAAACATGGTTTTAATTTGACTTTCTATAGACTAAAGGCTATTAAAATTCCAAGTTGTTATTAAACCATAAAATCTAGGCATAGTTCATTCAAGGAGAGTTCCATTACATTTGCAACTTGAAACAAGAAGAAAAAACATTAGAAAACTTAGAGAAGGTCAAACTAGAGCCATGAACAAATAATCTAACCAATTCAAGGTTTGGATGATATTCAAATTAAAAAAATGTGTAAACATGCTAGTGGCACTCTTTTCAGGTGACTTTTCAATTATAAGGAACAAATTTGCATAATTTGACATAAACATCCCAATTTTTAAGAAATGGGGGTATGTTGACCTCAATAGGGTCCTTTCAATGGTGTTTGCCCTCACTCTTTTGTTACTTGGCTTGGGGATTTATGCACATGCTAACTGTTCCTTTTATTGTGAGGTGATATTTTACCATGCATCACAATCTTACTTTTCCATGCTATGACAAACTATGAGGCTTACATGAATCACCTTGGGACTATGGAGTAGTGGGATTTTGCCACATGACATTATCTCACTCACCTACTTTCCCAAATATCTAACATCATCTATGGGCCTACATTGATTGCTTTGGGGTTACAAAGTAGTGATATTTTACCATGTGGCATCATCTTACTCAACTAATGAACATCTATGGGATAGTGGAGAAGTGGGATGATGTCATGTGGCTTCAGCTCACTAACCTGCTATCTTGGAGAATTGTTGACATCATTTCCATATTAGGTAACCTTGAATAAAATTCACTAAGATTTAAAAGACTTTTGAACATGGCTAAGACTACTGGGAGAGTGACACGTGGTGATGAGTAACTAAGTGAAATTAACTAAGTATTTTGAATAAGTGGAATGGTGTCATGTGGCTATGGGAAAGTTTAAATATAAACAACTAAGTCTTGTTGAGTGAAATTATGACATGTGGCTTTGGGCAAAAACACTAAATTTATTAAGTGTCAAAACACTTTTTCAAATGGTTTGGAGCCATTGGGAGATGCAAAAAGTCATTGGGTGGAATATAAAAACTGTTAGGTACCTATGAGCAAAGAGTAAAAGAATTCATTTAATAGTGTTTGATTTAAAAGCCAATGGATAAGCATCTGAAAAATAAATGGATAATAAGATTCAAATTAAAACAACTAAGTGCAAAGCTAAAAATGACTAAGTATAGAATGGAAACTCTACAAAAAGTTATCTATTTGATTGATTCCAACAGCTAATTTCATCCATTTACATGAAAATTGACTATGTTAAGAAATAAAACCTTATAATCATTTAGTTACTTAGATTGAAACTAAAGCAAAAATGGACAAAAATTATTTAAGAAAAGAGGTAGAAAACTCTGAAAATTTAGATAATTTTTACAAATCTAAGACAAAATAATCTGAAAGGAAGTTGTAAAATGTGTTTTAAAACACAAGAAAACAAATAGACTAAGACTTAGTATATTTATGCAACTTCAAACATTGAAACTAACTCATTTCTAGATAAAATATTGGACTGAACTGAAGAAATGCAAAGACATTATAGTAAACTCATTCAATCACTTATAACTAATAATCTAGTAAATTTCCAAGAAGGCTAATTCAAACCAACAACCACAATGAACTCATGAAAGGTATAAGACAAAAATTTAAAGCAAAAAAGAGGGTCCCCATTTTTAGACTAAAAATGGGGCATGTTGTGTAATAAAAAACAATACCTTCATCTTATAGACCTTTCCCACTAACCAAAGGTTTGTATACATTATCTCTCTATGCCATATTACTTAGATCTTAGTCTAACCAATGTTATTATTATGACTTAGACCTTCTACCTTTCCCAAAATGTTATAAACATACTTATCTTCCATCTCTGCAAGTTTTGGACTTCTACCTATTTTCTAGCTACCCAAACACTTTTATCCAAGTCAAACATTTGCATCAACATAAGTGTCTTACCCTAATTCAATTATCTAATGCCCTAAAGTCATCCAATTTACAAATGAAATGAGACTAAAGGTTAGCCTAAGTGATTTAATGTGAGATGTGTGTTAAGAGATTGGTAAAAATATAAGATCAACCCTCATTTATTCACAGCCTAGAAAGTTGTTACTCACTCATAAGGCAACTTACCAAAATCATTCCATCAAACACTCAATTGAGCAAAGATTTTATATTTTATTATATTTCCATATTAGTCATAAGGACAACACATCTATAGTTTTGAAGTACTGAAGGAGTATCCCAAGAGACATATTTTCCAAGTTATAAGATATGTCATTATTGTACTTGATTATCATACATTCCATGATTCATACACAAGCCAAAACATAGGTGAGAACTACATAAGTCTAAGTCCCTCTTCAAAGTATTGGCTATGTAGGTAGCACTCATTGATAAAGGGGTCATTGGGGAAGCTCAACATCATGTGCCCACTAACCCATTTTTACCACAACTATTATGAAAATAAAGAACTAGGGTTTTGATATTTGATAAGGAGTGACATTTCATCACCTATATTTGACTACACCAGAGCAAAGGTGACATAGAGCTCATAAGCATCTAGGTAGTTGCATCTTAATTTAAAAATCATTTCATATTGAACACTTGTATCTAAGTCAAATATTAACATTAATGTAATTATCCTAGGTTGACATAAACGTATATGGATATAGAGGCACAATTTATAGAATCAAGTGACTATTATAGAATCTAGATCTAGTCCAATTTATACCAATTTTATATCTTGATTTTTATTAATATCAGAACCAACTATCTTATTTTCATTTTTATATCTAGAATAGTTTTACTTTATATCTTTATCATCTTAATATAATAAATTTAGTATATGTTTATCTAAGTTTTGCAAATAATTGGCCTACCTTAGAGATTGTCTATCATCCTTTTGCCTTAGGCTATCTCTACCCCCTTTAACCCTAGATTCCCCACATCTAAATTTTAGGGTTAAACATTTGGTGAATTTGATTCATGTGAAGGTTGAAAAAAATGATCTAGGGTTTCCAACCTCCTAGGGTTTAATCTAGTTGTGATGGATTTGTAGATCCAAAATTGTATCCTAAGGTTTTACCCTCCTCTAGTTACAAGGGATCTGTGTGCATACACTCACAAATGGATTCTTCCTTGATTGACACATTTCAACCTCCAAACATATCCATTTAAAAATTTATCATAGGTATTTTCTACTCATGTTAGTATAATAAAACACCTCTTTTTGTTCACCCAAATTTAATACATATTTTTCATTTTTTTTAATTTACTATTTTTAGTAAATAAATATTGGTATACAGGGTGAATGGTACACTTATTTTTAAATTAATTTATAAGATTCATAAAAAATAATATGTTATTCAAAAATCTCTCTCAGATCTCTAAAATAAATTCTTGTTTTATCAAAATTATTGATTCTTTATTGGTAATATTCTAGGATTTTATCGATGAAGAATTACTAATTTCTTGACATATTTTTGATTCATAATAGATATAATTTCAAATTCCTAAGTTTTTTTCATAATAATGTCGATATAGAAAAAAACCTCTTTTTTTGCCAAAATATTATATAGATATTTTGAATTTATCATTTTATTATTTTTAATAGCTTTAGCCATACATGCCATACATTGTAATTTTATTTTGCTATTTTTATGGGTTCATCTCATTTCCTATTTTTACAAAAAACTTCTCATATTTTTAAAAAATATAGTCAATAATTCTAAATGGTTATATCCTTATCATGATTGATTGCTCCTTAACATTTTTATGTCTTTCTTATCATATTATCATATCAAATATTAGAATATTTAAAATAGATACAAAGGTGCCTCTTCTTCCTCCTAACCCTAAGGAAAGTGATAGCTACTGTCCATTTAAATAGGTCCATGTTATCACTCCTTAAAGGGGTAAGGTAAATGGTATGTGTTTTCATGTTCAATCTAAAATACCTAGGGCTTGTGCTTTTGAATCCCTAAAAGATCAAATCACTAGTATGAACAAGTTAATCAAAGAATTACAAAATTAGATTGCATACATGAAAAATATCAAACATGCCAGTGTCAATCATGTGTTTTCATATTCCTCTACCAATGTTGTGCCAAAAAAGGTTTCTTATCCAAATGAAAAGTTAAAATAGAACATATCTAAAATAAGTGATTCAAAAAGTGATTAAGAGGCTACTAAGAGTCCAAGTGGAATCTTAAAAGAAATGATTCAAGACAAAGTGATCAAACTACCTCCTATATCTACTATTAGGAGATCTAAATACTATTGTGCATACCATAAAATGCATGGGAATCATACAAATTGTTTTTTTTTCATTAAATAATAGGATACAAAGTCATAAAGGTAGTGGTGGTCCTAAAATTGATATATCAACTAAGAAATCCACTCACATTGTGACTCCCTCTCCCAAACCATAAGTACCAAAATAACAAATGTGGGTTCCAAAGGAAAACTCAGAGCTAAAGTAGTGGCCATTATGGAAAATAGAGAATGAAAAGGTTAAAAAAGAATAATTAAATAAAGAAAATGATATAAATTTACCTCTCAATAATGATACTAAATTTTCAAAACAATATGGTTTTGTAATGAAATATTTACAAAAATGGGTTATCATGGTTAAGGATTGGGAAAACATTCACATGGCATCACTTATCCTATTTACACATATGATTATAATTACCATCAAGGCTTGGTATATATTGGTAATACAAATTCAAATCATTCAACTATACATTTGGCCAATGCAAAATAACAAAAACCTACAAATGAGAACAAGTCAAAGAATAAAGCACAAATGAAAAAGATACCATCATAAAAAGAGAAATTGGCACATCAAATATTTAAACCATGATTTATAACAAAGGAAGTCAAAAATCAAGAAACACTTGACAAATATAATGTTCCAAATGTGGATATAAAGGAGAAAACTACAAGCTCTTCCTCATATCAAGCTTTCTTATTTCTAATCATGCCTTTTTACTATCATTGCTCAAGTTGAGGGAAAAAATTTTATAGGTATCAAAGTTATGGACTTTCAAGATATAATTTTTTTTCTATGTCATTGTTTAGCTCTCATGATATTAATTTTAAACACATGGGTGAAACTAAAACAATTCTAATAATTATGGGATCTATTTAGTTAAGAGTTTCATTTTTTTCAAAAGAATGTTCTATTACTTTTTAGGTTATTGATAATCTAAGAGCTTACAATATTGTGCTAGGAAAATCATGGTTACACTCAATAGGAGCAATGGTTGATTGAAATAATAGTTGTATATTATTTTATTATCAAGTCAAACTTACATCCTTTTTCAAAGAAGGAAATAAATCTTCAACTACCACACAAATAGATATATCATCTACAATGATAGGAGAAAAACCAAAAGTTCTATTACCACTTGATCATTACAATTGAGCTTTCTTATTTCTAATCATGATTCATTACATATAGTGATTACTTCATTACCACTAAATTTCAAGTTTCATTAAATTGAAATATTTTATACTAAACACCATATTTAGATATCGAGGGCACCTAAACATGTTTTTAGTAATATTATTCTAAAGAAAACATAGAGAATTTAGTGATGGTTCCACGAACCCCTACTCCTATTATTTATGATTCACAACCATAGAGTCATATTGTATATACACAAAGCATAACAATCCTATAATGCCAAATATTAAACCTATACATACTCATTGATAGTGGCACCAATTTGTTACACCAAATTTGAAATAGGGATATATCTATTAGCATCCTTTGGATGCAATCACAATATAATCTTTTCCTTTCGCATATGTCAAAAATATCAAAAAACTAAAAAAACTTCAAAAAGAACCAAAAATATGTTCAACATTTACATATCCTATTAGCTCCTTGACATATATGTTGTTGGTTCCATTTTAGTAGATGGAATATCAATATTTATTATATACACATGTTTCATGCATATTTTAAGTGTGATACATGCATACACAAACACATGATCTATGCACTTTTAGATGTTGGTATTTCTCTCTACTCACATCACTAGGATGATGGGGGCATACATCTCTATGATAATGATATATATAGGTTATATCATTATATGGTCATTTTACATTATCATGTTTGAGCTCATATATGTATTTACACATGCCTTTATTCTTGTTTATATATTTCATAGTGTACTTGATATGTTATGTACTTAATGTTTTTTGCTAACACATATATCCATGGACTAGTATGTTATGTTTATGTCAATTGCTTATTATTTCATTCATGCACTTCCTTGAGTTTATTGCCTTTGTTTACCTCTTTTGACATTTGAATATATCATTGTTTGTTGTATGTTGATCTTTGAATATGTCATTTCTTGATTTGTGGACATTTGACTGAGTCATGTCCCTTTTATTTTGAAACATTTGAACATGCCCCTTATTTGTGGTCTTCTTGGACCTTTATCTCTTGATTTAATTTTTGAGTCTCTTGATTTAATTTTTGAGTGCTCTTGTGTGTGTGTTTGATTGCTTGTTAAGCATGTACTATCACTATCTAGACATTGACATGATCTACATCATGTAGTTTAGGACTTAGTATGATCACATCATTCATACTTCAATGATATAACTACTTAGACATGTTCCTTCTATATGCTACATGATACATTCACAATTTACGTGGTTATCTTATTATTTTGAGATGAGGTAATTGTTAGTTATTACTTCCCTCACCTCAAATACAAGAATATTAGTGGGGACATTATATGGAAGTATGAATTCCACATTTTCCATAATTTTATATTCATTTAGGGGCATGTTTTAGAAATATTTCCTCCATATTGACACTTACACCAGTTCTTAGATTTAAATTATAGTGGGGGCATGTTATGGAAACATGCTATCCACATTGGAACTTATATCATTTTTTAGATTTATTTGTATGTAGTGGGGGAATATTTTGGAAACATGTTCTCCACACTTACATATTTTTAGATTGGCTAAATTACATAGTTAAATAATTCAAACACACATTTGTGGCAGAAATCTATACATTGGTACCATTATTATACATAGTTTCAACATGAGACATATCTAAGCTACATATGTTATGTAACATGTACCTAATATTGTAAAATAAAATCAGTTTTAGATTCTAACCACTTTCAAATACTATCATCACACACTGAGTTGGAATTTTGTGAATTGTATTGAGCTAATATATTGTAGTAGTTGGTTCACTTTTTGGTATGGTTGAAGTGATTAAACCACTCAATCTTTCCAATTTTATATGTTGGAATTGATTACATCACCTAGCCTCACCAATTTTATAGTGTGATTTGAATTGATTCACTCACACTCACTAGGTTATAAGTATGGTTGGGTTGAATAGTTGAGCTAATATCAATTGTCAGGTGGTAACTCATATTTTATCTAAGATTGGAGGCAAGTTCCCTCCAATCTCTCTCTTTATCTCTTTAGATATATACAATTTCTATATTTTTATTTTTATAATCTAAATTTTTGTGATTCATAATGATATATCTTTCAAATCATATTTCAAAAAGTCAAGATGGTTACACCAATACATAGGTGTACTCCTAAACCTTGTTCTCTTTCAATTTCAATTATTTCAATGATTTCAATTTCAAATTATATATTGTAACATGCTCTTGGTTTTAGGTCAGTAACTAGCACAACACTCAAGTTAGACTCAAGTAAAATCAAGGTGTGTTATACACACCCAAGTAAGCATTTATTTTCATTTAAAATAATAATTTAATTACTATATTAAATGGGGGTAAATGTTGACACTATTTCTAAATTATATAGCACCTCAATCTTGTACAATTGAAAAATACATATCATGGATGTACCTTCAACTTTTAGACCTTTTTCATTGCCAAAAGGCTCACTTACGCTATCTCTATGTGTTTAATTTATTATCTATTAGTACAACCAATATTATTTTGATGACTCAAAACTTTTACCTTTTAATTTTTTTTATAAACCTACTTATCTTCCATCTCTACAAGTTCTGGACCTACACCTATTTTCTAACTATCTAGACACTTGCATCGACATAAGTGTCCTACCCTAAAGCAGGTGTATAGCACCCTAAAGTTATCCAATTTACAAATGAAACGTATCCTAAAATTTAGCTTGAGTGATTTAATATGATATATTCCCATGAATATTGGTATAAATATAAGATCAACCCTTATTTATTCAAAACCTAGTGTTTAACCCTAAATTAATGTTTATATTAAAGTTATCTAGTGTTAAAGGGGTAGATATAGCCTAGGGAAAAATGATGATAAACTATATTTAAATTAATCTAATTAGGTTCTAACTTAGATAAACATATTCCAAATTTACTAAATTGAGATCGGCTAAAAATAGTAAGAACAACTATGTTAGATATGGAAATGAGAAAGAAGTAATGTAATTAGCTAGTTTTAATGATAACATAGTTATGGATCTGGAAAGGGATAGAACTAAACTAAAAAATGATTCTAGAATAGTCATTAGATTCTGGATTAGATGCTTTTGGAACCATGGATACTAGCATCAACTTGGGATGGTTGTATCAATGCTACTATCTGAACCTGATGTAGGTGTCATGTATGAAATACCTACTAAAAAAAATGCAACAAAATGGATGCTTTTGGATTTATCTTCACCTTCACTCTAGTGTATTTAGATCTAGATCATGGACTATCACTCAAAATTTATGAAACCCTAGTTCTTCATCTTCATAGTGAGCCTAGGGAAAAATGGGTTAGTTGGCACATGGTGTTAAGATGACCCCAAAGATCCCTTTGTTAATAAGTACTGCCTATATAGCCAATACTCAAAAGATATCCTTAGACTGATGTAGTTCTCCCTTATATGTTTTTTTGTGTGTGAATAATGTAATATGTTGTAAATAAAGTACAACGAACTAACTTGTAACTCAAAAAATATAAATATTGGGTTACTCCTATAATTCAAGCCTATCTATGTGTTCTCCCTATGATTGATATGGAAATAAGATAAAATATAGAAGCTTTTCTCACTTGAGTGCTTTATTGAATGCTTTTTGTAAGTTGCCTGGTGAGTAGGTAATAATTTTTTAGGTTAGTAATGAATGAGGGTTGATATTTTATTTATATCAATCCCTTTAGATAATTAAATCATATTAAAGTACTTAGGCTGACCATTAGGATATGTTTCATTTGTAAATTGGATGACCTTAGGGTAATGGACACTTGCATCAGAGTAAAACACCTATGTTGATGCATGTGTCTATCTTGGACAATAGTGTCTAGGGAGAAGGAAAGTAGGCACATACTCAAAACTTATAGAGGTGGAATATAAGCAATTTTAAGCATTCTAGGCAAGATATAAGGTCTAGGTCGTCAACATAATACTAGTCAGACTAAGAGATAGGGCAAGGGACACAAGATAGAGTAGATGCAAGACTTATAAAATCAAGAAAGGTTCAAAACTCAGAGGAATAATGAAGGTATAAGTTTTCCAAGTGTATAAGATAGAGGTGATATACAATCCATAAAATAATTTCTATATCCCCACCCTTAATATATTAATAAAATTACTTGTATAAAGGAAAATTATGTGTACCTAGGTGTGTATACTACACCTTGCCTTTAATGAACCCAACTTGAGTGCTTTGTTGGTGATTGACCTACAACCAAGATCATGTTGTAGTACATAATCAATGCATATAATCTAGAGTTAAAAGTATTTGAAAAGATTTAAATTGAAAGAGTAACATTTAGGAGTACACCTATGTATCAATGTATCTACATTGACTATTGGCAAGTTGATTTGATAGATGTATCATTGTAAGGCTATAAAACTAAGATTATGAAAAAACTATATATAAATATGGAAAGAACATATATCTAGGGGTGGAGAGAGAGAGAGAGAGAGAGAGAGAGAGAGAGAGAGAGAGAGAGAGAGAGAGAGAGAGAGAGAGAGAGAGAGAGAGAGAGAGAGAGAGGCACATGCCCCCAACCTTGGAGAAAAGGTGACTTGTCACGTTGTAGTTGAGATTAGCTCAACTGGGGAACCTAATCATACTTGTAACCTGGTGAACATGAGTGAACCAAAGTTAACTCGTATTATCAAATTAGTAAGGATGGATGATACAACGAAGTCTAACCTATAAATTTGGTAAGATTGAATGATTCAATCACCTCAACCATACAAAATTTAAACCAACTACTATAGTAGATTGGCTCAATATAGTGCGTAAAAGTACATCCTAGATATCAAGGCATAAAAGTAAAACTTGGTAGGTGATGACAATATCTGAGAGTGTTTTAAAATCTAAAATTGATTTGAATTTTTTAATAATAGGCACACTTTTGCATATTATATGCATCTTAGATATGTATTATGCCGAAAATATATATAACAATGGTATCAATGTATATAATTCTATCACAACTATAGATCTAAATTATATAACTTTGTGCTTTTGCTAAATGAAAAATTGTGTAAGTGTGGAGAACATGATTTCAAAGCATGCATCCACTATATATGAAGACATATGAAAACTAAAATAAGTACCAATGTGGAGTACATGTTTCCAAAACATGCCTACATTGAATCTGTGTGCGCTAAGTACTAAAAAAGTGTGGAGAAAATGCTTCCAAAACATGCCCCCAGTGAATCTAAAATTGTGAATGTGTGGAATCCATGCCTATGTGACATGTCCACACTGAATCTAAAAACTATGAATGTGTGGAAGTCATTCCTATATGACATGCCCCCACTAAATCTAAAAACTAATATAAGTACCCAATAGTATGGATAACATGCTTCCAAAGCATGCCCCCATTGAATCTAAAAATTGTGCCAAATTTGGAGAACATGCCTTTATGATATTCCCCCCATTTGAGCGGAGAAAAGAATAGGAACTGGTAGTTACCTCACCTCAAAAGGATAAGACAATTAAATAATCTATTAATGTAACCATGTAGGATATATAAGGACATGTTTAGGTAAATGTAACATTGAAACACATAGAAAAATGTTATCATATGAAGGCCTAAGATGTATGATAAATATCATGGAAATATATAGATAGTAATAGTATAAGCTCAATGAGAGAATTAATCACACACATAAGGGAACTTAAAATCAATTCAAAAGGTAATGGTTCAAGGAGACTACAATCAAGGGGCATATTCAAATTTCATACAATCAAAGGGACATGACTTAGTCAAATGTCCATAAAATCAAGGATGACATATTCAAATGTCCATACAATAATAAATTACATGTTCAAATTTAAAATAAAGCACACATAGGCATGAGGTCCACAAATAAAGGAGCATAATCAAATGCTCAAACAAGCAAGACAATAGCAAGGAAAGACACTCAATGAAGTGCATAAATAAAATCATAAGAAACTAACATAAACATGTCATAGTAGCACATGGATCAAATGTATTAGGAAAAAATGTTAAGTGTATAGCATATAAACCATCATGTATAAGATATAATCATGGATAAAGGCATGTGTAAGTATGTTTATGAGCTTAAAACATGATAATGTATAATGACCATAGAATGATATAAATTGGAAGTATCATGATCATATAGGTGGATGCCTTTAATGTCCATATGACATGAGTAGAGGAAAGGCACAACATTTGAAAGTAGGAATTGATTATGTATCTATGTGGGCATGTATCACACTCAAGTAGAATTAATTGACATTCCAACCATAAACATGGAAATAACACAGAGATGCCAATGACCAATAGTGTTTTAGATAAATTTAACTTATGTTCTTGAAGGAAAGAGAAAAGAAACTCAAGAAGGGTATGGTAGAAAAACCTGATATGTTGTGCACACATTGATCCAAATGAATGTAGATAGTCCTCTTTAGCTTGGGAGGAATGACCTGTAGATAAGAAAGCACTCAAAAAAATGGTTTGATTAGTTAGATAGTAGGGTGGATTACCTAGCAAGCTATATCCAAGAAGCATGATCTTCCTTGGAGGCTATAAATCCACACTTTTGAAAAATCAAGTTCTAAAAGAGAAAGATAAAGTACTTGCATAAATCATAGAAGATACTAAAATTGAGTATAAGAAATGTTTGATATAAGAATAGGTGAAATTCACTAATTATACTAATAAGTAGGTCAATACTAATGCTAAATAGTTGGGGTATGGTTCAAAAAGTAGGTTAAGGGTTTTGTGATCACGTAGAGGGTCTAAAAATTAGATTTGGTTGAGGTCTGGTGGGTAGAAACAAATTGATGTTATTTTATCACATAGTGACCATCAATGGTTGGGGTGATCATCAATGGTTAAGGTAACCGTCAATGGTTAGGATAGACCATCAGCAGTCAAGATGACCATCAACAGATTTTTGTGAGTTGGGTTTGGGTCAAGAAAATTCTATTTGGATGAGGTAACAAAATGGAATTCTGAGATATTGGTTTAGATTGAGTTGATTGAAAATAGAAACAAAGTAATTGAATGATTGAAAATAGATACTTAGCTTGTTGGTTGTTGATTTGATGAACGGTTAAGGTGGTAGATCCCATAACAATTTTGGTAGAGTAACAGTACTTGGCTACTGGTTGATGGATGACAACACTTCAAATCTTTGTCATAATTATTGGTTCATTAGATCACTAGAAGAACACTTGTAAAATAAAATGTTGATGTAAAAATCTTTGGCTTTGGTGTTGATCACTTGATTCTAGATCTGGATTCACCCTCTCCTCCCCTCTCTTTATAAGAAGGAAGGAGAGGGAAAACCATACATTAACAAGAGGTCTAACTTGATGTCTAATCTTAGCTCTCACATACATTAGCTTTCACATGATTTAAATGAGCTAAATATAAAAAGCCAAGTCAGAGTGATGTGGTAGTTTAGTTTTTTAGGTGATGGAAACTTGACTGTCGATGGTTAGGGTGACCATCGATAATCAAGGGTTAAAGGCAAAGTTTGGGTTAAAAGGTGGGTTAACTATTAGGTCAATTCTAATTTGAGTTAGGTTTGGTTTGTAGTTGAAAGGTCAAGGTTCTAACCTAGGGCATCTTGAAGTGGTCTAGGGGTGTTTTTACACTTGGAACAATAGTGTGTAGTTTTCTAGTGTTTATATTTTGCCCCTTTTTATTATGCATTTACATCAACAAGCGGTAAAATAAAGATAGAGTGTCGGTTGAAGGTTCAATTACCCTAAGTATAGGAGGAGGTGTTCCCCCTCAAACTAGGAAATGATGAGGTGAAACTAAATTGGGTACAAGCTTGATAAGTGGTTAAGTTATTAATTGAGGTGGGTGATAGGGTGGGCACTAAAGCACAAACATACATATAAAGTGTGACTAGGTGTGATAGCCAAGATCACATAGTGACTAAATTACCATGGTTGGTAAAAATTAAGGTCATTACTAGAAGGATAACTAAAAAGTAGATCATGTGACCGTATGTGATAGTTGGGTTACACTCATAAACTCAAGTATCCTACAGAAGGTCAGTGTTTTCATGGGTGTCTAAGGTAGGAAGTTCTCTCATGAAGACACAAATTGTTTGGGTGTGCACAAGGTGGCATAATTTCAAAAATTATTCATTATGGTAAGTAGTTAATATTGTTAAAAGGACCAGGCAAGGTCATAATAAAACATGTGTTAGTTTGTGCCAAAATGGCTAATGGTAAGGTAACATGGTGGTTAGAAAGGTTGGTAGAGAAGTCAATCTCTGATTGATTGAATGCTAGGATTAGTGTGGTAAAAGAAAAGTTACTAGAAAAGTTGTTAGGTTGGAGGAGAAACTTGAAAGCACTGACCATTGATGGTTAGGGTAAACCCTCAAGGTTGATCATCGATGGTCACCCTAATCGTCGATGGTTAGGCATCAACCCTAAAAGGGAGGAGATAAAAAGTTGGGACATAGGTCATTTTCACTCATTTGAGCAAGTTGAATTTTGATGTTCAAGTCTTGGCATTTTGTGAGGGAATTATGATGTCATTACTAGTGATTGATTGGTTGAGGTTTGATTGAGTGGGCTAGAGGTTGGATTGATAAGGATATAGGGTGGGTGAGGTAGGGCATGTGGCCAGGTCATGGGTCCCAAGATTCCTCCTTGATGATGGTCAAATAATGAGGTAGGGGTTGTTTTGAATTGGTATATGGTAGATTGATTTTGGATTTGTACATTTAAATTTGAATTTGTTTGCGTGTGGTAGATTTGGTTTGGATTTAGTGTTTGACCTAGGTTTAGGTTGTGAGTGTTGTGTGGGTAAATGTGAGGTTAAATTTGAAATTAGTGAGGGTGGGATAGTTAGGGTAGGGTAGTATTTTTTGGTTTATTTATAGTCTTTGGGTGGGTTAAATGTGGAGGTAGGGTTGGGAGGTTCCACCAATAGTCAGTCATATTGATCATCGGTGGTCACCCCTCGACTGTTGACAGTGGATAAGTGACAATCAAGGATGGATTGATCATTGGTAGTTGACTATGGGAATAGTCGATCATCAATGGTCAAGTTATCTCGTAATGTTTTAATAATTAATGGTAAGTGTTTAGTAGGCTAGAATTTTAAATAGGTAATGGGTGATAGGGTGAGGTGGTAAGGGTTAGGCTTGAATGTGAAGGTCAACTATCGGGGAAAATATATGGGTGGTGATAGGTTTTGGATAATAGTTAAGGTAGAGAGGTTAGATGCTCTAGGCAAATGTCATAAGGGTGATAGTCAAGTAATAGTGAATGGTAAGGGTTAAGGGGAATAGGTCATGGTTAATGGTCATTGTTCATGTAATGATTAAAGGATATAGGTTGATAGGTAATGTGTTTTAGTGAATTAAGTTTTTTGTTATCAAACCTTGTAGGCATGCTAGAGGATCTAGATGCAAGATTAAGTGCTTTGGATCTTTGCTAAAATTCATTAAGGGATGACTACAGATGATTGGGCTCATATAGAGGAGGTGGTATTTGGTGCCATGATATATTACCAACACATGTTGCAAGATGTGTTGATTATCATGGTACTCATCAAGAGATGGGATCCTATCATGAACACCTTTCTATTACCTACAAGTGAGATGACCATCTTAATAGAGGATGTCCATAGGATTACACAACTACCCATACATGAGGAGCTGATTTATCATATTGGGAGGGAGGAGCATGATGATTTCATGGAGATGACCTTGAATTTATGAGGTGTCATGTAGGGGGTTTGGCTATACTCTGCTATACCATAGGGCTAGAGATGATAGGTAGATGATGATGATGATGATGATGATGATGATGATGATGATGATGATGATGATGGTCTTATGATTTTCCATACCAAATTTGAGAAGTGGGAGGTTCCCTTATTTGTTGCTAAGGGTGTTGGTTGAGATACCATTGGGCTACACATTATTCATGTGGGCACCCATGTTATTGGTTTATATTTATAAGGAGATATGGGGATTTTGAGCCCATATGAGGTATGGTATCAACATGGGGTTTGTTATATATTATTGGGTGTATGAGCACATTTAGGTGCTATGACTAATGGGGATGTCATGGGAAGGGTATGCTTAGATGGGTTTATGAGTAGAGTTCATGAGGTTTTGGATAATAGTTAAGGTAGAGAGGTTAGATGCTCTAGGCAAATGTCATAAGGGTGATAGTCAAGTAATAGTGAATGGAAAGGGTTAAGGGGAATAGGTCATGGTTAATGGTCATTATTCATGTAATGATTAAAGGATATAGGTTGATAGGTAATGTGTTTTAGTGAATTAAGTTTTTTGTTATCAAACCTTGTAGGCATGCTAGAGGATCTAGATGCAAGATTAAGTGCTTTGGATCTTTGCTAAAATTCATTAAGGGATGACTACAGATGATTGGGCTCATATAGAGGAGGTGGGATTTGGTGCCATGATATATTACCAACACATGTTGCAAGATGTGGTAATTATCATGGTACTCATCAAGAGATGGGATCCTATCATGAATACCTTTCTATTACCTACAATTGAGATGACCTTCTTAATAGAGGATGTCCACAGGATTACACAACTACCCATACATGAGGAGCTGATTTATCATATTGAGAGGGAGAAGCATGATCATATCATGGAGATGACCTTGAATTTATGAGGTGTCATGTAGGGGGTTTGGCTATACTCTGCTATACCATAGGGCTAGAGATGATAGGTAGATGATGATGATGATGATGATGGTGGTGGTGGTGGTGGTGGTCTTATGATTTTCCATACCAAATTTGAGAAGTGGGAGGTTCCCCTATTTGTTGTTAAGGGTGTTGGTTGAGATACTATTAGGCTACACATTATTCATGTGGGCACCCATGCTATTGGTTTATATTTATAAGGAGATATGGGGATTTTGAGCCCATATGAGGTATGGTATCAACATGGGGTTTGTTATATATTATTGGGTGTATGAGCACATTTAGGTGTTATGACTAATGGGGATGTCATGGGAAGGGTATGCTCAGATGGGTTTATGAGGAGAGTTCATGAGGTTTTGGATAATAGTTAAGGTAGAGAGGTTGGATGCTCTAGGTAAATGTCATAAGGGTGATAGTCAAGTAATAGTGAATGGTAAGGGTTAAGGGGAATATGTCATGGTTAATGGTAATTGTTAGTGTAATGATCAAAGGATATAGGTTGATAGGTGAAGTGTTTCAGTGAACTAAGTTTTTTGTTATCAAACTTTGTAGGCATGTGAGAGGATCTAGATGCAAGATTAGGTGCTTTGGATCTTTGCTAAAATTCATTGAGGGATGACTACAGATGATTGGGCTTATATAGAGGAGGTGGGATTTGGTGCCATGATGTATTACCAACACATGTTGCAAGATGTGGTGATGATCATGGTGCTCATCGAGAGATGGGATCCTATCATGAACACCTTTCTATTACCTAAAATTGAGATTACCATCTCACTAGAGGATGTCCATAGGATTACACAACTACCCATACATGAGGAGCTGATTTATCATATTGAGAGGGAGGAGCATGATGATTTTATGGAGCTATTTTATGGAGATGAACTTGAATTTATGAGGTGGCATGTAGGGGGTTTGGCTATACTCTATTATACCATAGGGCTAGAGATGATAGGTAGATGATGATGATGATGGTCTTATGCTTTTCCATACCAAATTTGAGTAGTGGGAGGTTCCCCTATTTATTGTTAAGGGTGTTGGTTGAGATACTATTGGGCTACACATTGTTCACATGGGCACCCATGCTATTGGTTTATATTTATAGGGATATATGGGGATTTTGAGCCCATATGAGGTATGGTATCAGCATGGGGTTTGTTTTATATTATTGGGTGTATGAGCACATTCAGGTGTTATGACTGATGGGGATGCCATGGGAAGGGTATGCTCAGATAGGATTTTGAGTAGAGTTCATGAGGTTTTGGATAATAGTTAAGTTAGAGAGGTTGGATGCTCTACGTAAATGTCATAAGGGTGATAGTCAAATAATAATGAATGGTAAGGGTTAATGGGAATAGGTCATGGTTAATGGTCATTATTTATGTAATGATCAAAGGATATAGGTTGATATTTAAAGTGTTTTAGTGAACTAAGTTTTTTGTTATCAAACCTTGTAGGCATGCAAGAGGATCTAGATGCAAGATTAGGTGCTTTGGATCTTTGTTAAAATTGATTGAGGGATGAATACAGATGATTGGGCTCATATAGAGGAGGTGGGATTTGGTGATATGATGTATTACCAACACATGTTGCAAGATGTGGTGATGATCATGGTGCTCATTGAGAGATGGGATCCTATCATGAACACCTTTCTATTACCTACAAGTGAGATGACCATCTTACTAGAGGATGTCCATAGGATTACAAAACTACCCATACATGAGGAACTGATTTATCATATTGAGAGAGAGGAACATGATGATTTTATGGAGATGACCTTGAATTTATGAGGTGGCATGTAAGGGGTTTGGCTATACTCTGTTATACCATAGGGATAGAGATGATAGGTAGATGATGATGATGATGGTATTATGATTTTCCATACCAAATTTGAGTAGTGGGAGGTTCCCCTATTTGTTGCTAAGGGTGTTGGTTGAGATACTATTGGGATACACATTGTTCACATGGGAACCCATGCTGTTGGTTTATATTTATAGGGAGATATGAGGATTTTGAGCCCATATGAGGTATGGTATCAGCATGGGGTTTGTTTTATATTATTGGGTGTATGAGCACATTTAGGTGCTATGACTAATGGGGATGCCATGGGAAGGGTATGCTCAGATGGGATTTTGAGTATAGTTCATGAGGTGGAGTTCTAATTTTGCCTTCTCAGGACTAGGTGGAGGGACTCATGATATTGACTAGTTCAAAGGTTTACTAGATACCTTGGTCATCGAAGATGTGATTTAGAGACCATACATTAGGTTTCTACAGTGGATGCACTAAAAGAGACATACACTATTCGTATAGAGATATAGATGAATTTTTGGCTAGATAGAGGGTGAGGCAGAGCTCATCCCTTTTAATAGGGTACAGTGATAGTTTGGCCTAGTGTAGGATATCTTGGGTCCATTCCTAAGATATAGGTAGGAGGATGTAGATATGTTACTTTTAGAGCAAAAACTAGTTCAATTTTTTTTTGATCATTAGGAGTTACCCATTTGAATAGACCAAGATGATGTAGGTGTTACATAGTCATATCATGCATCGTACCAAGCACTATATGTGGTAACTAATTTTGGGGGAGATGATGATGGTCATTGAGTGATGGATGTTGACCAAGCTAGGAAAGGTGGCCAATAAACTTAGGTATAGGGTGTTTCCCTAGATGTATAGGCAATGAATACAAAGAGGGATCAAGAATGAGTGGTATTATTGATAGTACAGGCTTTTATTATAGCATTATAGGGTCAGTTGGTAGTGGCACAAGGTTAGATAGCTACAATTATAGGTGAGAGGGACCAAACTAGAGATACATTAGCCTTGGTTACCTAGGAGAGAGATTCCCTAAGATAAGCTAGAAGAGGATCCAAGCACCTATAGGACCACCAAGCACAATTCCCATGTAGAGGTACATAGCTATAGTGGAAGAGCTCCATTATTATGAGGTGATAGTCTTCAAACATTATCTTGATGAGCCTTGATGGGGTGAGTACAGAGCTGATATGGTTGGAGGTGCTAGCATGGTTACACTAGGTCAATAGGCTACGCCTATAGGAGGATATGTAGGTACCTTGGGAGGATAGGCAAGTACCTCAAGAGGATATGCACTATGAGGTAGTGGTGCCCTAGTCACATAGTTTGATTATGAGACATTACATATGTTGATTTATATGATTTTGATACTAGCCTACGATCCAATGTGATGAGATGTATATTTATTTTGAGAGATAGATGTATATTGTTGTATACATGATGATGTTTAGGGTTGATTATAGACTCATGATTTATAGATATGATCTTTATCTATTGCTTATGGTTTATGGTTTGTGATGCTCATGTTGATTATTGATGATGTGATTATTGATTATGGTTATCCTCATGATAATGTGGATGTGGACTCTCCTATCTTAGCATGTAATGATATGTCTCTTCATTCATGTTTATGATAATGTTTAGTTATGTATTTGATGTTATCTCATGTGATTATGAGGAAAATTTGATGCTTTTTGATGACTAAGATGATGTTTATGATATTTTTTATTATGGTTCTTGATGATGTTATGTATGGATGTGATGAGTTAATTTCATGTCTGAGATGATCATGTTTACTATATGTATATGATTATGGTGTTCATGCTAAAATTAAATGAGTATATGGTTCCTAATTTAGATTTAAACATGTGGTAAAAAAGGGTTTATTGTTGTTTGTTCATAGATGTTATGATGATGATGGTTATGATTATTCTCATGTATATGTTTTATGTTAACAATATCTATTTTGTTCCTAATATAATGATGATGTTGTGATGTTGATATTATGATTTTGTTGTGGATTTTGATGATGATAGTATATGATGTGTTATGATTATGGTTATTTTGTTTAAATTGAAACACATAAAGCAAGTTAAATAACAAAACTAGATGTGAGAAAGAGAAGATAATCAAGAGACAAACATTTGAGTGCATATATCAACTAGTATGAGAGGCTAAGAAGAAGGTTAAATGCTTCTTCTTGGGAAATGAATAATACAAACCATACTTGGATTGGCTTAAGGAACATAATCCCTTTGAATGCCTCGTATTAGCATTTATTAGTTGGTTAAAAATGTGTCTTGATCACATAATGTCAAGTAAGATCTAAATCCCTTGCTTATAGTGCATAAAGGGCAGATAGATGAAGGTGTAACCTTCTTGTGAGACTAACTTGCCTCTTTAGGAGGTTACCAAAGAGTCAATATAAATAATTCTATGTCCTGTAAGATGTAAACTAATCAATCGAGGAAGTCTACTCATGAAAGTTGATTGCGGATTTCAAAATTATTGTGCTTATGAGAGATGATTTTGGATTTAAAAATTATTTTGCCTTTTTTTATGTTTGATAATGGGTATTTTTCTTATTTTGTTATTGATTTGGAGGGTTGGGGAAGCTGATCAATGCAGGAAGCTTCCAAGAAATTGCTATGTTTTGACAAATGATTTACTCAACCATCCTTCAAGGGAGTGGTCTAAGTTTGTGTGCTTTTTTTAATGCTTTTGATAAATATCCTTTAAGGGAGTAGTCTACCTCATTTTGAGAAATTTTTGATATATTTTTAACATCTATCCTTCAAGGGAGTAGTCTAAAAATTCTAGGAAGTGACCCATGATTATTTTTGGTTATGACTTTGATTTTGATGTTTCTTGACATAGAATTGCTTATATAGGCTTAAAGGTTCTCCTTGTATGAAGGCAAAGATAAAAGCACAAGAAGATTGATTAGGTGTAAAAGAGGTTGAGGTGATAATGATAATGGGAATACATCCTACGAAAGGGGTGGAAAGTACCATGAGAATTATACCATGGATAGAGTCATGGTACCTATTGTTCAAGATTAGGCTATGATCATGATGGATAATCACATGATTCAATTTTAATTGGTTGTCCCTAAAATAAAGAGATGAATGTGGTTTGAAAGCAAGGGATGAGCTTAAGTTAGATAAAAGGTGAGTTTGATCCCTTTTAACAAAAAAAAAGATGTAGATGTGAAGCATTGAGGGGCTCAATTTTTAGGTTTCCCTCAAGAGAGGATAACTGGTAAGCTCTTGATCCGTACTTGTGTGCTATGATATAAGGTCCAAGCTAATTGAAATCAAATTTGCCCTGCTTGCTTTTCTCCATATTGGTGACATGTTGGTTTTCATTTAGGATAAGGTCTTCAATATTGAATTATTTCACTTTAAGGTGTTCGTTATAGGCTCTTTTGATGCATTCTTGAGAGACATGAAGATGGATGAGTACTACTAAACAACACTTGTCAAATAACTCAAGTTGGGTTAAATAGTGTTAATGATAATCATATTAAAAAATGATGTCCTATAAGGATATGTAAAGTAAAGGAATTTGTACTTCAAGAGGTAAGATGGCCTCCACTCTAAACACAAGAGAGAATAGAGTAGTACCCATAGCGGTTCAAATTCTAGTATGATATGCCCATAAGGTAAACAGTTTATGTAAGTGTCAATCTTGACCAGATATATTAACCATTTTAGTTAACATATTGTTGAGAGTTTTGTTAGAGGCTTTTGCTTGTCCATTTACTTGAGGATGATAGGGTGAAGAGAAACTTAACTTGATGCTAAATGCATCACAGAAACCTTGGACTTGTTTGTTTTTGAAATATTTTCCATTGTCAGAGATGATCTTATGAGGAACACCAAAATGATAGATAATGTGATGATTGATAAAGTCAATAATATTTTTAGCTTTGGTTGAGACAAGAGGAATAGCCTCCATCTATTTATTAAATAACTTGGTCATAGTGATGATATAATATGTTGCTATGAAGAATGGGTTAATTTCCCCAATGAGGTCCACACCCCATTATGAGAAGGGCTAGAAATCTATGGAGATACGAAGACTATGGATAGGTGCATGATGCAAATTGGAATTTTGTTGACACTTAACACACTTTTCACATATTCACAGTAGTCTTGGTTAAGGGTAGGCCAATAATAGCCAAGGTGAAGGATGCATTTAGGGATTACTAGGCCACTAAAGTGTTCCCTACATATCCCATCATGCATTTCCCTGATAGCATAAGAGGCATCGTGACTACATAGGCAATGAAAAAGGAGACCGTCAAAGCTGTGTTTATAAATAATTCCCCATATAATGATATAACATGAGGTACCCTAGATAAATTCTCTTCGAGCATTCTTGGAAAGACTAGAAGGAATTATGGCAAGGTTAAGATAGTCAAAGGTCTATTGATACCAAAGGTTAGGTTGGGTCTCCTCCATGTTAAATATGGTGGGAGAGTCTAGTTTGACATAGGAAGGCTTGTTAAGTTGATAGATGACAATAGATAGGTTAGATTTAGAGAGTGTGGATGGGATATAAGAGGCAAAGGAATCCATGGTGTTAGCCAACTTGTTCATAGATTGTGGGGTGGTTTGAATGTGGTAATGTTCAAAGGGTGTTAAGATTTCATCAACTAGTTATTTGTACTATTGCAAAACATCATTTTTACATTGATAAGAGCCATTAATTTAATTTACCATAAGTTGAGAGTCACCAAAAATGTTGACTATTTTTACTCCCAAGGGTAATGTAGTTTGAAGGCTTGTGACTAGGGCTTCATACTTAGCCATGTTGTTGGTACATTCAAAATAGAGATTTAAGGAAGAGGTTCACTGTGAATGGGGATAAAGATGATGTTGGTTCCCCCACCACATTAACAAGTTGATCCATCAAATAACATGGTCAATTGATAGGTAAAGTCTGCCTGAGAGAGGGTCACGGTAGACTCATCAAAGAACTCAAGAGGAGGAGGTTGATTGTATGTTAATGGTGCATCAACCAATTGGTTGATAGTGACTTGCCCTTTAATTGACTTTTGATAAAGAAACTCAAGGTCAAACTCAACTAAAATCATGAGCCACTTTTCCATACGTTAGTTTTGGTACAGCTTGGAGTGCATATACTTGAGTGGGTCAGTATTGGTCATGACATAGGTCTTGTGGTTAAGAAGGTAGTGGTGGATTTTGGTGGCTAAAAGACTAAAGCTAAGAAAAGTTTCTTGATATTATTGTAGTAAGTTTAATATTCTACAAGTGTATGACTAATGTAGTAGATAACTTGCTCTTTGTGTTGTTCATTCTGATGAGAAAGCATTGCTCGTAGGGAGTGGTTGGTGGTAGAGTTATAAAGGTAAAATGGTTGATCGTCCTTAAGAGGAGGGAGCACAAGTGGAGACAAAATGTACTTTTTAAGTGAATCAAAGGCCTTTTGATAGTCATTATTCTATTTAAAAGATACATCCTTCTTTATAAGGTGGAAGAAGGGTTGGCATCAGTTTGAGAGTTGATAGATAAAACAACAAATGGATTGGAGCTTACCTTGCAAGCTACAGAGTTGCTTGAGGTGGGTCAAGGGTAGCATGCCAAGGATTTATTTGATTTTGGTTAGATCAACTTTGATTCCTTGAATGGATATGATAAAACCAAGGAGATTTCGTAACAAGACCCCAAAAATGCACTTCTTTGGGTTAAGGTGGATATGGTAATGAATGAGTCACTCAAAGATAATCTTGAGGAGTTTCAGATGATCTTTATGATATTTGGATTTCCTAAGAAGGTCATGAACATAGTCTTCTATGATTTTGTGGATAAGGTCATGGCACATTGGTAGGTTGCACTAATGTTCTTCAATCCAAAAAGCATAACCCTATAGCAAAAGGTTCCCCATGGGGTGATAAAGGTAGTTTTGTGTTGATCTTTAAGGGCTATTAGGATTTGATTATAACCCAAAAACACATCCATAAGAGATAGCATCTCATGGCTAGATGTAAGATCAACTATCTGGTCAATGCTTAGTAGCAAGGTTGAGGTCACAAAAGTCCACACAAATATGTAGTCCCCTATAGCTTTGGTAATAGGCATGATATTTGAGACCCATTGAGGGTAGACAATGTGTTTAATAAAATTAATGAATAAGAGACATTGGAGATCTTCTTTGATAATAAGGTCTATGTGAGGGTGCATTCACTCAAGTTTCTACCTAACAAGCTTAGCAACGTAGTTGGTGAATATGTTATGGGTAGTGATGGAGGGGTTGATTCCTAGCATGTCATCATAAGACCAAGAAAATTCTATGTTGTGGTATTGAAAAAAATAGGGGAAGTCTCAAAGCTCTTTGGAATTGCATGATTTGCCAATTTTGACAATGTGGGGGTTGTCTAGAGTGCCCAAGTTGATATCCATGGTAGATGTATTCAACATAGTCAAAGTCTCAAGAGGAAGAGATTTGTGGATAGAGGAATTTAGTAGACCAAGATAGGTGAGAATAGAATCATCATCCTAACACTAAATGGTATTAATGGTAGGAGAGTCATCTCCTATCATCTTAGGATGGGTCATAGGTATGGTTATGGTCATCACATCCTTTTGATAAGTCAGGGGTTTGAGGTAGATCATGTTGATAAAAAATAAGTTAGGGGGGATGATATCAAAATATTTAGCTATAAATGGTGGAGTGGAAGGTGAGGATGGAATTTATTTGTTAATGATGGTAATGGGAGGTGGATTATTTTTTTGTTTAGGTGGTGTGAAATCGAGGCCATGCTTTTCATGAGGTTTTTGAGTTTTGATTAGAAGCAAATCATGTGATCCATGTTCATATCAACCTAGACTGAATGCCTTCCAAACACACTTGTAGGGGTATGTTTTAGATAATTCTCGTTTATCTAGTTAGGAGAAGCTAGAGGTGAATGGTCAAGGTGAAAAGGAGGTAGCAGAAGTGGCAAAGGGCTTGTCAAGTCTCCCATAGATGAAATTAGTTTGGCGAGTGGAGGGATCAAAAGGGATAATGGTTCCAATTTTGGGGTCATAACCAGGTTGGTGGTCAAATTTACTATACTCTTGGGGAGTAGGGAAATCATCAAGGGTGAGAAGGTGATACTCACCCAATGAATGACATTGGAAGGCTGATTTCAAAGGGTCCATTATGGGGATTTAGTTGGAAGGTACAAAAGAACTTGTGGATGCTTCGTTAGTAGAAGAAGATGGGGTTTCATCTTTACTAATGAGGGCTATTTGGATGGGGGAAGGAGAATGTCATTAGGTTAGTACATCATGTTACATGATGTGAAAGGGATTGTGTCAGCTTGTATGGTAACAACTTGACCTTTGTATTCAAATTTGACACACCGATGTAGAGTGGATGACACACAACCCATGGAATGAATCCAAGGACATCTCAATAAGATGTTATATTAGAACTCTTCTTTTATAACATATACGAGCTTAGGAAGGTGCAGGGTCCTAGATAAATGTGAAGAATGATAGTTCCTAAAGTCATGGCCATGGTATCATTGAATGATCAAAGCACTGTTGAGGTTTTTGACATAATGTTCTCGGGTAATTAGAGTTGGTTATAGGTGTGGGAGGAGATGATGTTGATATTATCTCCCTTATCAATCATAACTCTCTTGATATAGGTTTGGTTGATATAGGTGGTAATGAAGAGGGGAGGATCTGGATCATCTGGATGGATGGAAGGTATTTTAGAATCCTTGAAGGTATTAAAGTTAGAAATGTGTAGGGCTCTAACAAAAGTTGCTAGAGGTTGTGGGTTTTTTGACCTAACCTCTACTGACTATAATGCTTCTATCATTACTTGGAAATGGTGGGGTGAGGTATTGATTAGTTCATACAAATTCATCTTCATTTGGGTTTGGTGAAGCTATTTCATAACTACTCATTGGATTGGATCTAGAGGGTCCCAAGATGGATACCTTGGTCTTGGTTAAAGGTGGTTGGTATTAGATAAGTGGTTGGGTGGTCAAAGAAGGATATGTCCATGGAATAGACACCTTTTCCTTTACCTTATCCTTTGGTTGATCTTGTGATTGTGTTTCAACATGGATGGTATGGATAGGGGGATGAGTCAGGCTCAGTGACTGCTTTGGTTCCTCTTCACTCTAAGGGGAGAGTGGAGGGGTAGGTAGGTTTTGGTCGATGATTTGTGGTTCTTGGGTCAGTGATGGGATTAGAGGAGGCTCATTAGATAAAAATTCATCCTCATGATACAAATTATGGGCTAATGATTAGAGATCCTTACATTTCTCAATGTCATGCCTTAGTGTCCTATGGTATGAACATATCAGTTTGTCATTATATCAAGATGGTTTAACACTATGGTTTGAATGGTCTAATAGGTGGTAAGGTTAAATAGGTTGCTTGAAATAATCTTTGAAAGATGGTTGAGTATGACTCTAGTAAAGGTGCCAAGGGAATGGGAGCCTTAGGTTTGGTGGTTGGGATATGAGTCCTTTTAGGAATAGACTTGATGGTGGGAGTTCTGGGTGAGGGAGATTTTTTGGTGGATGATTTAGGTGTGGATGGCTTGGAGGTGGATTATGTGGAGGTAGAAGGTGTTGGGGTAGATATCTGAGGGATAGGTAGTTGGTTATAAGAGGTATGGTGAAAATGGGTAAGGATGAAAGTAGGAGTGATGGTGTAACAAAGAGTGGTGGTTGGGTTTGAGCTTTGCTTGGGGTGGTGGGCTTATTTATTAAGGTAGAGGGATGAGTTCCTAAAATAGAAGGCAAAGTAGAAAGGGGAGGTAAAGCTTTAGTTTGTGGGATCCTAGGTGATTTTTCTCTTTTGGTTGATTTGGTTAGGGGTTTCTTATGTGGGCTTGGTGGGTTTAAATCCACCTTTACCAATGTGTGAGTAAGGTTTTGAGCAGGGAACATGACAAGATTCATGGTAGGCTTGGTTAGAATGATGAGGGGTGACTTGGTTACTTTAGGTAGGGTAGATCGAGATAATTTGGAAATGATTTGGTTGGTAGAGTCCTCTAATGGTTTAGGTGTGATGGTGGCAGGTTTACCAGTAGAGATGATAGATTGGTTCAATAATGGTGTGATTGGGGGTTCTTGCCTGGTTGGGTAAGGAAGTCTGAGATGGTGCCAAAATGTGGTAAGATCTATGTCAGGTTGGAATAGGTATCCTAAGTTTTGGACTAGTCAAGAAAAAGGTTTGTAGATAGGTTTGATTCCTCAGCATTGGTCTTAAAAGATAAGCTCATGGGTGGGGAAAGGGGAGTGGGTAGCTTGTCCTTCATCTCAATCAAAGTTTTTATGGCTTGGGAAGGTATTTCCTTGATGGGAGAAGTAGGTAGAATGATTTATTACTTAGGGATGCTTTCCAAAGGGAGAGTAGATTGTTGTATGATGGAAGAAAGGGTGTTATGGGAATGGTTATCTCCTCTGATATGTCCTCCAAAGGGGTTGTTTACTCCACTATCTCGACAAATGGAGGAAGGTAAAAAGTTATCTCCTTTGTTTCAATTTTCAAAGGAAAGGTTGGTGACTCCGCTACCTCAATAAGTGGATGGGATGGTAGGGTAGGTTAGGTAGTAGTCTCCTCATTAGCAAGTTTACTAAGCACCATGTTAACAACGTGTACCTCATGGGAGGATTCTAATTTGTTTTCATTATTGGTGGATGGAGGTGGTTAGGAAATGGTTGTCTGAAGATGCCAGGTGATTAGTTTGGGGGTGTGTTGGGGTTATCTAGTGTAAGATCCCCCTTGTCAATGAGATTTTGGATAAAATTCTTGAATTTGTTTCATCTACTAACATCATGTCAAACAAAATGGTAGAAGGCACACAATTCATTGTCTTTATACCAAACAGGTGCAGGATGAGAAGAGTTGAATTATTGTAGAGGTTTGATCAAAGGAAGTTGGATAATGTTAGATTTTAATAGTTTTTACAAGATCAAAGTGTATGACTCCCCTAGCAAAGTAAATTGTCTTTGGTTATTGTGGTTTAGATTCTTGGTATTTTGATTAGAGTAGTTGGAAGAATTAAATTGGTTAATAATGGGTAGAGGGGTGGTTTTAAGGACAACCATGTTTATGGTTCCCTTGTTTTTGAGTTCGGTGTTGTTTTGGTTATTGGGTTTGGAGGATGAGGTCTCATTTAATTTAAAAGTGGAGTTCCTATTGTTCAACTTTAACTTTACCTCATCAATGACTCTATTTTCTAGTTTGTGGAGCATGGTAAAAGCCTCATCAAAGGTCTTGAAGCTCTAAACCCACAAAGTAGAGGAAATGTGTTTGGCACATGCTCAAGTGAAAAGATAAATCAACTCAGGTTGGGGTAGAGAGAAAGAGAGTTAGTTGATGAGACTTCTTCAATGGGACACAAAGTTAGCAATAGACTCCTCGTTAAACTATCAGATGGAGTATAGATCGATGATGAAAACCTTCCTAGAGATATTTATAGAAAAGTGGTCTAGGAAGGTTTGGGTGAGCTGAGCGAAAGAGAAGATGGAGTGTCTCGGAATAACACTATACTAATCTAGTGCCAAGAGACATGGGGAAGGTATAGAGAAGGTGGGCAACATCATAGGTAATCAAGTAGCATGAATGCTTAAATGCCCTTAAATGTTGTTGGGGATCTTCCTTGCTTTTAAATTTAGAAAATTTGGGAAGTTCCCAATAAGGTGGGTAAGGTCGAATAGGGATGGATGGGTGGATAGGTTAATTACATATTTGGTCATATAATAAGAGATTTTGGGTACCATAGATAGATGACTCTAAGGTGGTCATTTTGTCTATTAGCAATTTGACAAAATATATTTGTGGTTGTGCATCTTCATATTTATAGGGTAGGTTTTGTTGGGTCTGGGTAGATGTAGCATAAAGGTAACCAATAGGAACTTGGGAAGTTGGCACATATTGGTATGCCAGATGGGAGTGGTTGAGAGGGTGTTAGGTATAGGTCAGTAGATGTGGAAGGTTGGATGGAGTATGAGGCCATATGTCTTTGTGGGTTCATGATATGGCTTAGGTTAGGTGTGATAGGTACTTGGTGAGAAGTTGGTATGGTTTGAATGGGAGGTATGGTTAAGTTGGTGGGTTGGGGATAGGTGGTGATCTTGGTGCTGATGAGAGTGAGGATGGAAGGTATAGGAACCACCAAGATCTAAAGTGGATTGGAGGTAGGTGGGTTATAAATAAGAGGGAAGGTAACAACACTAGTAGAAGCTACTCCCACTATAAGAGGGGTATGTGTGGCTAAAGGCTGGGTGGATCCTATGTTAGAGGAGTTGTTAATTAGGGTAGATGGTGTTTGGTTTTTGATTGGTTGGGTATATTAGTTTTGGATAGTTTTGTCTATGGGATGGTTGGTGGAAGTTGAGTCTTAGGTAGCCCAAGGTCCAGTGGAAATGGGGTCACTAGAGGTGGTGCCCATGAGGTGGGATGGCATCCCATAAGGTAGATCGGTAGGTTATTATGGGTTGGGTTTAGGTCAAGAAAAGGTTATTTGGATGAGGTCACAAAATGGAATTTTAAGAGATGGGTTTGGGCTGGGTTGATTGAAAAATATAAACAAAGTAATTGGATGATTGAAAATAGATACTTAGCTTGTTAGTTATTAATTTGATGAATAGTTAAGGAGGTAGAGTTTGGAGCAATTTTGATAGAGTAATGATACTTGGTTATTGGCTAATGGATAGAAACTCTTTGGTTTATTTTTTACTATTTAGTTTGTTGGATCACTGGAAGAACACCTGAAAAATAAAATGTTGATGCAAGAATCGCTTGCTCTGGATGTTGATCATTTGATTTTATATCTAGATTCGCCCTCTCTTCCCCTCATTTTATAGGAAGGAATAAGAGGTGAAACCATACATTAACAAGAGGACTAACTTATTGTCTAATCTTAGATCTTGTATGCATTAGATCACACATGATTTAGAAGATATAAATATAAAAAATAAATTTAGAGTGATGTGTTAGTTTAGTGGTTCAGGTGGTAGAAATCTAATTGTCGATGATCATCCCTAACAATCGATTATAAGGGTGATCATCGATGGTCAAGGGTCAAAGACAAAATTTGGGTTAAAAAGTAGGTTAGATAGTAGGTCAATTTTGACTTGATTTAGGTTTACTTTATGGTTGAAAGGTTAGGGTTTGTTCCTAGGGGGTCTTGAAGTTGTCTAGGGGTGTTTCGACACTTGGAACTGTAGTTTGCAGTTTTCTAGTGTCTACAAATAGAGATGTAAGTACCATAAATGTTTTTGGAGTTTTGAAGTTTTTTAATTTTTTTTTGGTATTTTTGGTATATTTGAAGATGTATAATCAAGGATGTCCTCATCATCAAAACTTGTATGACCACCTAGGAATTTTATCAAGCTTTGTTTATATTGTTGCATTACCACCACTTCAATGTTATTGTTTAATGGTTTACCTAAAGACAAGGGTGTATGCAAATAACCATTCCCATGATGATGTATGAAAATATTTGTATCTATATCAATAAAATTAACACACATGTTTTTAATATCTAACTTATCATTCCAATTGATTAGCCAATTTTGTCCAAACATTAGTTTCAAATTTGGTTCGTGGTCTAATATCCATATGGTGGAAGATTCCACATGTGAGCCATAGGATATAGGTAACCAAATGTATCCTCAATATTTTGACATTAATGGAGAGTATATTAATTCATCTGTAGTATGTCCCAATTGTGTGAGAAATGTGGTGCCACAAGTTGTATCCCACTTATTAATATCAAACTAGAGATGGTGGAAATATACCCCATCAATATTTGTATTAATAGTTAATATTCATACTTTACTTATTTTGAGAGATAATTATTTTCTAAAAGATATGAAGGATTTTGATTTTTTTTCATATCAAACACAATGTGTATGTGTCCTTCACTCTTATATTTCTAAATTATTTCCTTCAATGTCTAACATTGATTGGTATTATGGCTGA
This sequence comes from Torreya grandis, assembly GCA_037957365.1. Taxonomy (NCBI): domain Eukaryota; kingdom Viridiplantae; phylum Streptophyta; class Pinopsida; order Cupressales; family Taxaceae; genus Torreya; species Torreya grandis. The sequence continues at coordinate 4,148,484 of JARHVA010000381.1, read as the reverse complement.
TGACTTGATTATACTTACGATATGATACCTTGTCTTCTATAATTAAAAGTATACTACATGATTTGTGTCTAGCATAAGGTTAGGAAATCATTATATATTAAATTAAAAAGATAATATGGTATTTTTAATATCATGTTGTGTTTTGATCTGTAATATCTGGTGTGAAGCCCTTTGAAAAGATTTCACATTATTCACATGATGTATTTGTATTTGACCCTTGTACAACTAACTCAATGTTTTTAACCAAGAGATATGTATAGAGTAATGAGCATTTACATACTCATTTACTATTTTTGTTTTGCCCTTATATGTATTTAGTTCTAAATTTTATAGAAGTAGATTTAATTTATATGTTCCAAGACCCATAGGTTTGAATAGGTTATGAAATAGGTGATCAAGTGGATCAAATTTTAAATTTCACAGTTTCTTATATGTCATATCATAAGTAGTATCATCATCACTGTCATAGTAATTTGAAACATGGCCATCTTTCTACTCAATATTGACAAATAAAGGATGCTCAAATGGTGGGTGCTCTTGTGGTTCTATTAGATCATTTTGTAATGGTTCTTTCTCTTAATGTGCATATATGTGCACCTTAGTATTTAGTGCCTTATTTATATCTGAAGACAAAGGATCCATTATACTTGACTCACCTATTTCATATGTGTTAGGTTGTGGAGCTAAAAGCTTCAACTATTGCAGACATGGAGGTTGCTGAGTTCTAGGGATACTGGCGTCGGCAGTGTGACCGACGTTGGTCATCTACAGTGTAGAAGGGCAACTAGACATCGATAGGAGATCAACTGACGTTGGTCATCTCCAAGCAGATAGGGACCGATGTCGGTCGCCTGTGTGGTTACAAAACTATTCATTGCATGAATAGTTAGTTCGTTGAACCGAGTGTTTGCATGTAAAGGCTATTTCGAGTCTTGAGCTGTGTGTCTAAATTAAGAGTCTAAGTTATTGTTTAGTATGGGATCTATTTATAGACCCATCGGCATGTATTGTAATTAAGGCAAGAAAAGGATTTCTTCCAGTTGTAGGATCTTGGTCAGCAGGTGTGCAAGGCCACATTTGAAGATCTACATGTGTAAGTAAGGTCTGTTGAGTTGCAGGTTGTTGCAAGCTTATGAGAGATCTACTTGAAGTACTTTGAGTACTTGTATACTGGCAGGGTTATTACTGACTGGTTGGAGGTGAACACCAATTCTGTGTGTGAGTTGTGTGTTGGGACCATGTTTTCAGTAGAAGAGTGAACTCTTGAGGAGAATTACTGTACACTTGGTGTGGGAAGCCTAAAAGGTGTAGAAGAGTGTGGTGTCTCTTCATTGTATTCTTTTCTGGATGAGTATTAATACAATTTGTGTTGTCTCTAATATTCTATGTCATTTGTGAATTCTAGTTACTTATTGCTTCTGGTTAATTCCGCATGTTTAGTTTCTAATACAAGGTAATCATATTGTGCTCTTTCTAAGGAGCAAGATCCTAACAAGTGGGATCAGAGCTGTTTGTTGTTCTTGATTCCCCATCAACTGGTATCAGAGCTTTTGGTTGGGTTACTAACAAGTGTTTTAGATCTAGTTAGTGTGTGTTGATTATAGGTTACTCATAGGAGTTTCTGTTTGAGTGGGAGTATAGCAATGGTAGAAGAAAGTAAGCTATGAATGGAGAAGTTTAATGGCAAGAACTATCAATTATGGAGGATGCAGATTGAAGATTATCTGTATCAGAAAGATTTGTACTTACTGTTGGGTGGGGTTGCATGTAAGCCCCTGGATATGAAGGTTGAAGAATGGGAGGTTCTTGATCGGAAGGTTCTGGGATCTATAAGATTGAGTCTTGCATCGTCTATGATTTCCAACTTATCTTAGGCTAAAACAATGATAGAGTTGATGGAATCTTTGGCAAATTTATATGAAAAACCCTCAGCTTCGAATAAGGTATTTCTTATGAAGCAATTATTTAATTTGCAAATGTTGGAAGGTGGATCTGTTCATAGTCATCTTAGTGATTTCCATGGTTTGGTAAACTAGTTAAGTTCAGTCAATATTGTTTTTGATGATGAAATTAAGGCTCTCTTAATCTTATGCTCATTACCTAAAAGTTGGGAGAGTTTGGTAATGGCAGTTAGTGATACTGCGTCTGCTTCAAAAATATTAAAAGTGGATGATGTTGTGAGTGTAATCTTGAAAGAAGAAATTCACAGGAAAAGCACAGGTGAATCATCAGGGAATGCTTTGAGTGTGGAAATTAGGGGAAGGCAAAGAGAGAAGATCGAGCATGGGAGATCAAGGTCTAAGATAGGTAGGAGATCCAAGTCTAGGTATGGCAGAATAACCTGCTGGAAATGTGGAAAGCAAGGGCACTTAAAGAGAGATTATTGGTTGAATGAAGATCAGCATGAAGAACATGAAGAAGCAGGTGATGCAGGTATTGTTGCACAAGATGCTCTGGTATGTTCTTTGGATAAAGTAGAATCTTGGGTTTTAGATTTTGGTGCCTCTTTTCATGCATCCCCAAATAGGGAATTTTTTCATGAGTATGTCCAGGGAGACTTTGGAGAAATTTATTTAGGGGATGGTAAGCCTTGTTAGATGGTTGGCAAAGGGAAAGTGAAGCTGAAATTGCAGACAGGTAACACATGGGTGTTGAAGGAGGTCATGCATGTCCCAGTTCTGAAGAGGAATTTGATTTTTGTTAGAAATTTGGGTGATGAGGGTTGCATAGTAACTCTCACAGTAGACTCTTAGAAGGTTACCAAGGGTGCACTTGTAGCAAGAGGTAAGAAAGTAGGTATGCTTTATCTATCTACTTATATTACTGATTCTCTTTTTGGGTTATCTACTTCAGCTGTAGATTTGAAGATGTGGCTTAATAGGCTTGGTCACATGAATAAGAAGGAGATGCATGTTCTTGAGTCAAAGGGTATGCTTTCAGATTTGAAAAGCATGAATCAAGATTTCTGTATGCAAAAGAAGAAAGTGACGTTTCTTGAGAAATTTGATGTTTGTGACAAGAATAGGAAAGCCTTGGTTTTCAAGGAGAAGATGATGGATAGAGATCAGTCACAGGGGCTAAAGAATTTTGAGTAGAGCAAGGTTGATTTGGACAAGGGTTTGATCCAAAAGGAGCTCACGGGTAAAAGTCATCGCCCACAAGTAAAACACAAAGACCGATGTCAATTAGAAAACTAGCTTCGGCATCCAGACAGGGACCGACATCGGCTATGTGCAGCCCGACATCGGTGACTCAGGATAGATAAACACCAACGTCGTCCAGGGGGAACTAATGTCGGTGATGAGGTAGTCACATGGAACCAGCATCGGTCAGATGCAGACTGAGATGTGATCGCCATCGGTCACTGAGATGGATTTTGGGTGGACAAAAAGCTATCAAGGAGTCTCAAGCACCCATATGGAGGACTTAAAGGATAAGTAAGCCTCAAATTCATCATTTCCCTTCTTTACACTACTTGTTGCTCACTGATGGTCAAGAACCAGGAAGTTATTAAAGAAGTAGAGCAGGTAGGTCTAGGAAACAGTGGGAGCTTGGCATGGATGAAGGATGTGATTCATTGGAGAAGAACCAAATGAGAGTTTTTGGGTGGAGTTGCCAGCTAGAAGAAAGCACTGAGAGACGAATGGATGTTCAGGATAAAGAAGAGCGGGAATGGACATGTGAGACAGAAGGCTAGGGTATATGGTCTTGAGTAAGCTGCAGGACAATGGAGGTTTGACCATTGTGTTTCTCTTTACCAGGTTGGATAATATTAGCTACATTATCATGTTACTGTATTGTGTGCTTGTTGCAGGGTTACATAAATAGGGAGTTGCTGAACTAAAGGTAAAGCTAGTTTAGAGGTGTGTCATGAGGAATCTGGGAGCAGCAAGATTCTTTGACATGAGTGTGTTCTAGGGACATGGAAGGTCATAGGTTGACTTTGTCTTCAGATGATTGTGTGAAACCGGTTAGCATGCCGATGGTTGGACAATTCTATGAATAGTGTCTTGATTCACATAATGAGGTTATGTGCATGGTATGTACTAGACCTGAGATTTCCCAAGTAGTGGGAGTTGTCAAAAAGTTTCGAGCCAATCTGAGAAAGAAGTAATGGAGGGCAGTTCAGTGGATTCTTAGAGGGACCAGCAACAAGTGCACATGCTATGAGGGTCAAGTTATTTTCTACATGGGTTTGAAGATGCGGATGTGGCAAGTGATTTGGATGACAGGAGTTACACCACAAGATTTGTGGTGGTTGGTCTTCAAGAGTGATTTTAAGAGGGATACAAAGCCAAGAGAACAAACTAGATGATGTACAAGTATAAGTACAGTTGTAATTGTTTATCTCCAAGTGGGATACTGTTAGGTTGTGGAGCTAAAAGCTTCAACTATTGTAGACATGGAGGTTGCTGAGTTCCAAGGATACCGGCATCGGCAGTGTGACCGATGTCGGTCATCTACAGTGCAGAAGGGCAACCGGCATCGGTAGGAGATTGGTCAATGTCGGTCATCTCCAGGCAAACAGGGACCAATGTCGGTCACCTGTGCGATTCCAAAACTATTCATTGCACAAATAGTTAGTTTGTTGAAATGAGTGTTTGCATGTAAAGGCTATTTCGAGTCTTGAGCTGCATGTCTAAATTAAGAGTCTAAGTTATTGTTTAGTATGGGATCTATTTATAGACCCATTGACATGTATTGTAATTAAGGCAAGAAAAGGATTTCTTCTAGTTGTAGGATCTTGGTTAGCAAGTGTGCAAGGCCACGTTTGAAGATCTACATGTGTAAGCAAGGTCTGTTGAGTTGCAGGTTGTTGCAAGCTTATGGGAGATCTAATTGAAGTACTTTGAGTACTTGTGTACTGGCAGGGTTATTACTGACTAGTTGGAGGTGAACACCAATTCTATGTGTGAGTTGTGTGTTGGGACCATTTTTGGTAGGAGAGTGAACTCTTGAGGAGAATTACTGTACACTTGGTGTGGGAAGCCTGAAAGGTGTAGAAGAGTGTGGCATCTCTTCATTGTATTCTTTTCTGGATGAGTATTAATATAGTTTGTGTTGTCTCTAATATTCTATGTCATTTGTGAATTCTAAAATGAATTCTAGTTACTTATTGCTTCTAGTTAATTCTGCATGTTTAGTTTCTAATACAAGGTAATCATATTGTGCTCTTTCTGAGGAGCAAGATCCTAACAAGTGGGATCAGAGCTGTTTGTTGTTCTTGATTCCCCATCAATATGTGTGTATGCCCTCTTGATAGGATTGCGTTGTTTAGGTGGTACCACTATATGACTGCCTTCAGTTTTAGAATGTATCATTTTGAAAAATTTGAAAGGTCCATCATCAATAGGAATGGATAATAATGTCCCATCATATATAAGTTATACACATCTATAAAGTGTAGATGGGATAAAATCCATTGAATATATTCAAGGTCTATGCAAAATTAAATTATAATGTAATGATTAAGACATTACCTAAAAAGTAGTTGAAATAATTTTTCATCCTAATGTCATATCCAATGTGATTTGACCAACCGAAAGGCTATGTGAATTGTCAAATCCTTTTATGTGCATAACCATTTTTTTGAATTATATTGGTGCTAATAGCCATGATGGTTAGGAATTTTATTCTATAAATGTTTAGGCTTGATCCATTATTAATGAGCACCCTTTTGATGTCTTTGTTTTGCATGGTCACTTTTATGAATAAGGGAAAATTTGGTCAATAATATCTTTGGATGGTAAATTTGTTGCATTAAAGATAATGAGCTTGGCATTGTTCTTAAAATATTTCATGATATTTGCAAAATAATTGGGCTCAATATTACTTTTAACTTGTGTCTCACACAATGCCTCATATAGGATATCTTTATAAACATTAGATTGATTTAGGAGCTCAAGGATTGAAATTTTAGTATGTGTATTTCTCAATTGGTCAATAATGTCATATGCCTTAGATTTTAGTACAAGATTAGGTTTAGGAGGCACCTATTGTATATTAATAGGTGGTAGGATGGGTTGAGAAAACTTACCTCTTTGAGTAGTAAGAGTATGGACCCCAAATCTAATATAAGAGATGGGTGAATAATGAGTGTGGGATGGTAGTTGTCATTCAAATAACACTTAGGTAGAATAAATGGTTGAGATCATGCATGTCAGAATCTAGATAATGACTCTATATTACATAAGGAATTTTGAAGAGAGATCAAGTGTTTTTTTCACTTTAAAATCTTCTCATTATTGGCACAATTTTTCTTAACAGTCTTGACAAGGGAAGTGATATAGAAAACCATAAAAAATATGATAAATTGTAACTAAAAATGGGTGATAAGTGCATCCATGTTGTACATATTGTATAGTAATCAGGGATCAACAATTTAAAAAAAAAACTAATTGACCTAGGGTTTGGAGTTCAAAAGTCAGGTTTATGAAATGTTTAACCCTAAATTGATGTCTAGATTAGACTTATCTAGGGTTAAAGAGGTAGAGATATCCTAGGGCACAAGGATGATAAACTATCTCTTAAGCATGTTACTTGGGTGATAAACTTAGATAAACATATACTAAATTTATAAAACTAATATATGCTACAAATATTAAGTAAAACTATGCTAGATATGGAAATGAAAAAAAATTAATGTACTTGGTTATGATACTGACACAGTTATGGATCTGGATTAAGCTAGAAGTAGACTAGAAGTTGATTCTAGAATAGTCATCAGATTTTGGATTGAATGCTTTTGTAATTATGGACATGTTGAGGTCAATATACCCTCATTTTTGAAAAATGAGGACCCTTGTGTCAAATTATGCAAATTTATACCTTAAAATTAAAAAATCACTTGATCAGAGTGTCACTATCATGTTTGCACATATTCTTTATTTGAATATCATCCATGCCTAGTTTGGTTGGCACATTTATTCAGGATTCTGGTTTAATCTTGTCTAAATTTACTAATACATTGGATCTCTATGTTTAGTAGGTTACAAGTTTAATGGAACCCTCCTTGAATAGACTATGTCTAAGTTTCATGATTTTATGTTAATTTGGTCTTTTACTAGCCTTTGGTCTGTTGAAAATCAAATTAAATCCATGTTTAAGCTTCTTGAAACCCGTGTTCTAATTGCCCTAGCTTAGGCCCTTTGATTTAAATTTAAATTTGGTGGGAATAATTTATGCAGGAACACTTTAAATATGCCATGGACTTAGTTTAAATTTTATACTAAGGTTTAGTCATGTTTATTAACACGACCAAACCTTAGTCTAAAATTTATACTTGGTCCCTTTTATATCTCGTGGCCCTTGGTCCCTTTTATCTACTAGCTTGGTCTAAGTAATGTATGGTCCCTTCTTTTATAAACTTAGCTTAAAATATTAATCCTAAAGTTTTGATCCGTGTTTATTGACACAAATAAAAAACTTTAGTCTTAAGACTTTACCCTAAGCTCCATGTAATTCCTGAGCATGACTTAAACATTGTGTTTGTCTACAGGATCAATGACCCACACTTACTCAGGTGAGGTTAATCTAATGATGTGAGATGGGGTCAATAAGTCAAAGATTTTTATCAATGATGCATGTTCACCCTAGACAAGATCCAATGGTATGAGATCAATATTAAAAACTAATGTAGGGTACTTTTTATTATGTTTCTAACTTAGACTAAAACTTTATGCCAAGTATTTTATAATTTGTGAGGTCACTTTAATATGTTTTAAACTTAGCTTAAGACTTTAGCTTAAAGATTTATTCATATTTATTAATATGAATGAAAATTTTGGTCCACAAATTTAGCTTAAGTTTTATATTAGTCCCAAGCTCTAACTTAAATATCTTTCTTGTCCATAGGATCAACAGTCTATGTTTACTTTCACAAGAGAGATCTAACAAGGCATATTAAGTCAAGATTTCAATGAAGCTCTAGGATAAACAAGGTGGTGATAGGTGTCACCATTTCATTAAAATAATTTTGACTATCCAATGGTGGTCCACCTCTCAAATCAAGATCCAATGACACATATTTGCTTAGATGAAGATGATCAAATGGTGTGAGATCAATGTATACTTTTCAATGAAGCTCAAAACAAATGCAGAGATGACAAGTTGCATAATTATGTGCCACAAATTAAAGTCTAGGCATACTCAAAGATCAATGGTATGTATTTATTTGTACCCACAAGATCTGATGGTGCTTAATCAACATTGAAAAGTCAAGCCCCAGTCCTGAGTTAAAGCTTGAACATCTTATGAAAGATCAACGACATACATTTGATCAGGAGAGGATGATATAATGGTGCATGATCAAAGTGGAATTTTCAATATAGCTTAAAGCAAACATAGTAATGACATGTGTTATAACTATAAGAAACATAGCAGAGGTAGCCAATGGCGTTCAACTCTTAGGATCGAGATCAATGAACCGCATTGATCCATGTAAGAAAATCCAATAGTGTGAGCCAAGATGGAATTTTCAAAGGGCTCAGAACCAATAAGGAAGTGACATGTGTCCTAATATGACAAACAACCATATTTAAAATATTAATGAGTAGAATGCCATGATGATGCCATATAGGAATAAAATGATAAAACTAAGGATCGTGTGGACCCAAGGGGATGCAAAGGTATAAATAGACAAATATAAATGTAGTCTAAGTAACGAAGCTTGTAATTTAAGCACAAAGATGCCATTAAATCTCCATAAAAACTTGTTTGAATGCCAAAGAAGCCCTAAAAGCATACAAAAGCCCTAATTTGTTCCTGTATACATTGTGACTAAGTCGAGGAGAAGTGGATTATTGCCTGTGTGAAGATAATTTGATCCAGAGTTGAATTATAGTCATTAGTGAGCAATTTGATATAATTTTTAGCAATGGCAGACTAGAAAAGTGTTTTTAAGGAAAATGTCATAGATTTGGCCCAAGCACAAGCATAAAGTTATAGGTAGCCCTTAAAGACCTACAATAATAGAATAAGAATTTAGAAGAACAAGCCATCTTGTCAGTTCTAGAAACCATGATCAAATAATTTGAGACCACCATGGATGATTCATTTAGCTTCTCAAAGACCATAAGATCCAAACAAGAAGCAATAAATAAGCATGGAACTTTAGCTATAGGCTAGGTTAGCTAGTAGAAAACTTTGAATAACAAGGTAAAGGACTTGATCAATATCCTCATAGATGATCAAGTCAATGGTTTTAAAATAGTAAGCATAACTCACCTAAACATGGTTATGGTTATATTAGTAGACAAGATCAAAGATGTAAACAAATGGTCCTGGGAGTGGGAGATCTTTTAAATGATCTCAAACAAAGCTTAGTAAACAATCCTAATACACTCGATCTAGTTGGTCTAATTACAGATGATGAGTTCAATCAAAGAGCTTCCAAATTTATGCAAGGGGTAAGAAACCAAAGCATAGGTAAACTAATGCCGATAATAACAAGATCATGATTATGATTCTAATTGTAAAGGAAAAGATCAATGAAGCCAAAAACATTAAAGAGGCATTAAGAAGGGTAGATAAAGACCACAAGAGCTTAGTAGGTCAAATGAAGGAACTCTTCATGAAACCAATTGTTGACCTTAAGATAATTAAGGAGCAACATTATATAATGAAAATCTTACTAGGAAGATAAAAGACTGCAATAGAAGGTCCCAAAGTTAGTTGGATTAAGAATATTCTTTTTGTAACATAACATGTATAATATTTTGAAAAGAGAATATTCTTTTTTTAAAGGCACGTGCAATTTGTAAAACACATCGTCTATAATTCAGTTCATTAGGAAGTGTCTAGAGCATTATCTAAAGTTATAAGGGACAACTATCCAGGACACATGTACTATTGTAATTTGGCATGACTGACTGACATACCTCCTTAACACTATATATAAGGGATATTGTCAATTATAAAAGGGAGAGGGAGTTCTTAGAGCCAGAATTACTTTGTAAACTTTGAGCAATTAATATAAGCAAGGAATTATGCAAAGTTTGTTCAAATTTGCTTGTGTCTTTTGTTATCATGGCTTCTCTCCCATTTGTTATGTTCTAACTTCTAGATTTGAATGGTACTGATGAATTCTTGGTATGTAAATTTGAATGTAGAGCTATTAACTTGTGCCAATGCTAGGTTAATTAAAAGTTCTTAGGTTCATTTCATTTTCTTACTCTTCTTGCATTTGGGCTAATGTTGTTTGCTTGTAAGGGTAAATATTTAAAGTGGAATTGTTTCTTATTTACATTATTTACTATATTCCTTAGATGTTTACCTGATATGTGATAGGATTTGAGCTTACACTACTTCATGTCATACATTGGTTAAGTGCATACCCAGTTGATATTTGAACTTTGTCATGATGTTTGGAATGAAGATCAACAACATGTATTCTTTACCCTACCCTTCCTTTTTCTCCTTTTTAACTAGATCATTCTACCTTAATTTTCATTGTAAATATCCATCTTAGATTAGTTTTTAGATGAGTTCCTGATTATAATTCACCTTTCTTAATGTAGAGTACTTCAATTTTTGCATAGATTAACTATTTGGCCTTGATGGTTCCCAACCACCAAACATTATAAATATTGTGAAACACTGCACTTGCTTTACCTCTATTCCATCAATAGTTAATAGGATTATCACATCTTGCAGCTCATGCACTGAATTCTTAGAATTATAAAATGAGAAGTGTTCTTGAATACTCTAGGCACCTCTAATACATATTTAGGCATCAATAAGAAGAGCTTCACTCGCACTAGAAGGAGGGCCTTTAGTTATATCTTTGTGAATTTGTAGAATCTTTATTAAATTTGGTGTATTCTGATCAAATATCAGTTTATTATTTACATATTTATGTTCCTTTGAGCATAAGTGTGTAAAGATAATTGATCATTATGGTTTTAGGCCAGTCTTTGGGCTCCCTTTAGCCAAAGATTGATATTATTTGAAGATCCATGGATATTCATGCAAAGGTAGTTCAAATTTTGTGTATTTCCTATGTTTAAGGTTAGAAATAACAATTTTATTCAAAGATTGACTGATTCTTCACATATATAGGTTCAATCAAGCTTAGAGGTGTAAATATTCCCCTCATTCATTTAGTTTAGACATTTTTTTATGCTTATTTAGTTAAAGATAGTCATGTTTTACATGTATTTGTGTAAAATTGGCTTAATGTGCAAATTTAATCATTGTTCTTTGCAAAGATCAGTTTGATGCATCATATTTTAAACAAGTTTCAAAGTAAAAAAGCTATAATTTCCAAGGATCAGAGATGAGTACCTCCTCTCCCTCTAATAATTTATAGAAAGCTAGGTTGAATGAGGTGAGAAAAAATTCTCAAGGTCCCAACCTACTTCACCAGTTCAAAGTGCTCATGTGTTTAAGGTATGGCTTGGCTAGGTGGTTCTGTAATCAACATGCCAGGTATAATACATGATCTTCTAAAAATCCTAAAAGATATTTGCCTTATTTTAGTCTTGATGGTGTTTTCACAATTAAAGAATATGTTAAAATCTTTAAGGATGCTTTAATACTCTTAAATGGTGTTTATGAAGATGTCTCATGTATATTGTTTACATTTACTTTCAAATATGCTACATATGAATGGTTCCTTAACCTTCTAGAGAATTGCATAGCTAGCTGGGATGATTTTAACAGAATCTTTATTGAGAAATTTGATAAAATCATTCGTCCATGCATTTTGCATCAATAATTCATCATTGTTAAGAGAGATTCTAATGAGACCATTAGAGCCTTTAATGATATATTCTAGAAGATGTTTAGTAGAACCATAGCCCCATATAGCCCTAATGTGGATTTAACCTTAGAGATTTACAAGGATGCTTTGGATCCCATGACTTCTATGTTTCTTAAAAGGTCTGTTGGAGTCATAAACACCATAGCATTAGCTTATGCTAAAGCTGTAATAATAAATGATCAAATGCAACCTAAAGGTCAGCTTGCATATGCTATCTAAAATGTCAACCCCAATTTCCTAGTATTAAATATCATTCCTAATGCCAATTAGAGTGTGTTTTCCTTAAATCAAACATTAGTGTTGAACCAATTTCACTTGAGTCATCCATATCTTGGCCAAAACCTAGGGTTCCTGAATGGCACTACTAATGGACTTTATCCACAAAATCACAAGACCCTGATGTCTCTCCCATAGTAATACCCTAGTTCATAACCCTGATGCACCAAAAAAGTCAAATGACTTAATATTAAAAATGGTTCAAAAACTAAGCACTGACTTTCTTCAATTGCCAAAAGAAGTAGGAAATACAGGGGAAGATTCTAACAAGTTTAATGGACCTTCAAATAGGTTTCATGATAATAATTGTAATGGGTCATCTGAGAAACATACATAAAATTAATATTTGTGATATAGATCTAGCTCATAATTGTAATGTCTTTAAAGTATATCAAAATGAAAAGGATACATCTGAGCTTGTGTTTAATCAAGACAATGTTGCAGGGGCATCTGGCTTTGCAAGGAAATCTAGATCCTTCGTGGAATGGGCTTTTTATTTTCCATTTGAAGAAGAAAGTAAACCTGAAGATGCTTTAGAAGAAGGAATAATTGTTTAAGATGAGCAGCCCCATGAACAAGATCGGATACAAGCTAACCTCTTTTCAGAAGATAGCTATGAGGATAATTAATATGAGGACATTGCTGAGATTGAGGATATCCCTGAAGAAGCTACCAATGACAACATTTATACTAGGATTTTTTAAAATATATTGAGGTATTCCAAGAAGGCAATGATATAATAGAGATCCAAAATCAAGATGAGGTGGGACTTGATTGGATAGAAGAAACACCATTTTACATAGAAGATGAAGATGAAGCAAGTGAAACAAATAAGAAATTTTCATATGACTCCATCAAAAGCTTAGGAACATAGGATCAAACTATTTCTAATGTTAAGATCCCAGATGAGTTTCACTCAATTGATTAGGATGAAGAGGCCTCTTGTGATGATTTGGAAGGCTTTTGCGTAAAGATAGTCCATTTCCACCTAAAGAACCTAACGAATAGATCAATCTAAGAATGCTAGCTGAGCTACGATTATTGAGTGTATATGACATAAGCCATTATCAGTCTATGGATGAAGTAGAATTATCACTCTTGATGTAAGATAGAAGAATTTGGGAGGAATATGACTGGGTTTTGGATCCATATCTTCAATCCATGCATTTGAGAATGGAGGTGGGAAACCAAGTTGCATCATACAAAAGACAAAAGCATATAAGTGCTCATATCCATAATAAGAGGCCATTGAACAAAAATAACCATGTTTCAAGGTTATATATTAGACTAAATAACTTGTTATTTGATCCTGGAGGTAGGTTATTTATGGAGTTAGTGTAGGGTTTTAGATTAATTTATTTCTTATTCTTTCCTTTATGTCCCTTGTTTGTATATAGTGCTTGTACATATTTGTTTGCTTTCTCTTGATTTGTTCCTTGCTTTTAATAAGTCTTTTCAAGACAATCCTCAGCTCAAGTTTTATCTATTTGCTCAAGAAACCCCATAATTTAGGAATGTGGGTATGAACTTTAGACAATGGTTGACCATGGTTTGAAATGTGAGCTTGATATTTTAATTTTGGGAAGACAAGTAAAGACTAATGAATATGCTAATTATTCCCTAAAATTTTAAGCCTTGTTTTGATCTAAACTTGATTTTTATAAGGTTTGTACATGTAGGGTGAAGTCTTGAATTACTAGAACACAATCACACTTGCACTTAATAAACATTATTGCCTCAGACAAAGTTTGGAACTAAGGATGATTGTCTAAAGATCAAATAATTGACCAAATCCCTAAACCTAGCTAACCTGGTTCCCAACCTTTACTAGAAATCCAAAAACAATTTAAAAAACATAAAAATAGGAACTTATTACAAAATTCAAAGAGCTTTTTAAGCAGAGGTGATTTTGGGAATCTCCACCAGAGCTATAAACACATGGTTGGCAGTGGAGCAAGGCCTTGAGTAGATCCAAAGACATATTTGTTAAGGCTATGGACACCTGGCTAGCATTAGAGCAATGCCTAGGCCTTCTCTAAGCTAAATCATGGATTAATATTCAAACATGCTATAAGTTAATGTTAATGGTTAAAGTCATGAAATCCGAAAGTTGCTCTCTAAATCTGATTTGAGCAACATTTCAAGCCACAATTTGGGTGATGATTCTACCCCAATTGGTGGCATAACTTTTGGGAGCCATAAATTTTTCACCATAGCTCTGTTTTGACCCCCAAAAACCAAATAGAAGTGCCCCAAATTTCAATTTTAGTAGTGCATTCTAAAAATAATAAGTTTCTAAAAATAGTAATTCCTCAAATTTTGTATTGTTGTGAATAGTGGAATTCAAACCACTTAATCTCCCTCGATATTGGTGACCTTCCACATCCTCCTCCTACCTTCAAAATTTCTATAAATGAAGATGTAACCTGAAAATAAAATTAGACATCTCTTCTCAGAGATACACATATGTTTAGATCTGCAAATTTGATCATTAAAACATCTCTTCTCAGAAATAACATTATTAAAATTATGTTGTTCTTGTTTCTTGAATTATCTTTCAATCAAATCTTCTAAGTTTTGGATCAAAATCTCATGGAAAATAATAAGTGGAATCAAAACACACACACAACATGGCTAGGTTTTGATGTTTGACCCCAATTTTGCATGTGTAAGACTTGTTTTAACCATGAACTAACTTGAATAATGGTGGTTGATCAAGTGAAATGAATAACCTAATCATTATTCTAAACCAAAATCTCTAAATTTTCTAACATATTACTATGTTTCCCCTAGAAGTTGCCATATGTTGAGGTCAACATACCCTCATTTCTAAAAAATGGGGACCCTTGTGTTAAATTGAGTAAATTTGTGCCTTAAAATTGAAAATTTACTTGATCAGAATGTCACTAGCATGTTTGCACATGTTATTTATTTGAAGATCATCCACACCTAGTTTGGTTGGCACATTTGTTCAGGATTCTAGTTTAATCTTGTATAAATTTGATAATACATTATATCTTTATGTTTCACAAGTTGTAGGTTTAATGGAGCCCTCCTGAATAGGCTATGTCTGGATTTCATGATTTTATGTTAATTTAGTCTTTTACTAGCCTTTGATTTGTTGAAAATCAAATTAAATCTATGTTTAAGCTTCTTGAAACCCTTGTTCCAATTGCCCTAACTTAGGCCCTTTGATTTAAATTCAAATTTGGGTAGGAAAAATTTACGTGGGAACCCTTTAAATATGCCATGGACTTAGTTTAATTTTTATACTAAGGTTTAGTCATGTTTATTAACACAAACAAACCTTAATCTAAAATTCATACTTGGTCCTTTTTATATCCCATGGCCCTTGGTCTCTTTTATCTATTAGATTGGTATAAGTAACACATGGTCCTTTTATTATAAACTTAACTTAAAACCTTAATCCTAACTTTTTTATTCATGTTTATTAACATAATTAAAAAACTTTAGTCTTAAGACTTTACCCTAAGTTTCATGTAATTGATGAGCATAATTTAAACATTGTGCTTGTTTGCAGGATCAATAACCCACATTTACTCAGGCAAGGTTAATCAACAGTGAGAGATGGGGTCAATAAGTCAAGGATTTTGACCAATGATGTGTGTTCACCTTGGAAAAGATCCAATGGTGTGAGATCAATATTAAAAACTAACGTAGGGTCCTTTTTATTATGTTTCTAACTTAAGCTAAAACTTTATGCCAAGTCTTTTATAATTTGTGAGGTCACTTTAATACATTTTAAACTTAGTTTAAGACTTTAGCTTAAAGATTTATTCATATCTATTAATACAAATTAAAACCTTGGTCTAAGACTTTAGCTTAAGTTTTATATTATTCCCAAGCTCTGACTTAAATATCTTTCTTATCCATAAGATCAACGGTCTGCATTTGCTCACATGAGGGAGATTTAATGGGGCATATTAAGTCAAGATTTCAACAAAGCTTCAAGACAATTGAGGTGGTGATAGGATTCACCATTTATTAAAAGAATATTGAGTATTCAATGTTGGTCTACCTCTTAGATTGAGATCCAACGTTACACATTTGCTTAGACAAAGATGATCCAATGGTGTGAGATCAACGTAGATTTTTAAATGAAGCTCAAAATAAATGTAGACATGAAAAGTGGCACAACTATGTGCCAAAAATTAAATCCTAAGCATTTTTTAAAGATCAATGGTACACATTGATTTGTACCCACAAGATCTGATGGTGCATAATCAACGTTGAAAAGTCAAGCCCTGATCCTAAGTTAAAGCTTGGGCATCTTATGCAAGATCAATAACATGCATTTACTTGGGTGAGGATGATCCAATGGTACATGATCAAAGTCAAATTTTCAATGTAGCTCAGAGAAAATGTGGTAATGACACATGTCTAACCATAAAAAACATAGCAGAGGCAGCTAATGGCATTTAACTCCCAAGATCGAGATCAATGAACTACATTGATCTATGCAATCCAATCCAACGATGCGAGTCAAGATGGACTTTTCAAAGGGATCAAAACTAATAAGGAAGTTACATGTGTCCTAATATGACAAATAGTTATATTTCAAATATTAATGAGTAGAATGCCATGGTGATGCCACATAGGCAAAAAATGACAAAACTAAGGATCTTATGGACCCAAGGGGATGCAACGATATAAATAGAAAAATCTAAATGCAGTCTAAGTCATGAAGCTTGTAATTTGAGCACAAATGTGCCTTTAAATCTCCCTACAAACCTATTTGAATGCCAAAGAAGCCCTAAAAGCATATTAAAGCCCTAATTTATTCTTGTATACATTGTGACTGAGTGAAGGAGAAGTGGATTATCACCTATGCGAAGATAATTTGATCCAGAGTTGAATTATAGTCATTAGTGAGCATTTTTGTAACATTACAACAATGGTAGCCCAAAAAAGTGTTTTTAAGTAAAATGTCATAGAGCCGGCCCAAGCATACGTAGAGCAGTTACAGGCAACACTCAAAGTCCTACAACAACAAAATAAGAATTTAGAAGAACAAGCCATCTTGTCAGTTCCAAAAGCCATGATCAAACAATTTAAGACCGTCATGGATGATTTGTTCAGCTTCTCAAAGACCATAAGATCCAAATAAGATTTAATAAATAAGCATGAAACTTCAGTTACAAGCCAAGTCAGCTAGTGGCAAGCTTCAAACAATAAGGTAAAGGACTTGATCAATGTCCTCACAAATGATCAAATCCATGGTTTCAAAATAGTAAGCATAGCTCACCTAAACATGGCTATGGCTATATTAGTAGATAAGATCAAGGATGTAAGCAAATGGTCCTGGGAGATGGGAGATATTTCAAATGATCTCAAACAATTGGAGGATAGAGTAGTGAATATATGGGGAAGCTTAGTCAAGGATCCTAATACACTTGGTCTAGCTAGTATAATTATAGATGATGAGTTCAAATAAAGAGATTCCCAATTTATGCAAGGGGTAAGAAACCAAAGCATAGGTAAAACTGCTACTGATAATAATAGGATCATGAATATGATTCTAACTATAAATGAAAATATTAATGAAGCCAGAAACATTAAAGAGAAATTAATCAAGGTAGATAAAGATCATGAAATATTAGCAGGTTAAATGAAGGAGCTCTTCATGAAACCAATTGTTGACCTTGAGCTAATTAAGGAACAACATTATAGAATGAAAATCTTATTGGAAAGACAGAAGACTGTAACAGAAGGTCTCAAGGTTAATTGGATTATGAATATATTTTTTTTTCATAACATGTATAATATGTTGAAAAAAGAATATTCTTTTGGTAAAGGCATGTACAATTTGTAAAACACATTGCCTGCAAGTCAATTCATTAGGAAGTGTCTAGAGCATTCTAGAAAGTTATAAGGGATAACTATTCAGGACACATGTACTATTATAATTTGGCATGACTGATCGACATACCTCTTTAACACTCTATATAAGGGGTATTGTCAATTGTAAAAGGGAGAGGGAGTTCTTAGAGCCAAAATTACTTTATAAACTTTGAGGAATTAATATAAGCAAGGAATTCTACAAAGTTTGTCCAAATTTACTTGTGTCTTTTGTTATTATGGCTTCTGTCTCACTTGTTTGTTTTGACTTTCAGATTTGAATGGTTCTTATGAATTCTTAGTGTGTACATTTGAATGCAGAGTTGTTAACTTGTGCCAATGCTAGGTTAATTGGAAGTTCTTAGGTTCATTTCATTTTCTTACTCTTCTTGCATTTGGGTTAATGTTGTTTGCTTGTAGGGGTAAATCTTTAAAGTGAACTTGGTTCTTATTTGCATTATTTTCCATATTCCTTACGTCTTACATTGGTTAAGTGCATGCCTAGATGATATTTGAACTTTGTCATGATGTTTGGAATGATATGATGTGAGCTTACGCTACTTCATGTCTTACATGGGTTAAGTGCATGCCTAGATGATATGTGAACTTTGTCATGATGTTTGGAATGATGATCAGGAACATTTCTTCTCTAACTTACCCTTCATTTTGCTCCTTTTTAACCAGATCAATCTAACTTAATTTTCATTGTAAATATTCATCTTAGATTAGTCTTTAGATTAGTTATTGATCATAATCCACCATTCTTAGCATAAAGTACTTCATATTTTGCATAGATTAAATATTTGTCCACGGTGGCTTCCAACCACCAAACATTATAAATGTTGTGAAATAATCCACTTGCTTTGCCTCTATTCCAACAAATGTGTGATATGATGTGAGCTTATGCTACTTCACATCTTACATTGGTTAAGTGCATGCCTAGATGATATTTGAACTTTGTCATGATGTTTGGAATGATGATCAAGAACATTTCTTCTCTAATTTACCCTTCATTTTGCTCCTTTTTAACCAAATCAATCTAACTTAATTTTCATTGTAAATATTCATCTTAGATTAGTCTTTAGATTAGTTATTGATCATAATCCACTGTTCTTAGCATAAAGTACTTCATATTTTGCATAGATTAAATATTTATCCACGGTGGCTTCCAACCACCAAACATTATAAATGTTGTGAAATAATCCACTTGCTTTGCCTCTATTCCAACAACAGATAACATGATTATCACAACCTACAACTCATGTACTGAATTCTTAAAATTCTAAAATGAGAAGTGTTCTTGAACACTTTGGGTATCTCTGATACATATTCAAGCATCAACATGACACTAGTGTCTGCTTAGGATGGTTGTGTTGATGCTACTATTTGAACCTGACGTAGGTGTCATGTATGGAATACCTACTAGTGCATTCATATATGAGTCAAGTACTATCGCTCCTCATGAATTTATGAAACTCTAGTTATTCATTTTAATAGTGTCCTTGGAGAAAAATGGGTTAGTAAAAACTCAGTATTGAGTTGATGCCAAAGACCCCTCTATTAATGAGTGTTGCCTACATAGCCAATACTCTGAAGAGGGCCTCAAACTGATGTAGTTCTCCACTACGTGTTGGCTTGTGTGTGAATTATGTAATATAAGTAAATCAAGTACAATAGAGATCTAGATGTAACTTGGAAAATATAGCTCTTGGGTTGCTCCTTTAGTACTTCAGACTTGTGTATGTGTTGTCCCTATGACTAATATATAAATATGAGAAAATAAGGAAGCTTTGCTCACTGAAGTGCTTGGTTGAATACCTTTTTTAAGTTATCTGGTGAGTAAGTAAGAATTTTCTAGGCGATGAATGAATGAGGGACGATCTTGTATTTATATTAATCCCTTTGGATAAGTAACTCGCATTAAAACACTTAGGTTGACCATTCAGATATGTTTCATTTACAAATTAGATGACCTTAAGGTAATGGACACGTGTGTCAGAGCATGACACCTGCATTGATTATAATATACATCCGCACGATCCCTGAAGAAGACATGCTTATTACATTTATTGAAAAGAGTCAAAACATATACTACCATTCTTAATTTAAAATCTTAAACAAATAAGTGTGCAACTTTTAATATTTCAAATGACTTTGCAAGGAATTGTTACAATATTTCACAAACTTCTAATTAACTGATTTTCAACAAATATGGCATAAACTAGGCACTATGCAACCTTTGTTTCTTATAAACTATGGATGTGTTGGATTTATTAAATCCAACCTTTATCACGACCCTTGTCTCTCTCGAATTTGTAGAGACCATGTGAATAAATTCTCATCTTTGACTTTGATTATCACACAACATCTTAATTTTGATTACAATGCCTTATTAAAATTCTAGTTTTGATATTTCTTATGACATTTTCTATATCCAATCATAATGTGACAAATTACAACCTCTCATAAGTCATAGGCTCATAGAATACATGGAATACACAAGATGCACGAAGTTGTCTTTCTACATTAATTATAAAGTGATACATTACAACCTCCCATAAGTTATAAAGTCATATAACACATGAACTACATAATATATTTTGAATTCATCAATCTTCACATGAATTTATATATATAATTATACATATTTTCATTCTAAACAAAATTCCTATTTCATATCACTATTCAATACCTCACCATCAACACTTCTCAAAACAAATATGTTATCCCCCAAAGTGTTGCATTCCATGTTCTAGATTATTGTGTGTTTCAATGTTTTCCCTTTTTGAATCACGTGGTAATCTAAGTTAGTTGTATGAGGAAGTGCAATTGTGATAGTAGAAATGTGTCGTGTCGCACCGGAGAGAGAGAGAGAGGAAATTCCGGAATCAAAGGGTCACGTGTGAAATAAAAGTTGTGAAAATAGGAAATGCTAATTGCCATCCAAACACACCGTATTTAACACGTTATAATCTATTTTCCCGCCGGCAGTTGCTACTTGAGCCTCACCCCTCGGTGGTCGGGCGGCAACTGCTTTTCCTTCACATGCCTTTTTAACACAAACGCTCCCCGCACCTTGCGTTCAATCTTTACATTTTTGGATGACTAATTTCGCTCAAAACCCTTCCTCATACGCAAAACTCGGTCAATGAATGTGACGCACAGGAAACAAATCTTGATTTTAAGCACAAGATTTTCGATTTTAAGCCACCTCTGAGGAATCTACCTGATCACCGCCACAGGTATGCTCATTTGCTTTATTCTAACTTCTTCAGATATTGATCTGACAAAACCAAATATCTTCACATATATAAAATACATTAACTGTATTCTCAAGACATTATTTTGACAGTTGATTGATGATATAATGGCCGGCGCAGCCACGCCTTCTCATTTTCAAGGGATGATGAAGCAGCCACCGCAGTGTTGTGAGATGGAAGGACGAGAAATTAAGCCACCCGGACACCTTGCACAGGGCACACATTCTCCCCCCGCCATCACCGATTTCGTACCCCATGAAAGGAAAACTGCATATTTGGTAAGATGTGGCTTTGGATATTAAGTGAATTTAAAAATAGAGAAAGTATTATATGGAATCACTGTGAATTATTCATATTTCTAAAATAAATATATAATGAATTTATAAATGAATTCTTTTAACTAAATAATTACTAATAAGTGATATCTACACTGTGAAAATTCCCTAAGATACGATTTTGAAGTGATATCTACACTGTAAAATTCACTAATATACAATCTTGAAGCGTTAACTACTTGACTCTCTCATCAATTAGACTAAAACCCTTGAGATCGAGCTTAATATTAAAATGAATGACCTTAGAAAATTTTTGATGCCATAATTTGATACTCCAGATAAATACCAGTTTGTCAATGTTTATTTACTCAAAATGTCATATAACTTGATATTATGGAGAAACAACACTTATATAAAAGATTTGAAGTAATAAGAGGGTGTAACAGTCATATTTTGTTTGATAATGTAAGCATTACTGTAAATATCATTGAATATATATGTTAAATAGAGATTGTGCCGTGAAATGTTTGTTGCAGGAAACAGGTGGAGAAAAGAGCGGCGCCTCCGTTTCGTCAAGGGAAAGTTCAT
This sequence comes from Torreya grandis, assembly GCA_037957365.1. Lineage (NCBI taxonomy): Eukaryota > Viridiplantae > Streptophyta > Pinopsida > Cupressales > Taxaceae > Torreya > Torreya grandis. The sequence goes on along the minus strand of JARHVA010000381.1, from coordinate 4,126,465 downwards.
TGCTTAATTTGGATCTCTCTCTTTTGCCGTGTCGAGAGGCGGTGGGATTAGTGTTTGATTCCCCTGCCCATCAGTTGCCGCCGCAAAGCCCATTTCACTGGCGAGGGGCTTCTCCTAATGCTTATTACAGGTATGGATACTGAAATATTAAATATAATTATCAACAACACATCCACGTCTTCAGAGTTTCTACTTAAAATTAATTTATTTCTTCATATGATTACAATCTTTTATTATCTCCACTAAAATTTAAAGCTCTACTTCTTGAATATAACATCTATTTCATAATTAAAAAGCAATAAAATCTACACTCATCTCCATAATTTTAATCGGAATCAGAAAACTTAAGTTTCGATTCAAACGTCATACCCAACCGAAACTAAATCTCAAGTTTATATATATATATATTTACATACATTTTATTAAACATGTTAAAATAAGAAGATAAAAAGCGAACAGTAACAGTAGAGATCGCTGTAAAAAAACAAATCCAAAATGATAATTTATAGCAAAAATTATTACAGATTCATGATCTTTTCAACTTTGAAAATTTTTCTTTCTAACTTTTATCAGCTGTTATACTAACTCAATAAAATTCTGAAGAACCTTAAAAATATATATATATGAAACTGTAAACAACAGTTTAAAATATATTTTTTAATCAAAACAGAAACATTCAAATTACTTTAGTTATATAGTCTCGCAGAGTATAGAAAACCTTCGCATTGCCTTCCTAATTTCAGCTGCATATGTTTTTTCGTGTATTAATTAAGTTGAAAGAGATTCGTATAAAGTATTCCTTCTTAAACATGAAATGTGGTTGTGAAGGGATCCGAGCACAGAGAATGCCCAACTCACCATTTTCTACGGCGGGATGGTCAATGTTTACGACGTTTCGGCCGACACGGTAGGTTAAATACAGTCAACGTTTATTGGCTAACAATAAAATAAAATCTTTTCTTTTCTTGGTTTGGTGTGGTTTTTGTTTTTGGGGCGATTTTTTTATATTTAACATTGCATTATATATTTTTTATCAATAAAACTACATTTTTTTATTGATTGAAAAAATAATAAAATAAAATAAAACATTTCACTAATATAGAATTGAAGTGGTTGGTGCAGGCAAAAGTAATAATGGCAATAGCAAACGGTAAAAGTGTTTCTATATCAACATCAACACAAACACAAACACAAATGCATTCCACTTCCATTTCTTCACCAGGGCACCTCGGTCACCCTTACCCTCTTTTCACGCTAAACACTGGTATATATCCGAGCTAGTAGTTCTATTATTATTTTTATTTATTTTAAAATTCAAAATTTTTGTGTTTCTACAGTTCATAAAAATAACATACAATATTTTTTCGAAGAAACTGAGTATAGTTTTGACAATCAACACATTTTGGGATCTATTAGTGTAATCCTTCCTCAAAGAAAACATATGTGAAAACATTAAATCCTAACATCTTAAAAATCGAAAGAAAATGACTTTTATAAAAAAGTTTCCAAATAAAACACAACATAACCTTATAAAAAATTACTAAAAACAAAACCTAAAAATAAAAAATAAAAAAAAATATAGATTTTAAGTCATATTTTAATTTTAATAAGCATAATTATTAAAAACTTAATAATTAAAAGGTTTAACATTTATTAAATTTTTTATTAACATTTATAAGTGTTAATAAATTTTTTATAAACGTTAAACCTTTTAATTATTAAGTCTTTAATAATTATGCTTATTAAAATTTTAAAAATGACTTAAAATTTATATTTTTTTATCTTTTTGTTTTGGGTTTTGTTTTTAGTAATTTTTTATAACGGTTATTTTGTATTTTTTTTCAAATTTTTTGTAATAGTTATTTTTTCAACTTTCAAGATGTTAAGATGTAATATTTTTACATATTTTTTTTTTGATGAAAGATTATAATAATGGATCCGAAACATGTTAATTGTCAAAACTATACACAAATTATATGTTTTTTTTTAATTTCCTAATTTTTATTGCTTGGTAAAAAAAATATGACTGAGATTAAGTTGTGTTGTTGCAGCAAATCTTCCAATTACTCGGAAAAAATCACTACAGCGGTTTCTGGAGAAAAGGAACAACAGGCTCCACGGCAAGGCTCCCTATGCCCCTCTTCACTAAATCTTCCCTCCATTTCTGCTTTTCCAAATTCATCTTCCCTTACTGTCTTATTATTTTGACTAGGAATATTTTAAGTTTCATGTACAAGACTGAGTACGGCAAATTCAAAATTATTTCAAATTCGATATTTTTTCCATATTCGAATTGTTGAGCAATCAAATTAATATATTCATTCAAATAATATGTAAACACCATGAATGATTTAAAGTGAAGTATGGCCGGCTATTTTGTTAAAGTAGAACAAGTACGCTAATATTTATAACCATTTATAATATAATTTTATTTAGATATAAATGACCACTAGGAATCAACAAGATAATCCATTATTCCAATGCATGTACATAAAAGAAATATCAAGTGCACTTTTAAAAGACAAATAAAATAAACAAGAAATATTGAGTGTTTGAAGGCAATGGGTGTTGGACCTAATAAAATATATGTTGTTTTAAGAATTTAGAATATGTTGTGTCGATATATTTTCTCTTTTGGTGTAGTTTTTTGTTTGAAAGTATGAATTGATAATTTTGGAATTATCAGTATGTAAAGATTTCAATTGCAATGTTTCTTTTGAAAGGTGTTATATGTTAAACATATTTGATATTCATTCTAAAATAAGTCTTAAGGAATACATGAAAATCTCTAAAAAGATAATGGTACCTTTCACATATCTCATAGTATATATGGCACTCAAATAAAAATTATACTTTGTTTTTGATATGTAGAAAGCATAATTCGTACTTATGATCATTGTATATGAGGTCATGATTTGATTCTGTCTAAAGTTGATGAGACAAAACTTGAAACTAAGCTAAATAAATCCTTAAGTAGGATGACAACATCTTATTTGTGTACAAAGGCACTTGAATTCAACCATTATGGAAGCAGAAATAAAATTGGAAATAATGAAGAACATTTGGTATCAAACACTCTTTTAGATTACTCGATGTAAATTTAAAATAAGATTTATTGCTTTCTTCATGACTATCTCGCTACAACATTTTATCCAAATTTTGATGTGTGGACATTGAAATTTATGGTTTTAAATAAAACATGATTATTGAAGTTGAGTATAACACATTATTGGATAGATATTATATAGCCAAAGATGCACTTGCATCTAATCAAACAGGTATATCTATAACACCCAATGAGATAAACATAGCTCAAGTTACTATAGACCTACAAACTAACAAGTAGCCATCAATTGTGCTTTATTTTAAATTATATATATACGAGACAAAGTTTATAGATTAATACTCTAACTAATTTAATGACCTTATTACTAACTTATTAATATCAAATTGGAGATGATGGCAATAGACCCCATTAATAGTTGCAGTAATAGTTAAATATTCATACTTTATTTATTTTGAGAGAGATTTCTTTTCTGAAAGATATGAAGAATTTTGATTTTTTTCATATTAAACACAATGTGTATGTGTCCTTCATTCTTATATTTTTGAATTATTTCCTTCAATCCCTGACATTGATTGGTGTTATGGTTGACGATTCGATGATATTTGTAATATGGTACCTTGTCTTCTATAAGTAGAAATCTATTGCATAATCTGTATTTGGTAGAGGTAAAGAAATAATTCTATATTCAAGTAATAAAGATAGTATGGAATTTTTAGTATCATGTTGTGTTTTGATCTGTAATATCTGGTGTGAAGCCTTTTGAGAAGACTCCACATCATTCACATGATGTACTTGTATTTGACCCTTGTACGGCTAACTCAATGTTTTTAACCAAGCGAGATGTACAAAGTAACAAGCATTTACACGCTCATCTACTATTTATGTTTTACCCTTATTTGTATTCAATTCTATATTTTCTACAAGTGGATTTAGTTTATATGTTCCAAGGGCTGTAGGTTTGAATAGGTTATGCGACAGGTAATCAAGTGGATCAAATTTTAAATTTCACATTTTATTATCTATCATATCATAAGCGGTATCATCATCACTATCATAGTAATATGAAACATGGCCATTTTTCTGCTTAGTATTGACCAATAAAGGAAGCTCAAATGGTGGGTGCTCTTGTGGTTTTATCAGCTCCTTTAGTAATGGTTCTTCCTCTTGATGTGCATCTATGTGCAACTTATTATTTAGTGGCTTATTTATATCTAGAGACAAAGGATCCATTGTGCTTGACTCACCTATTTCATATGTGTGTATGTGCTTAGTAGGAATGCATTATTTAGGTGGTACCACTATAGGAATGCCTTCGATTTCAAAATGTATCGTTTTAAAAAAAATTAAAGGTCTATCATCAATAGGCATATATAATAAGATCTCATCATGTATGAGTTATACACATCTATAAGTGTAGATGGGACAATTTCCATTGAATATATTCAAGGTATACCTAAAATTAAATTATAATGTAATGATTGAGACATTACTTAAAAAGTAGTTGAAACAGTTTTTGGTTCTAATGTCACATCCAATGTAATTTGACCAACCAAAGGGCTATGTGAATTGTTAAATTTTTTTATGTGCATAACCATTTTTTTGAATTAGATTGGTCCTAATACCCATGGTGGTTAGGAATTTTATGATACAAATGTTTAGGCCTGATCCATTATCAATGAGCACCCTTTTGATGCCTTTTTTTTGCATGGTCACTTATATGAACAAGGGCAAATTTTGGTCAATAATATCTTTGGATGGTAAATATGTTGGATCAAAGATAATGAGCTTGGCATTATTCTTGAAATATTTCATGATATCTACAAAAAAAGTGGGATCAATATTACTTATAACTTGTGTCTCACATAATGTCTCATATAGGATATCCTTATAAACATTAGATTGCTTTAGGAGCTCAAGGATTGACATGTTAGTACGTGTATTTATAAATTGGTCAATAATGTCATATGCCTTAGATTTTATTACAAGCATAGGTTTAGGAGGCACTTATTGTATATTAACAAGTGGTAAGATGGGTTGAACAAACTTACCTCTTCAAGTAGTAAGAGTATGGACCGCAAAATCTAATATAAGACATGGGTGAATAATGGGTGTGGGATGATAGCTATCATTTGAGTAAGACTTAAGTAGAATAAATAGTTGAGAACATGCATGTTGGCATCTAGATACTGATTCTATAACATTACAAAAAGAAGTTTGAAGAGAGATCAAGTGTTTTTTCCACTTTAAAACCCTCTCATTATTGGCACAAATTTTCTTAACAGTTTTGACAAGGAAAGTGAGAGGAATAGCTAAGGTATAAGTTTTCCAAGTGTATAGGATAGATGTGCTATATAATTCATAAAATAATGTCTAAATTCCTACCCTTTAATATATTAATAAAATTACTTGTTTAAAGTAAAAGTATATGTACCTAGGTGTGTATAACACACCTTGCCTTTACTTGAGTCCAACTTGAGTTCTTTTTTGGTGACTAACCTATAACCAAGAGCATGTTGTAGTACATAATCAATGCATATAATCTAAAATTAAAAGTATTTGCAAATATTTAAATTGAAAGAGTAAGGTTTAGGAGTACACCTATGTATCGATGTAACCGCCTTACCTATTAGCAAGTTGATTTGAAATATGTATCATTGTAAGGCTCTAAAACTAATTTTAGGAAAAATATATGTAAATTTGGAAAGAACATATATCTAAGAAGAGAGAGAGAGAGAGAGAGAGAGAGAGAGAGAGAGAGAGAGAGAGAGAGAGAGAGAGAGAGAGAGAGAGAGAGAGAGAGAGAGAGAGAGAGAGAGAGAGAGAGAGAGAGAGGCAATAGGGTCAAACAAGTCAAAAGGTCCCTAGGAGTTCTTCATGCTAAGATTATACTTTGAAAATTTCATACTCACACAAGCTTTCTATCTCAAGTTATAAGTGTTTAAAGTTGAATCTACAGAGTAGGATGTGCGTGCAAGTGTCAAGTTTGAGCTTTGTAAAATGAATGTTTAGATTCAAAAATTCCTTAAAAGGTTAAAGTTAATCAAGATATAATAGTCCATGCGAGCTCACATACTAACAATGAAGATCTAATAGTTTGTGCTAGGGTCAAATGAGTCAAAAGGTCCTTGGGTTAAAAGCCCTTAAAAGGTTGCAAGTTGGACAAGATCTAATGGTGTCGGATCACTAAGCAGAGATCCAACAATGCGAGGTGATTGAAAAATAAGGTTGGCCCAAGTAGATTAAAGGCTTACGTTATTTCATACATTATGATCCAACAATGCGAGTGAAAGTTAACATGTCAAAGGATCTTCGTGGAAGGAAATTAATGGACTGCATTCATTTATACTAAGGAGATAAACAGTACACAAGAGGTTAAAAGGACAAGATTTGATAAAAAGTATATGAATCCAATGGGAGTAAAGATAGGTTAGAATAATTTGATTAGCTAGAGCAATATTCGATAGATAAAGTTGAACTAGGAGTTGAATTGAGAACCAATTTTTGATGAAAGAAAACATGGTCTTGCAGGGTCATCCTACTACCATTAAATCTTGTTATATCACCATTAAAAGGCCATAACCATGTATTCAGGTATAAAAAACATTAAAAGGGCACCATTAAAGCTAAATATAGACATCTGGTTTGAAGGTTATGGCATATAGGGTTCATTTTATCACTGTGTTCACCATTCTTTAAAAGAAGCCTGTATATGATGAAGTCCTCAATTTTTATAGATGCTAAAAAGCAAAAATATGTCTTATAGACCTATGAGAGATCAAGAAAAAAGCTATGTAGTCTATAGGTCTGCATCGATATAAGTGGCTATAGAAAAACCAATAAAGGAGATTGGTTTTCAATCTATAGAAAATATTTGGATCTAGATTTGATCAAGGGTAGATGTCTAGGATCATAAAGAGGGTGCTCATCCTTCAACATGGTCTTATTTTTGACAAGCAGTCACCTAAAAGACACAATTCCATGATTATATTAGATCCATGTGCATGAAAGTTTTATCTTCAGTGGGAGATGGCATGAAGGATCAAGAAAAAGGATTTTGTGGTTAGGACTTGTACCTAAATGCATTCAATGCATCCTTAGAACCTTTGGGGACTTTCCCACATGGCAAGCCATGAGCAATGTCTTAATTGATCAAAAAGGTGGTAAGGCATTCATTGGATCAAAATGTGGTATCTCAAGCATAATTAATAACCTAAAACAATGTATTCCCTCTTTGATGGTGTGTTCTCCTATATATCCTAGTCTCTTCCCCATTGCGGGGGTTCTCAAATTTTAGAATTTTTCATTCCTTTCTCAGACAAAGATACTCATTGAACCTCTTGTAAAAGTGTGTTCATTTGATATGGTTAAACCCTATCAAAATATTGTAAGAACTACCTTTTGAAGTAATAGAATCAACTCTTTGCCTATCTCTTGTCTTCAACTAGTGATTAGTGTGCTTGTGTATGGTGAATTTGTGAAGGAGAGTCTTCCTAGTTTATTTTTCTTCTACTTACCTCTTTGAAGGAATTTTCAAGATAACTTGTAGGTATAGATTAGTGTTCTACTTAGGACCTCTTCTATGAGTATTTTATGCAACTAGTGATATTGTGAGGTTGTGTGAGATATAGTTATTTTATGGTGATCCAGTGTGAGTTAAAGCTTATATGAGTGTCCATTTAACTTTGGTGCATCACCCTTTTAGCCTTTTTAGGAGCCCTTAACCATATTTATAACCCTTTTCCCTATGAATCATTAGTTTATAATGTTTAGGTGAGCATCAAGAGGAATTCGTCCTTCTCTGGAGGTCCAACCCTATTATAGGTGACCCATTACCTAGGGTTGTTCCCATTGTGTAGCTCAATTGGAAAGGGGATGAAAAACCCTCTCCAAGGGTGCAGATTAAGCCTATAATAGTTTTTGGCATGCTTGGTGGGAATATTATGTTCTTCACTTCACTAAAGGGTTTTTGGTGTTGCTTTTTAATACAATTAGCCTTTGGAGGCATGTTTGCAAACATCAATGGTGACTTCATGTATGATCAAATGGTTTTAGTAATCTAGTCACTCATTCCAAGTAAGTTGTGTTTCATTTTATTTCTTCAATGAAGCTATTATGGATGAGGTTGAGATGAGTTTCAGTTTCATGCAAGTTGATGAAGTATCTCATCCCCATGGTCATTGATACCAGCCTTGTTATAATCCTTATTAGTCTTGTTATGATTTATCTCAAGATTCAATATGTCAACCTTCTCAAGCTCAAGATGTCCCTAGTTACTCCTAAAAAAAATCCATTTCAAGTTAGAATCAAATGTTTTTAGTCTATCAAAGGTACATGATAGACCTTAATACACAAAGGGGATATGGTCAAGATATCCCTAATCACATCATTCATGAAATGAGAGATGAATTACAACTAATGAAAGAAGAATGGTCACATTTTGAGAGATAAATTTGGAAAATATTCTTAAGTGAGATGTTGGATGTGAGTGGTCTCATTCAAAGCATTGAGGATAAGTTAAGAAGCCATGAAAAATAATAGGTCCAACTCCATTAAACTTATATGCCTTCATATATGCCACCCATTCTTCCCTAAGAGACCATTCCAAGTGAACTTTTGAGTGTTCCAAGTCCTTAATGTGTTCCTCAAACCTTCCCTTCTTGGAATTCAATCTAAGAGAGCTTTAAAAGAAAAGAGGAGACTATTATTGAGATCCAATATCCCATCCCTCCTCAAGAATCCTCTTGTATCTCATACCATCCATCTTGTGTTCCTTATCTTCATGAAGCCACTAACCACCTTAAAGAAAAGTTATGCCAAGAGAATATAGATAGCAAAATAAAAGAGTTAGAGCTAAAGATAAGGAAGGTAAAAGAAAGTCAAAATCAAGAGGATGTGGATGTATCTTACACATTCCCATCATGGAAGTTAGTTTAGAAAGGCATAGAGCAGAAGAAAGAGGAAGTGCTAGTTGAGGCAATCCATGAACTAGTTCAAGAAGAGTTAGTGGTTGAAGAGAATAACAAAGATGTGTTAGTTCATCTCAATGAACTTGACCTACAAGAGTTCTAAGACTCTTTGTCTATCTCTCAAGAGCCACTAAATAAACCACTCAAGGTACCTAGTTGGAAGGACACTCTCTTAAGTTGCAAATAAGGTGAACTTTTTCACTCCCCCACCATCTCCCTCTTGGAGAAAGAAAATGTTTTACAAAGGATAGAATAGGAGCTTGCAGTCATAGGTGAGCCATAAGAAGACAATGCAAGTGTGTGTGAGGAAGAGATCATGATAAGCATCCCAATTCATTCAAAGGAGGAAAAGTCAAGTTTGAACCAAACTTTTTTGCATGGCTTTGACACTAATGAATTAGAGCCTGAAGGGGAAAATCCTCAAGCTGATCATGTTATAAAGGTCATAAATGAGCAAGAGAAAGAAATAGAGGATCAGTTCTTGGAACATCTTGGTGAGGTTCAAGATATTGATGTAGTTCACTTGCAACCAAATGTCTTCAATGCTACTTCAAATGTACAAGAAACGGTTGAACAAGGTAACTATGAAAACTTGTTTGAAGTGTTGGAAGCAACCTATATATTGTTTCTAGGTAATTATGAGTTGACTAAGGTAATTAGAGGTAGTCTTGGTGACCCAATTAGAACATTAGAAGTGGTGGATGAATAATTGGAAACTCCTCAAGAGGCTACTAAGAGCCAAATATGCCACTTCAATCAACCATGGGTGAATAAGGTTGCAGTAGTTTATCAATCACAAGATGAAGTATCACTTAAAGGTAGTACTGATGTTTTCAAGCTTGAAGAAGATTGGTCAAATCAAGAACCATCAAGTGAGAAGATTGCCAGTGCTCCTATAGTCCAACATGAAGCAAACTTTGAAGACTTGGACATGTATGTCTACATTGGAGAAATGTTTTCCCTTCTCATCCCCTAGAGAGCATGTCAAGAATATTAGCAATCAAGCAACCTAGTTCACCATTTTTGGTGCCTAAAAAAAAGTGTTTTTCATCCTATTCCCTTAAAAGTGAATGATGCTAAATTTTTCCCATTTGATCCAAGAGGAAATTACTTGTAAGTTGCATCCTTATACATAATAGAATAGTTTTTCATGTTTTCCTCTAAGTGCCTTGTGTACATTCTTTTCAATTGTGTGTTTCCCTTCCCTAAGTGCTATGGGAATAGTGATGGTTTTGTTTATTGTTATCCTCATTACTTTAAGAGGAGGATTTCAAAAAGGGATATCCTTATATCATTTTCATATCATTTGGGAAGAAAGACTTGTGACCCCGTATGCCCAATGGATCAATTTAAGGCCACTAATCTTGCATAGTAGGCATGCAACTCTAGGATGTCACCAGAAATATTAGCCAATTTTTGTTTGACATGCATAAATTGACATTACATTAAAGATTATAGGGGTCTTGGTGTGAAGCAGGAAGTTGAGTAGATTTCATGTTGAACAAAAGATTCAATGGTAGGATAAAAGACCTCATGCAACCTGTAAAAGTTTTGAAACACTTTAAGTTAACATAAAGTGTATTTTGTTTAAATTCAAGAAAGTAGGTTTCCATGGATGTCATAACATTTAGGAGCATGAAGGAGGTTTTTCACAATCCTCGGGAGTCCATCCAAGCCTTGGAGATTCAAGTAAAGGATCAAACATGAGTCTAAATGAACCAGACTGTCATCAAGATCTCATGCAAAAATGGAGCAGATAGGTTCACTTGTGAATTTTATAAATATTCTTAGGAAGCCTCATGAGAAAAAATGTTGCAGTGCCATGGATTTCTTCATGCCAAAATTATGATCTATAAATATCATGCTTGTGCAAGCTTTCTATCTCAAGTTTTAAGTGTTCAAAGTTGAATCTATAGAGCAAGATGTTCATGCAAGTGTTAGGTTTAAGATTCATAAAATGACCATTTAGATTCAAAAGTTCTTAAAAGGTTTAAATTTGATCAAGATATAATGGTTTGCATGAGCTCGTACACTGACAACAAAGATCTAACAGTTTGTTTGGGCTCAAATAAGTCAAAAAGTTCCTAGGTTAAAAGCCCTTAAAAGGCTACAAGTTGGAAAAGATCTAATGGTGTAGGTTCACTAAGTAGAGATCCAATGGTGTGAGGTGACTAACAAAAAAGGTGGGCCCAAGTAGATCAAAGGCTCATGATACTTAATACATTATAATCCAATAGTGCGAGTGAAATTCAACATGTCAAACGATCTTTATGAAAGGAAATAAATGGATCATGTTCATTTGTACCAAGGAGATCAATGGTGCACAGGAGGTCAAAAGGTCAAGATATAACAACAAGGATATATGAAGCTAATGGGAGTAAAGACAGGTTGGAGCAATTTGATTGGCTAGAACAATATTCAATAGACAAAGTCAAACTAGGAGTCAAACCAAGAACCAATTTTTGATGAAAGAAAACAAGGTATTGCAAGGTCATCCCACCACCATTAAATCTTGTTCAAGCACCATTAAAAGGACACAACCATGTATTCAGGTATAAATAACATTAAAGGGGCACCATTGAAGCTAAATATAAACCTCTGGTTTGAAGGTTGTGGCATATAGGGTTCATTCTATGACTATGTTCACCATTCTTTAAAGGAAGCCTATATATGATGAAGTCCTCAGTTTATATAGATGATAAAAGGAAAAAATAGGTCTTATAGACCTATTAGAGATCAAGATCAAATTTATATAGTCTAGAGGCTTGCATCGATATAAGTGACTACAAGAAAACCAATAAAAGAGATTGGTTTTTGGTCTATAGAAAAGATTTAGGTCTAGATTTGATCAAGGGTAGATGTCTGGGATCATGAAGAGGGTCCTCGTCCTTCAGCATGGTCTTATTTTTGAAAAACATCCTCTTAAAAGGCACAAATACATGATTCTATTAGATCCATGAGCATGAATTTTTTTTCTTTTGTGGGAGATGGCGTGAAGGATCAAGAAAAAGGATCCGGTGGTTGAGACTTGTAGCTAAATGCATTCAATGCATTCTCAAAGCCTTTGGGGACTTTCCCACTCAGAAAACCATGAGTAGTGTTGTGATTGATGAAAAAGGTGGCAATGCATTCATTGGAGCAAAAGGTGATAACTCAAGCATAATTAATGATCCAAGACAATGTATTCCCTCTCTGATGGTATGATCTTACTTTGTTTTCTCTCTCTTCCTTCTCCTATATATCCTAGTCTCTTTTTCATTGCAGAGGTTCTTGACTCTTAACACTTTTAATTCCTTTTTGGGAAAAAGCATAGTAATTGAGACTCTTGTTATGTTGTGGAGCCTATTTCCAAATTACAATGTATTTCAAATACTATACATTTAAAAATTTAATGGACCCCTTTAAAGGGAAACCATTATGGGTTAACTTTAACAATGGTTTTGGTACCCATTATTTTTTAAAACCGCTATGTTGATGTATTATGTATAGATGGATATTCAGTAGGTAATGCATCATGATAACAAGGGTTTGAGAAGGAATAATAGAGTGTGTGAATTCAGGTGTAAATTCAAGAGAGTTTGTAGAGTGCAAATCCAAACAATATTTCATGCATTGTAATTGTGAGAAGATTGATCTGAGAGTGGATTGTACTCTTATGGTTTGTAATAAAATCTAAAAAAAGTGTTTCTTAGTGGATGTAACCCACATTGGGTAAACATTGGGTGAACCACGTTGAATCTGGTCTTCTTGTTGTGTATTTTATTTTTGTTCTTTATGCATCTCTGTTCATATCTATTATTATTGAAATTATGTGTAATTATTTTTCATCGATTTATGGTTTATTCCTAAAAATTCTTGAAAAAGTGTGCTCATTTTATATGGTTAAACACTGTCAAAATATTGTAAGAACTATCTTTTGAAGTAATAAAATAAACTCTTTGCATATCTCTTGTCTTCAACACGTGCTTAATATACTTGTGTATGGTTAATTTGTGAAGGAGAGTCTTCCTAGTTTACTGTCCTTTTGCTTTCCTCTTTGAAGGTGTTTTCAAGCTAACTTACAAGTCTAGTTTAGTGTTCTGTTTAGGACCTATTCTATGAATATTTATGCAACTAGTGAGATTGTGAGGTTGTGTGAGCTATAGTTGTTTTATGTTGATCCTGTGTGACTTCAATTTTATATGAGTATTTATTTAACTTTGGTGCATCACCCTTTTATCCTTCTTAGGATCCCGTAACCTTCTTTCTAATCCTTTAACTTGTGAAGCATTAGTTTAGCATTAGTTTAGGTGAGCATCAAGAGGAAGCCGACCTTCTTTGGAGGTCCAACCCTATTATAGGTGACCCACTACCTGGGGTTGTTCCCATTATGTAGCTCAATTGGAAAGGGGATGAAAAACCCTCTCTAAGGTTGCAAATTGAGCCTATAACAGTAAATATCTTTGATAAAATGATGGATCTTCAAACCATCACAATGTTATCACATGTCAAAGGACATTGTATGCAAGGACATATTATACTTAGCATGATAGATGCTATTACATATCCCAAAAGAAAATGTATGCAAGGGCATTTTTCATTGTGTTTTTAAAAAAACTAAAATGCAAAGAGATAAACCTATCCTTCACATACTCAAGAGTGACAAACCTCCTTTCACTCAAAGAGGTATAATCGATAAATTATCAATATGCTCAACTTTGTGACTCAAAATCCCCAAATTAGGGTTGGAAAATATATTCTCTTTGAATGTATTTCCATCCAAAATGCTACTTTGAAAATCACTTAATGGCTTACTATTTGGAAGCTTGAAATATAATACATGTCTCAACAAGTGATATAAGCATTGTCTATTAGGCTATATAGTCAATATCCCATTCAACAAAAAATTTAGCATCCCTGTTTTTAAATAAGATCTCTAACAACTTCTATATCTCACATTTGCACATATTGATTTGGCCAACTGACATCCAACTTGCCTATCTCAATCATATGAGAAATGAACATGTGTTGTTAGGCTAGATCCCATGTTCTAAAAATTTGTACATCTACCACTTGTTCACTTGAAGAGATTCTTGAAAAACTTATCCATTTTCTCACTAAAGGAACAAACATATAAATAACCATTTTCATGAGTGCAAAAGTTATTCTCTAAATCTACTATCAATTTTTTGTCATGTAGACCCACTTAGCTAGATAACTTCAATGTTTCTTTCGAATGTGATATTTTCATCAACCCTAAATCAATGACCATTCTAAAATTCTTGTAAATCATGTGATTTCCCATGATATTGCTCATATAGAGATCACAACTATAAATTTTTAGGTAGAAGGACCAATACATGGAGAAGGAGTAATAGATAAACTACTACATTTATTGAAAAACCACACATGCACACCAAAACAAAATGAGAAAAGGAAATAAGACAAAATAGGGAAAGCAGAACACTTTACAAAGCAGAGGAAAAAGAAAAGACTATACAAAACCACTCAATGACTTGGAGAAGTACCTACCATTTTAGAATAGTGAATATGACTTATGAACTCTGAACACATTTAGCAACATTGACTAAGTAGGTGGGAAGAGGAACTTATAGTTATCATTCACATAGTAATGATCATGAATGGACAAACAATTACGTCTTCATATCCTAGAATGGAAACATTATGAACTCTCTAATCTTATATGATCATTCTTGAGTATCATTGGGTTTCACCAATTTTTTCTTGAATAAATTTAAATGTATCTTTGCTAGATACAAGAACTAAATTAGAGAGAACTTTATTTCTTATTTCTTTATGAGCTAAAATAATGACAAGTGTATTCAATGGAATGATTTGAGTGTATATATTTATTTCTAAATTATTTTCCATGATAGAGATAAACTCATTATCAAATGAATCATCATTATCTTCATTGATCTCTTCTACCTTGACAATTTCCATTTCACTTGAAATAAAAATTGAACACCATTCGTCTTGTGTTGCCTTGATGTCTTTATTGATTTTTACTTTGGCCTACTTATGATCTTCAATCTGTGTGAGGTTGATTATTTTGGATTCAATTTCTATGGATAAATATTCTTTGGTAAAACCTAAAAATGAAATACCCAAGGAATTTTTACTTTTAACTATTAAGTTTTTCATTCTGATATAAGAGGAATATTCTTTTTTGCAAAAAATTGATTCTATGTTATCTTCACCTTTATATAATAAAACATCACATTCTGAATTATTAATCTTCTCTTTTTGTGGTTTAATCAATTGTTTCTCAAATAACTCATTTCCTTTCAAGACTACAAGGTTTGATAAATCTTGTGAAATAGGAAAATCTTTCACTTTTTTGCAAAGTAGGAAGTCAAATTCTTAATTTGTTCTCTTATCAATCATTAGTTCTTCTAGCTATTCACCTTATTCCATAATTGTGAAACTAAAATAATCATATGTGATAAGAAGGATTTTATCTTTTTCTCTGTTAGAGTTATGACATGCTTGATCAGAAATTTACTTGCAAAATATCTTTTTTGAAGTTGAGGGATCTTGATTATATTAGGTTCCACCACTTCATTGTCACTAATGGAAATTGTATCATGTTTTGAAGTTTATTTCTTCAATACTCCAAATAGAATCATATCATTTTCAATTTAGATAGCTTCTTGTTGTGTATCTTCCAAGTAATCTACCTTGTTATTCATTAATATGAATGTTATTTTTGTGTCTAAAGAACCAATAAAAACATAGAGATGATTGTTAGGACTTGGTTGATCTACCTAACAAATTAGTCTCAACAATTTATTGTAGTGAGTTATGAATGCTCTCATTTGCTCATCATCTTACTTCTGAATTTGGAAGAAATTTGATAACAATGCACACACATATACAACTAATTTTAATCTATTCAATAACTTGTTCTTAAAAGAGTCCCAATTCATACTACATCCATCTTCTGGGTGCCAAAACTACTTAGCAATAGGTCTAGTGAAAGTTTTAATAAAAATTCTCACAATGACATCTTCATGCATAACTCCCAAGATGCTGCAGGACACTGTAAAGGCTAGGATATAGTTATTTGTATCTTGATCATTTTCACCTAAAAACTTTGGAAATCTCTTATTTGATCTTGAAGGTAACTCATTATACTAGGCCAAATCCAATGGTCCAAAATGTTTCCCCCATGGGACATAAGGAACATTAGGGTTGGGTTAAACCAATGCCATTTTTACAATCAAGAAGGTACATGAACTAAGTACTTATTCTCAATGGATTCACCAACCTCCATTCTATGGGAGGTTTCTTGAAATGTGTGAAATCATGTGCGTAAAACACCTTGATCCCTAGTAGAGTCGTTAAAAATTGTTAGCTCAAAAATTTATCAAGAGGACAAAGTGGTGCTTTGAGTCAACATTGTGGGAATTGAGTATTTACGTTAGTTAACAATGCAGGGACAAATTCCATTTCCTATTAACATGTGTAACTACCTTTATTAAAAGCCAAAAAGAGAAAAATAAAGGAAAAACTATTCATAGCTATTTACAGAAAAAATATTTTCTATTAGGGGTTTCATACTTTTAATTAGAAAGCACAAAAAAAATATAGAAAGAAAATAAGGTAAATGAAGGGAATGATGGAAAATAGAGAAAATAAAGGAATAAAATGAGAATATGACTATTATATCTAGTTAAATATAGAAGCTACCATGACAATCCTAAGAAAAATGAAGGACGACTCTAAGTGACTAAACACAGAGATTCACTAGAATGGCCCAAGAAGGAGAAACATTATGCTCCTAGAAATATATTCTCATTCAATAGTGGTAAATAAATAATTACACCCTTAGGAGTATAAAAACATACACTGAGATGATTCTATGATACTTATAACAAACCAAAGGCAACCATCCCATATTTACCCATAAAAGACATTTAAAATATTACTTAAACCCTATGGATATTTAACACTTGTGGAAATAATAGACATAGATTCAAAAATAAATTATACTATGCAATTTCTCACATTAAGACTAATTGATAATAGTTATGACAAAGTTTCAAAATCAAATATTTGAATACAAATGAATCATACACAATTATAATTCGTGAAGAGAATCTGAACACATAGTTTGAAAATCTCCTCCTTTGTATTGATCTTCGTTGAGTTGTAATACAATCTCACTTTCAAAAAATATGTCTCAGAGTTTTGTTGTTCAAAAATCCCCCTTGTATAATGATCATAACACTCATATTAATAAGCGAGAAGATGGTTATGGTGAGAAACCACCTTTTATGCATTTTAGATGGTGCAAAAGTGAGTTTACAAAAATACATCACTTAAGTGATGTGAAAGTCCGTAGGTGCAATTGAACTATGAGCAAAAGTGAAAAAGAGAAATTGCACAACTTAAAAAGTGTAAAGGTACAATTGTGATTTTTTCACCAAGTATAATTAGGACTCATGACTTACAAAGTTGACACAGTATATTTACATGAATTAAATTTACAAGTTTGCACTTACAAAATTTACAACTATAAATAACAAAATAAGATTTAAAATTTACGTTAAAAGACCATAAGATTTTTATGGAGCCTGTTCATCTTCACTTTTTTTTTATGACAATTTCAACTCTTTTTGATAATGTTTCTTTTTACACTTCTGACATGTAGCAATAAATCCAATTGCATTTAATTCAGATCCCATCTCTACTCTCGATTTTACACTCTCTATCAATATGTGCCAATTCATTTCTTACTATTCCACTCTTTACTTCATCAATGGGCACATTTATGTCTTCAATTTCTTAATCAATGGTCTATTTTTATTCTTCAAATACTAAATTTACTTGTGCCTTCTCGATAGTAATGATTATCTTCAAATCTATAGTCTGCTTCTTATCTTTGATCTTATCATCAATGATTTTTTATAAGATATGCTAGGCTTCGTGTAACTTCAAGATAAATGTTAGAACAAATAGGCCACCAAAATCTTAGCTTAACTCGATCAAAACCAAATAAATCTCACCCTAAAATTCAAAACTTTTTTCCATTGTTCTAATGGTGTGATCCATATTTTAAAATATTTGTGAAGGTGCACTTGGACAAATATATTTATCCCCTATCTCTGAGATATTATACATGGTAGAGGTTACTTGAGTAATCAGTCTCTCACTTGGGACATACTCATTGGTACACATGC
This sequence comes from Torreya grandis, assembly GCA_037957365.1. Taxonomy (NCBI): domain Eukaryota; kingdom Viridiplantae; phylum Streptophyta; class Pinopsida; order Cupressales; family Taxaceae; genus Torreya; species Torreya grandis. Next base: position 4,108,247 of record JARHVA010000381.1, on the reverse strand, counting down.
CACTTTTTATTGGTAAAATTTGAACTCTAAAGTAATTTGAATTCAATATTTTTACAAGACAACCCCATATTTTTCATTGTGATTAGAAGAAAACTTGGGTTATCTATTGGTGAACACAAGTTTGCCTTTAGACTGCATGTATGTAGACCACCCTATTATCCAAGCAATCCCATCACTGTCTTCAAATATTGCTATGCTGTGTGACCCTAAAAATCAAACTCACATTTTACCTATGCAAATTTGATTTAGTACCTCTTTAATATCCTAGTAGGAATTTCATTGTCCCACTTAATCACTTTTATCTATTTTAACTTTCCTTATTCAATCACTTCATAACATAATTGTATAGACTCTCCTTGCATGTAAATGAGCCAAAAAGAAATTTTGAAAATTTCCCTTTTTCAATTCTACAATCCCACTCTTCTTTCTACCTCAGGACAAAACACCAAAAATCAATCACCAATTGTTTTTACAAAATTAAAAACCCTCCAAGCTCACATAAAATTATATGACCTTTTTGAATTTGGCCAAAAAAAATTAAAAATCTGATTTTATTCTTTATTCTTTTAATTTTAAAACCCTCAATGCTTGCATTAAAATGTAGGGCCTCCTTTACCAATGGACCAAAACCAATAACAAAATCTAGAATTCTTTTGATTTTTTTAAAAAACCTTTGACCTTTTTATGGGTTGTATGGCCTCTTCCTTTTGAGTAAGAACAATAAAAAGCAAATCTAATTTTCATTTTTTTATTTTTAAAACCCTCTATCCTCTGTAAGTCATATGACTATATGACTCATTGGATTGAAGGTGAAAATAAATGAAATAATTCTTCTTAATTTTATATAAATCCTCTCACCTCCTCTTCCTCCTATGTGGTGGTATCACTTTTTAATGGTAAGTAATTTTTTTTTTTTTTTTTTAAAATTCTAACCTTTTTTGCTAGTCGTATGACCTTTCTTAACAAAAAAAAACAAACCAAAATCTATTATTTTATTTTATTTACTTCTTTTTATGCTCCTCTTTGGGCATTGTATGGTTGTATGGCTTTTAGCAGAAGTGAAAGAATAATTAAAAATTTGGTCTATAATTTGTATATTTCCTCTCCTAGTATGGTGAAACAACCCAATTTTTTTTTAGGAATTGCTTATCAGAGTATTAAAATAGGATACTTGTAGGGTCCATTACACAACTAACTATCACACGCATCATCTTATTTATTTCATACATGTATGTGTAAATCAGAACTAGGTGGTTTACAAAGCTATCAACTTGCTAATGTTGAAAATTAGAGGGGTAGTCTTACGTATATGTTTAGCATTAAGCAGGATGCAACCAAGGTTTCATTATTTTATGAGGATGGATGCATTTTTTTTACACCACTGGCCATCATTTAACTTAAGTTATAGGAATATGAGTACATTGATGAAATTTATATCAGCATATATTATGCATTATGAAATAACTCTTTTTTTTAAACATTCAAGAAGCATTCATAAATCAATATAAAATTTGGTGATAGAGGCACTAAATATATGTTACCCATTAAAATTTCATCTCTAAATACTAATTGGGGTCCTCTCATCTCAATTCTCCTATCTATTTAGTTCATAATCAGTCTATTCTTAACTAAGAGATATGATGATACCTACATTCATCATAACCTTGCTTAGTAGGAAAGTATAATAATTACATAACAAAACCATAAGTACTATATATGTAAGAGATCCTACATTAGTCAAGAATGAGTCACTTATGGGCATGGGGGAAAGTGCTACCTACTAGAATTAGATATCTTAATTCTCAGCTCAGGGTCATCGCACACCAACCCTTTTTCATATTATCTCATGTTAACCATATATAATACTAGGTAAAAGAACATGAATTTCAAATTCTAAGTGGGAAAATATATAAAAAATATGCCTATCACTTTATTCCTATTTATGGTAAACCACCTTACATTTGAATATTCACAACAACTAACAGATTGGACATTTAATGAAATATTAACATATATGAATATCGATATGTGGATGCATGAGAATAAACTATCATTATAGTGATACCCATTGGTTAGGAACAATTTCCAATTTGGGTCCTCACTATAGACACTAAAAAACTATACACTATGATTCTAGATGTTGCACTGACCCTTATACCACCCCTTGACCCCCTTGGGACCATTTCCTAATCATTTACCCCACCAACCATTAGTATAAATGGTTAAGTTTATTTAGTGTTGACTATGACCCTAACCACTGATGATTGACCCTTAACTGCCAACGATTAACCTCAACCACCAATGGTTTGACCTTAACTACCTCAAGAGTTAACTTCAACTCAAACTCCAAATTGCTTTTTTATTAATAGTTATTTGATCTACTATTTGCATAATCAATGCATGTTAGGCTAAAATTAGATATCTCATTAGACAAATTGTTAGACTTATTTGTTTCACCACTTCCTTCCTTCTATATTAAGAGAGGAAGAAGAGGTGAAAGAATAGATCAGAGCTTATTGGTACAAGAGATCAGAGATTCTTATGTAGGTATTCTTCTTACTTATAATGAATCTGAGAAAACTTCCAATAAACCAATGACCAAAAAAAATATCAAAAGTACTATTTCAACTCATTAGTCAATAGCCAAGGTATTGTCACTCTACCCAAATTGCTCTAAAATCTAAAATAAGCTTTCAGCCAACCTTAACATTCTTCAGATCAATAATAATAAAGCTAAGTATTTGTTTCTTATCAAGATTCAACAATTAGTTTCTTTGTTTCATTCCTTATATCAGTTTCTCTTCAATCCTACTTTCTTGTGTTGGAGTTTCTACAACTCCAGGCACTTCTCTTCCCCAAGACCACCCACAACATTTTTCAATCATTTGAACACCCTCTACCTAAACTAGATGCCTTTGAACACTACCCTTTATCTCACAACCAAGATCCAACCTAAACTCACCTTCTAGAATTTTCCTACAACCTTTCCAACCAAAGTTCTCTTCCTGAGCTAGATCCCATGTAACCATAAACGGTCATCTAACCATCGATGGTTTGAAGCTAACCACCAATGGTCCCTAACTATCGATGGTCACCTAACCATTGACAATTTGACCTTCACCATTGATGGTCATTGTCTATTAATTTTTAATAACAAGCTGATTTGACCTATCAGACCTTAACCAAATTCCACTTTTTGAGTTTATGTTTTATCATAGAGGATTGCTCTATTTTCTAAATCATGTTTGATTTATCTAGCATTGATATTTAATCATTTAATGCTAAAATTATTAAAATTCATATATCTCCCATTAAGCACTTCTTGTATTTCATTTCAGTATCTTCTATTACTTATGCAAGTAATTTATCTTTCATTTTTAGAACTTAATTGTTTTAAAAGTTTGGATTGATGGCCTCCAAGGAATCTTGTGCTTCTTGGATCTAGTTCACACTAAGCAATCCACCCTACTACCCAGATAATCAACCATTTATATAGTGCTTTCTTATATGTAGGTCATTCTTATCCAGACAAAGAGGAGTCTCCACAATCATCTAGATCAATGCACACACAACATAGCAATTTTTTATACCATACCCTCTTTGATTTTATTCTCACTTTATTCTAAGAAAATAAATGAATTTTTTCTAAAATATTTTAGCACACCTGATGGGACCCTTGAGTCTCTTTTTGGGTTCATAGTTTTCATCTAGGTGTTTTTATTTTTGTTCTATGCCCATACAACCAAATCAAAATTTTATTTTGGGTTTAAAATCAACCTGCATACATTATTTTCTTACATGTTTATCTCACATAGCTTAATTTAATCAAATAAATCAATTGTAGCTTCACTCTTGTCACACACACAAGACCAAACCACTTACACCTAATCAAACATCAAAACATTGATAGAAGGCCCAACTAGGATTTCATCACTTAGCGATCATATTTCCTTGGCTATCCTACTTAGATTTCACCACCAAGGGGATAACCAACTCAGTACGTTGGTTGAGTATAATCTTTATCAACTTGATATATTCTGGATAAGCACCCAACACCCTTATCATTATAGTGTGTGAAGTGAGGGGGTAGACCCCAATATCAAGCCACACACTAAGTTCTAGTATAGATATTGAGATCCTTTAACTACTTGAAACCATCCTTCAACATCTTCTCCTAGTACCCATTCTATAAATCCAAACTTGGTCCTACATAACTTCTTTAAAATTGAGACATAAGCCTAAAAAAAGATAATAAAGTATCCTAAGATTTTTAACACACATTAGTGTATGAAGTGTTTTCCTTGAGATCTTTTTATTTTGATTGTTTCCATTTTGATTTATGAGATCGCTTGTATCTTATTTTTTCCCTTCCTTGCATGGTTCTCACTAGAAAATAACTAATAAACCAAGTAAAATGGGATCCACCTCCCAACCACTCATCTTCCTCTTCATCTTCAACCATGGAGTACGTCTTAAATGTAGAGAGCTCTCCCTATCCTTTCAAAAGTCTCGGTATCCCTCAAATGGTTGCCCAAAATGATACTAATTTTTCCACCTTTTTGGATAACAACCCCATAACCCTCCAACATTACCTTAACACCATATCCCACCATACCACTACTTCAGTTCCACCTATTGACCCACCCTATGGTATGCCATCCCACTTTATGGGTAACACCTCTATTTCCACCATTTCCACCCAACCCTTAGTCACCCAAGCATCTTCTTCTACCAATAATCTCACCAATAACACCATCCAAAACCAACCCTCCAAACCAACCAACACCCAAACACCTTTCACCCCAACCAATAACCCTTCTAGTATAGGAGCAACCCAAACTTTGGGCACCAGTACTCCACTTACCATGGGAGTACCCTCTACTAGTGTTACCACCCTTCCTCTTATTTCCAACCCACTTACCTCCACTCCATTCTAGAGCTTGGTGGTTCCCATACCTTCTAACCTTCCACCCATTAGTACCAAGATTACCACCCATCTTTTACCTATCCACCCAACCATACCTCCAACCCAACCTATGTCAATTCCTCAATAGGTTCCCATTACACCAAACCCTAGCTACAACCCTAGCCCACAAGGGTATATACCTCTACCTTCTACCCAACCACCCATGTCTACATATCAATATGTGGCAACCTCCCAACCTTCCACTAGCTATCCTTATGTTACACCTACCCAAACCCAACAGAATATGCCCTACAATTATGGGGGTGAACAACTACAAATAGATTTTGTTAAGATGTTAATGGACAAGATGACCACTTTGGAGTCATCTATCTCTAATGCCCATAACTTCTTATCATATGATCAAATCTGAAATGAACCAATTCATCCATCTATCCCAATTTGACCTTATCTTCCTCAATGGGAACTTCAAAAAAATTTAAAATTTTATATCAAGGAAGATCCTCAGCAACATCATAGAGATTTTAGACACTATTGCTATTTGATTTTTTATAATGATGCTCTCCTTCACCATGTATCTATTAAGTATCACACTATATTGTTATAGTTCTATTACCAAACACTCCCTCTTTTAGCTCAAACCTTCTTAGATCATTTTTTCATAAACATCTCTAAGAAATTTTCCATCACCGATCTCTACTCCATTTAGAAATTTGATGAAGAGTCCATTTCTAACTTTGTATCCCTTTGGAGAGGTTTGATAAACTAAATCTCTTTCTCCTTTCCCCAACCTGAGTTGATTCAATTTTTCTCTCAGTCTTATGCCAAACATATTTCCTCCACTCTGTAGGTTTAGACTTTCAAGACCTTGGATGAAGCTTTCACCATGGAATGGAAATTAGATATTAGATCCATTGATGAGGGGAAGCTAAAATTGAGGAACAAGAACTCTAGCTTCAAATCAAATGAAACTTCCTCATCTAAAACCACCAACCACTCCAATACTAACATAAAGACCAAGGGAATCATGAATGCAATTATCCTTAAACCCCCCCTCCTCCAATCGTTAACCAACCCAACTCTTCTAATTCTTCCAACCAAGATACCTGAAACCAAAACCATAACAACCAAAAGCAATACACTCCACTAGGGGAGTCATATGCTTCAGTATTGGAAAAATTGTTGAAAGTAAACATCATACAACTTCCTTTAATTAAACCCCCACAACAATTCAATTCCTCTTATCCCACCCATGGTTGGTATAAGGAAAATGAATTATGTGCCTTCCACCATGTCATTAGATATTATGTTAGTAGATGTAATAATTTCAAAAGTATTATCCAAGGGTTAATTGACAAGGGTGAACTCCTGTTAGATAACCCCAATGCACCTCCAAATCAGTCACTTGACATATTTAGACAACCTTTTCCCAACCATGCCCCTTCCATGAATAATGAAAATAGTAGAGTTGAATCCTCTCACAACCATGAGGTCCATACCGTTAATGTAGTTTTTAGTGAACTCATTATTGAACAAACTATTACCCAAACCACCTTTCCTTTCCCTCCACTTATTGAGGTAGTGGAATCACCTTTTATTCCTTTGGAAATTGAAATAAAAAAATAACTATTCCCATTTATCCACTTGTCAAAGTGGTGGAGCTACCAGCCTCTCCTTTGGAAAATATACCAAAAGAAGCAACCATTACCACTATATGCTTCTCTTCCATCATACAACAATCCACTCTTCCTTTGGAAAGCATTCCTAAGGAATAGGTCACTTTATCTACCTCTCCCATGGAAGACTCATATTCATAAGCATTGGAGTCTTTGATTGAGGAAAAAGACAAGGTGACCACTCCCCACTCTCAACCCATGGGTTTGTCCTTTGAGACCAATACCGAAGGGATCAAACCCATTTATAAGCCTTTATCTAGACTAGTTCAAAACTTGGAGTACCTATCCTTACTCAACATCGATCATGCCACATTTTGGCACCATCTCAGGCTTCGTTACCCAACCAAGCAAGATCCCTCAACCACACCATTGCCAACCCAACCTTCCACTTCCACTACTAAACCCACCATCATCTCAACCAAACCATTAGAATCCTCTACCCCTCAAGCCATAATTGAACCAACCAAACTAAATCCACTTGAAGTAGCCCAAGCACCTTCTATCATCCTAACTAAGCCCATCAAAAACCTAGGCATGCTCCCTACTTAGAACCTTACTTACCCTCCATTAAATTTGGATTTAGCACCACCTAGCCCACTAAAGAAACCCTAAGTTAAGCCAACCAAGAAAGAGGATCCACCTAGGATCCCAAAATCCAAAACCTTGTCACTTATTTCTACCCTACCTTTTATTTTAGGACCACATACTCCTTCCATCCTAAGACCTCATCCTTCAATTAAGAATACATGTCTCCCAAAGACAAACAAAACCCAACCTCCTCTTCTAGCTACACCCATACCTATTCTTTTTGTGCCCTCTACCTCTAAACCCTCTAATACCAATCCTGTTCTTTCTAAAACTTTTAGCTCCAAATCACCAACCACCAAGAATATTCCACCACCCAAAACCCCCATTATTAAGCCTACTCCTAAGAAGGCTTTAAACCCCAAAATCAAAGCCAAAACTACTACAACATCCTTTCCAACTTTGCCTGAGTCTTAGTCAACTGTCTTGCAAATATTATTACAAGCTTCTTGCTTGACTTTGCCTCCCTTCAAACCATTTAACTGTTAGGGTATGGAGCTAAAAGCTTCAACTATTTGCAGACATGAAGAAATAAGAGGTTGTTGAAGATCCAGAAGTACCGGCATCGGCATCATGACCGATGTTGATCATTACCAGTGCAGAAGGCAACCGGCATCGGTAGGGAGTCGGCCGACGTCGGCAGCACCAGGCAAGTAGGGACCGGCATCGATTGCCTGTGTGTTCCAGAACTGCTGTTGATGAACAGTTAGTTAAGTGAAGCGAGTGTTTGCATGTTAAATGACTAATTATAGTCACGAGCTGTGTGTCTAATTATTGTAGTTAGAGTTTTATTTTTGTATCCATGGGATTCTATTTAAAGACCCATGAGGCATGTATTGTAAATCAAGCAAGCAAGTAAATCATTGAAGCATTGAAGCAAGGTCAAGGAGATCTACAGGTGTAAGGTCAAGGAGATCCGCTGAAGTATTCAAGGAGGGGATAACAACTCAGGCTGTTGAGTTTGTTGTGTTGAGCAAGAGAGAGAGGGAAGAAGGTCTTGAGGTGTGGCAAGCCTTTGAGGTGGAGGAAGAAGTGGCATCTTCCTTATTGTATTTTCTTCTAGTAGTATTTAATACAAGAGTGTGTATTATCTCTCAAATTCTTTGCCGTCTCAAGTTTCTAGTTACTTAATCATTCTGGTATAATTACGTGATTAATTACTTATAAAAAAGTAATCAATTGTGCTTTCGTTGGATAAGGGGTTCCTAACAGTTGGTATCAGAGCTACAGTTTGCAGGGAGCAGGTTATTGTTTATTGATTACAGGTCATTCACATGGTTTCTGATTGAGTGGGAGTTCAACAATGGCAGAAGAAAGTAAGCTACGAATGGAGAAGTTTAATGGCAAGAATTATCAACATTGGAGGATGCAAATAGAGGATTATCTGTATCAGAAGGATCTGTACTTACCGTTGGGTGGGGTTGCATGCAAGCCCACAGATATGAAGGATGAAGAATGGAGTGTTCTTGATCAGAAGGCTCTCAGTTCCATAAGGTTGAGCCTTGCATCGTCTGTGATTTCCAACTTATCATAATGCAGGACAATGAAAGAGTTGATAAAATCCTTGGCAAATTTATACGAAAAGCCCTCGGCTTCTAATAAGGTATATCTTATGAAGCAGTTATTTACTTTGCAAATGCAGGAAGGTGAATTGATACATACTCATCTTAGTGATTTCCATGGTTTGGTAAACTAGTTAGCTTAAGTCAATATTGTTTTTGATGATGAAGTAAAGGCTCTTTTAATTTTATGCTCCTTACCTAAAAGTTGGGATAGTTTGGTTATGGTAGTAAGTAATTCTGCATCTGCTTCTAAAATCTTAAAATTTGATGATGTTGTGAGTGTGATCTTGAATGAATAAATACGTAGGAGAAGCACAGGTGAATCATCAGGGAATGCTCTAAGTACAAAAAGCAAGGGAAGGCAAAGAGAGAAGGTAGAGCAAGGGAAATCAAGGTCGAAGGTGGGAGGGAGATCCGAGTCCAGAGGTGTCACCTGCTGGTTTTGTGGAAAGAGAGGACACACAAAGAAGGAGTGTTGGTTGAGGGATAAAGAGAATCAACATGAAGGTAATGAAGAAGCAAAGGATGCAAATATTATGGTACAGGACGCTCTCATGCTTTCTTTGGATAGTCAGGTAGGATCTTGGATTTTAGATTCTGGTTCTTCTTTTCATGCATCCCCAAACAAAGATTTGTTCCATGAGTATGAACAGGGAGACATTGGAGTGCTTTATTTAGGGGATGGTACGCCTTGTCAAATAGTTGGCAAAGGGAAAGTGCAGCTGAGATTGTAGATGGACAACACATGGGTGTTGAAAGAGGTCATGCATGTCCCAGTTCTGAAGCAGAGTTTGGTTTCTGTAGGAAGGTTGGGTGATGAGGGATGCACAATAACCCTCACAACGGATTATTGGAAGGTTACCAAGGGTGCACTTGTTTTAGCAAGAGGTAAGAAAGTAGGTACTCTTTATCTATCTACTTGTATTACTGATTCTACTTTTGGTTTATCTACTTTAGCTATAGATTCGAAGATGTGGCTTAATAGGCTTGGTCACATGAATAAGAAGGGAATGGACATTCTTGATTCAAAAGGTATGTGTTCAGATTCAGAAAGCATAGATAGAGTTCATTGTAGGAAAAGGAAATTTGATGCTTTTGATAGGAACAAAGAAGCCTTGGTGTTTATGGAGGAGATGAAGGACAGAGATCAGTCACAGGGGCTGAATAATTCTGAGTAGGGCAGTATGGATAGAGGTTTGATCCAAGATGAGATTGCGGATGAAAATTTCATCACTTACAAGAACACACAGACACCGATGTCGGTCACTTGGGACCGACGTCGATCATCCAGATACTGACATCGGTCATGTGCAGACCAGCAAGGTCGGTAGAGTCGACAGGAGAAGACCAATGTCGGTTAGGTAGGGACCAACATCGGTAGTGGGGACATCAGCATCAGCCAGGGAAATGATGTCGGTAGTTAGGTTCAGTGCAGGGAACTGACATTGATCGGGAGCAGACTGGGAGATGGCTGAGATCGATCATTGGAATGGATGTTGGGCTGACAACAAGCTGTCAAGGAGTCTCAAATGCCCATATGGAGGTTAGAAAGGGTAAGTGATATTCATTGTTCACCTTCTTTATATTGCTTAATGATGGTCTAGAACTAGGAATATGGAAGAAGCAATGCAGGTAGAATCCAGAAACAGTGGGAGCTTAGCATGGATGAGGAGTGTGAGTCCTTAGAGAAGAACCAAATAGGTATTTGTTGGTGGAGTTATCAGCTGGAAGGAAGCACTGGATGAGGGATGGATTCCCATATTAGAGAAGAGAGTGGATAGACACATGAGACAGAAGGCTATGGTATATGGTCTTGATTAGGCTGTAGGATAATGGAAGTTTGACCATTGTATTTATCTTTACTAGGTTGGATAATGTTAGCTACATTATCCTGTTACTATATTGTGTTGCTTGTTGTAGGGTTTCACATACAGGGAGTTTTCTGAGCTAAGGGTAGAGTTGGTTCAGAAGTATGTCATGAAGAATTTGGGAGCAGCAAAATTCTTTTAGCATAAGTGACAGGTATAGCATCATAGGTTTTGTGGTGGTTGGTCTTCAAGAGTGACATTGAAGAGGGATGCAGAGCCAAGGGAACAAAGTAGATGGTGTATAGGTACAGGTATAGTTGCAGCTATTTATCTCCAAGTGGGAGATTGTTAGGGTGTGGAGCTAAAAGCTTCAACTATTTGCAGACATGAAGAAATAAGAGGTTTCTGAAGATCCAGAAGTACTGGCATCGGCATCATGACCGACTTCGGTCATTACCAGTGCAGAAGGCAACCGGCATCGGTAGGGAGTTGGCCGACGTCGGCAGCACTAGGCAAGCAGGGACCGGTGTCAGTCGCCTGTGTGTTCTAGAACTGTTGCTGATGAATAGTCAGTTAAGTGAAGCGAGTGTTTGCATGTTAAATGACTAATTATAGTCACAAGCTGTGTGTCTAATTATTGTAGTTAGATTTCTATTTTTGTATCCATGGGATTCTATTTAAAGACCCATGAGGCATGTATTGTAAATCAAGCAAGCAAGTAAATCATTGAAGCATTGAAGCAAGGTCAAGGAGATCTACAGGTGTAAGGTCAAGGAGATCCGCTGAAGTATTCAAGGAGGGGATAACAACTCAGGCTATTGAGTTTGTTGTGTTGAGCAAGAGAGAGAGGGAATAAGGTCTTGAGGTGTGGCAAGCCTTTGAGGTGGAGGACGAAGTGGCATCTTCCTTATTGTATTTTCTTCTAGTTGTATTTAATACAAGAGTGTGTATTGTCTCTCAAATTATTTGTTGTCTCAAGTTTCTAGTTACTTAATCATTCTGGTATAATTTCATGTTTAATTACTTATAATAAAGTAATCAATTGTGCTTTCGTTGGATAAGGGGTTCCTAACATTAACCCTCATATTCCTATTCCATCCTAATTAGTCTTACTCAACCATCTTGAAAATATTATTACAAGATTATTGCTTGACTTTACCTCCCATCAAACCATTTGATCCCCATAGTCTTAAGTCATCCTGGTTTGATAAAAATCTGATTTTCTCATACCATAGAATGTCAGGACATGATATAGATAACTATAAAGATCTCCAAATCCTAGTACATCAGATATGTACTAATAATGACCTATTATCAGAAGAGACACCCATAAGCTCACAACCACTCTAAGAACCCCAAGCCACCACCCCAAACTTACTTGCTCCCACACTCTCATCTAAGAGTGAAGAGGAACCAAGGTAATCCTCTAGCCCAACTCTTACCCAAATCCATACCATCCATGTGGTCACATGATCACAAACCCAAAAAAAGTATAAGGGGAAGGAACAAGTGTCCATTCCATGGATATACCCTTCTTTTACCTCCCAAATACCCACACTTTCTCCCAAACCCAAGATATCCATCTTGGGTACCTCTCAATCTAACCCTTATGAGCCAATCCAAAGAGTAGTTCTAAAGCAAGTTCACCAAACATTGGTGAAGATGAGTTTATATGAACTAATCAATACCTTTCCCTATCACCGCTAGGCAATTATATAAGCTTTTTAGTTTATAGAGGTCCAACCAAAATATCCACAACCTATAGTAGCCTTTGTTAGAGCCTTATAGCTTTCCACCCTTGTTACCTTAAAAGATTCAAAAATACCCTTTATTCATCCCTAGGATCTGGATCCTCCTCTCCTCATCACCACATACATAAACTAAACCCACATCAAGAGGGTTATGATTGATTGAGGGGATAACATCAACATTATCTTCTCCCACACATGTGATCAGTTAAAATTTCCAGAAAACATTATGTCAAAAACCACAATGGTGTTTTGTTCCTTCAATGACAATATGGAAACAAATATAGGAACCATCGTCCTCCACATTTTTTTAGGACCTTGCACATTTCCTGAGCTCTTCTACATATTAGAAGGTGAGTTCTAGTATAATTTTTTGCTTGGGCACCCTTAGATCTATTCCATGAATTGTGTGCCATCTACCCTACATCAATGCATCAAATTTGACCACAAAGGTCAAGTAGTTACCATACAAGATGACCCAAGTATTTTTACATCATGAAACATGACGTATCAGGTGAATGATGTTCACCTCCTTCTCTCCATCAAGTCTTCACCAACCAATGACAACACCACTTTAATTACCAACCCAACCTCAACTAGCTCATCCATTCCTTCTACCCAAATTTACATGAAGGACCCCTTGGAATCTACCTTCAAATGTCTCTCTCTTGGGGACTATCACCTCTTGTCCTTGGATGCCTTCCATACTCCCCAAGAGTATGGTAACCTTGATTAAAACCCCAGTTATAACCCCAATACTGGAACCACTATTTATTTTGGTTTTCCCAATCTCCAAATGAATACTATTTATGAGGGATGTGATCAACCACTTTTTGCCTCCTCAATCTCCTCTTCTCTTTGACCTCCTCTTCTCCTCAACCATTCACCTCTAATTTCTCGTATCTGGATAAACTAGAGTTGATCAAGACATACCTCTATAGCTATTCTTGGAAGGGATTTAGTCTAGGATGTTACAAGTATAGACCACATAAGTTTCCTCTATGTAAGACTCAAATCCTCATAAAATATTTGGTATTGGTTTCACTCTACTGGAAGAGCCAACAAACTCACCTCTCATGATCATCATTGATGAAGAAGCCCCATCCTCACCATCCACTCCACCATCGACATCTAAGGATTTCGACATCATTCCTTCTAAAAATTTTTTGTCAACATGATCATCCTTGGACCCCTAACTTATCAAAAGGATGGGGAGACCGTATCCATTCCTCTAACTCATCTTGAGATGGTAGGAGATGATTCTTCTACCATTAATATCATTCAATGTCAAGATGATCATTCTATTCTTGCCTATCTTGGTGTCGAAGATTCTTCTATCCACAAATCCATGCCTCCTGAAACTTTAACCATGTTGAATGAATCCATCATGGATATCAACTTGGGTACTCTAGATAACCTACATATTATTTAAAATTAGATAATCACTAAATTCCATGGAGCTTCAAGATTTCCCCTCCTTCCTACAAGATCATAGCATAGAATTTTCTTGGTATTATAGTGACCTGTTAGGAATCGACCCTTACATCACCACCCATAATATAGTCACTGACTGTGATGCCAATCTAGTTAGGCAAAAAAATCATTAGATGCACCCTCACATATCCCTTCTCATCAAAGAAGAACTTCAATACCTCCTATCCATAAATTTCACTCAACCCATTGATTATCCCCAATGGGTCTCAAACATCATCCCTATCACCAAAGAAAGATAGAGACTTTGAATTTGTGTATAATTTCATGACCTTAACCTTACCCAAAAATGAGTTTCTTTTGCCAAGCATTGACTAACTTATTGATCTTACAGCTAGCCATGAGATGCTATCTCTTATGGATGGCTTCTTGGGTTATAATCAGATCTTAATTACCCCTAAAGATCAACACAAAATCACCTTTATCACCCTTTAGGGAACTTTATACCATAGGGTCATGCCTTTTGGTCTAAATAATGCTAGTATAACCTACCAGCTTGATATGACCTACATATTTCATGACCTTAGTCACAAAATCATAGAAAACTATGTCGATGACCTTCTTGGGAAATCCAAATTTCATAAAGATGATTTGGCCATTATTAAGATTATCTTTAAACACCTCATCTATTACCATGTTCACCTTAACTCCAAGAAGTGTATTTTTGGGATCTTGTTAGGAAATATCCTTGGCTTCATAATCTTCCTTCAAGGACTTGAATTTTATCCTACCAATATCAAATAAATCCTCAAAATGCCTCCTCCCACCCACCTCAATCAACTCTTTAGCTTGTAGAGGAAGCTCCAATCCAATCGTCACTTTATCTCTCATCTCTTTGATTGATGTCAACCTTTACACTACTTCCTAAAAAAATATGTATCTTTTAAATGGAACAAAGACTATCGAAAGGCCTTTGATTCACTTAAAGAGTACCTTTTATATCCACTCATCCTCATTCCTCCCAAATAAGATCAAACTTTTTACCTTTATATTTCTTCTATCGACCACTCCTTCGGAGTAATGCTATCACATCAAGATGAGCAATATAAAGAGTAAGCTATCTACTAAATAAGTCATACACTTATAGAATATGAGACTCGATACACCTATACCAAAAAAAATTACCTCACCTTGGTTTTTGTGACCACCAAACTTCACCATTACCTTTTCAACCATAAGACTTATGTGATAACCAATACTGACCCACTTAAGTATATGCACTCCAATCCACACCAAAACCATTGTATGGATAAGTGGATCATAATCTTAACTGAGTTTGACCTTGAGTTTCTCTAATATATTTCAATAAAATGGAAATTTATCACTAACCAATTATCTAAAGCACACTTAGCAGATAACTATCCATCTCCCCTTGAGTTTCTTGATGAGTCCATCACCACCCTTTCTCAAGAGGACATCACCTATTAAATGACCATGTTCTTTGATAGATAAAAATGTCAACATGGTGGGGGAGATGGTATCATCCTTATTCCCCTTGATCTTAAACCTCTTGCTTTATACTTCAAACTTGACTTTAATTGTACCAATAACATGGCTGAGTATGAAGCCCTAGTGATAGGTCTCCAAACTGCTTTAGCCTTGGGAGTCAAGACGATCAATATTTTTGGTGAATCCTAACTCATGGTCAACCAAATAAATGGATCTTATTAATGTAATAATGATGTTTTACAAGAGTATAAGCAACTACTTGATATACTCTTGGCATCATTTGAACACTATCGTATCCAAATATTCCATAATCTATGAACAAGTTTGATAATACAATGGCTTCTCTCATTTCCCACATCCTATCTACACCCTCTGAATCTAAGTTATCTATCATTATCCATCATCTTATCAAGCCTTATTATATCAAATAATACTCTCTAACCATATTTAATGTGGAAGAAACCCAATCCAACATTTGGTATAAGCAGATCTTTGACTATCTCAACCTTGCCATCATTCCTTTTGACCTTTCTAGGAATGGTCAAAGAGAATTTATTTAGAGCACCTCACATTATATTATACTAGGGGGAATTATTGATAAACTTATCTTTGATGGTCTCCTCTTCTAATTCCTGCATAGTCATGAAGCCTCTCATGCTATCAAGCAAACACATGATGGGATTTCTGAAGGCCACTTTAGTGGTATAGATGTCACTAAATGCATCATTCACCTTGACTACTACTAGCCTAGTCTTAACTAGGATTGTTGTGATTATGTGAATAATTGTGTTAAATGTCAACAACATGCCAATTTACATCATGCACCTAGCCATAGTCTCCAAGTATCTAAATATTTTTGGGCCTTCTCACAATGGGGTCTGGATCTTATTGGTGAAATTAACCCCCATTATTTGTAATGACATCATTTTATCATCACTATAATAGAATATTTCACCAAATGAGTAAAAGTTATCCCTCTCATTTAAACCAAGGCTAAACAGATCATTGACTTTATTAACCATAACATTTTCTATCATTTTGGTGTTTTGCATAAGATAATCACTGATAATGGTAAATATTTTAGGAACAAGAAAGTCCAAGGTCTTTATGATGTATTCGGTATCAAGTTAAGTTTCTCATTGCCTTATCATCCACAAGATAATGGATAAGCTGAAACTTCTAATAAAAATCTTACCAATATGCTAACTAAAATGGTTAATGCATCTAATCAAGATTGGCATTTACACATCCCCTTCACCTTATGGGCATATCGTACTAGCATTCAAACCCCTACAGGCGCTACCCCTTTCTCTCTTATTTTTGGAGTAGAGGTTGTCTTACCTTTTGAAGTTAAAATTCCCTCTCTTTGTATATCCCTAAAGGATATCATTTATGAATACAATTATCATCAATAATGTTTATCCCAACATAGATTACTTGAAAAACATCATTTAGCTGTGCTTACCCATCTTCATGTCTATTAGGAATGAATCAATTGTACTTATAACAAGAACCTCAAAGTGTAAGAATTCAATATCAAAGATCTCATCTTAAAGGAAAATAAACATGTAACTAATATGGAGAAAATAAAGTGGGGAAAGTTTACTTTCAATTGGATTGGACCTTATATCGTCATGCACAAGTATGAATCATGATCTTTTTGATTATCCTCTCTTGAAGGGAAACCAGAACCTAAGCCCCTCAATGCTTTGCATCTGCATCCTTTCTTTTGTTAAATAATATCAAACTCACCTTTTGTTCAACTTAAGCTCATCCCTTGTTTTCAACCACCTTCATCTCCTTATTATAAGGACACCTACTTAAATCTAGATCATGTGATTATTTGTCATAGCTTTAGCCTAATATTGAACATGGGTACCATAGCTCTACCCATGGCATGATTTTCATGGTACTCTCCACCCCTTTATAGGATGGGTTCCCATGGTTTTTATCGCTTAAAACTCATTTGCCCATTATCAACCTTCTTGTACTTTAGTCCTACCTTTATGAAGGTGAACCTTTTAAGCCTATATAAGTAAACCCATGTCAACATCAAAAAAAAGCAAAAAATCATAATTCTATGGGTCATTCTAAGCATTCATAGACTTCTCCCTTGAAGGATAGCTTTCAAAACTAGTCAAAATTGCTCAATGTAAGGTAGGTTGCTCCCTTGAAGGTTAACTATCAAAAGCCTTAAAGAAATCTCATAAACTTAGACTACTCCCTTAAAGGATCACTGAGTAAAGAATTTGTCAAAGCATACAAATTTCTTCGAATCTTCTCACATTGATCAACTTCCCCAACTTCACAATCAATATCAAAATATCAAAATACCCACTATCAAAATAAAACAAAGCACAGATAATTTAGGAAGCTACAATCAACTTTCCTAAGTAGTGGCCCGCATTAACCAGTCTAGACCTTATGTGATATGAACTTGTTTATACTGGCTCTTTGGTAACCTATAGAAGAGGCATGCTAGTCTCACAAGAAGATTCCATTATCATCCATATTCCCTTTCTACTCTCTATAAACAAGGGATTTTTGAGCTTACTTGACATTATGTGACCAATAAACTTTTTAAACACCTAATGAACACTAATATGAAGCATTTAAATGGCTCATGTTTATAAGATAATTTAAATTCCATTTTTTTTACTCTTTTCCAAAGAAGAAACATTGTGTATTCATTTTATTCTCTCATACCTATTTGTTGATGCATTCATTAAAGATGCTTGCCTTTTTTATTGTCTCATCTTTCTCATCTTATCTTTATTCATATTTAGTTTTGTTATCCAACCTTATCTATGTGTTTTAAGATTCATTCACCTTCATCTAATCAAATGTAATTCATCAAAAAAATTTAAATATCAATTATGTGTTTTATTATGTCTTTGCCATCTTGTCTTCTTTATTCAAGTGTTTTCAATAAAAAGAACATCTTAATAAATTAACCATCTCAAACAACATCATATTATACCATCATGAACATAATCATCCATCATCATAACCAACCATAATAATATCACATCATTAACAACATCATATCCAATTCCATCTATCACATCATCACCATTTATCACATCATAAGTCAATAAGTCATCACATATGGTGTCCATCACATGTCTACTTTGATAACCTACTTAAACATGTATCTACTCAAAATAACATCATCACATCATGATCATATAAATAAAATAATCTACATAACCAATCACATCACGTAATAAAAAACTATTTATCATGTCATCACCATCTACCATATCATAAATCAATGAGTCATCAAATATGTTAATCCATCACATGCCTAGCTAGGTAAGGAAACATAGATTCATTAATTTAAAGCATCCAAATTTCTAACCAAACATACATCTACTCAATCAAAGATTTTAATCATAAGCAAACATTACAACATCATAACAATAATAACACATCCATAAACATGAGCAATAAACCATAAGCCATATCCATAACCATAATCACATCATGAGCTCATAATCACAATAATTATCATATACAATAATAATGTCTATATCTCTAAAAATCATATACATCTCACTAAATCAACTCATAGGTCGATATCAAATCATATAATACATCAAAATATATAAACTCAGAGTCTCATGAGAATCTAAGGTGCTGACATTGCTACTGCTTGGATCCTATCCACCTATAAGACCTCTCTACACACCTATGGATGCTACCCACTAACCTAATGTAACAATGTTATATCACCCACCTCCTCATTATGTCACACACTCATAAAATCATGGCTCATTTAGAAGGTGGGTAGATAATAGTGCCTCATAATATCGAAGCTCCTCTACTATAGTAACATATCTAGACATCACAATCATCCCTAGTGGTCTTACAGGTGCTAGTGGTTGTGATACTCCCTATTTCAAGGTGTCCCTCTCTTATGTGACCAAGGCTAGCTAGGCTCTAGCTTGATGCCTCTCTGTGTTAGAGTGGCCACCAAACCCTAAGTTGTATGTCTCTTTAGGGTCACTACCACTAGAGCTACTTGTACTACTACTAGTGCTACCCTAGCCTGATCTTTCTCTGTAATGTGTACATGCCTATCAAGGGCATCCAACTCCATCTAGTCCCCACACCCTCTTCCATCTCAACATCCACATCCTACTTCCTGCCATCTATACCAAACATCATCACATCATAGTGTGCTTGGAACCAAACAAGGTACTCCTATGTGACCCTTGCATCATCAATCTTTGGTCTCGCTAGTAACTCCTCCTATTCAAACTCTATATCCTATGGCTTTGGATCTGGTAGTGAAAAAATTTATCCTCACTCATATACCTCATGAAATCACCTGGGATACCATACACTAACCCAAACTACCTCTTCACCCTATCAAAAATAATCAACTATACCTCAAGATCCTATCTTTTGTCAATCCACTTGTAACTCTATAATGAAAATATCTACCTCATAAGACCTTCCCATGCTATAAATATAACATATGATCTCTAGATGACATCACCCTTAACCAGTGCATCTAACCTATTTTGGTACCACTCTAGGTCTTGTGCCCCTCCCCCTAGTCCTACAAGAGTGTAATCATACCTCCATTACATGAAATCCAACTCTATAGTCCATCTGTACCCATCCATGCCATGATAATCCACCTAGTTGAAGTATCTCAACCCTAATGTGCTCATATGCTCAGTAGTGGAGAAAAAACCCAACATTGATGCCATACCTCCTATGCAACTTTTAGCCCTAGAGCTCTTGATATATCTGAACTAGTAATTTCAGAGCCCAAGCATACACTATCCAGTCCATAATCATCCCTAATTAAATGCCTAAATTTATAGAGGGAAATCTACCACTACTCAAATCTGGTAGTGCATAACAAGTCATGAACATCATCATCATCATTGTGATAACCCATATTTCTCGCCTATCCATATGATATAAGGGTACATAGTGGAGGCCTCTAGCATGCCACCTCATGCATACTAAGTCCTCCTCATACAACACATCCATGAACTGATCTAATTCCTCACCATTGATATGCTCTATAGGCTCACTTTGTATTAATAGCCTCACGATCTAGTGGATGTCCTCTAGTAGGATCATTATCTCTCTAGTTGGTATCAATAACATGTTGGTGGTTGGGTCCCATCTCTCAATGAGGGCCACCAACATAGCTACATCTCATGGAATGCACTAATAATATTTGATGCCTCCTAGGCCCACTGCTATTAAGTGATCCCATTCTTGGTCTATCATTACTTGATGAACCTCATCTAGGAGCTATGACACTTAATCTCGCACTTGTAGCTACTCCCTCGCCTATAAGGATAGACATGTTACTTAGTATACTTCACCTGTCAAAATGTCACCTATGACTATCACCTATTTAACCTACCTTCCACCTTACCCTACCCACCTCATCTACACAAACATCCACATAATTCTACCTACACTAAAACCTTACACTTAACCTAAACACTCAACCCATTCTTTCTACCCTTATTTTTTTAACCCTCTTTTCTATTTATCTTCAAACCACTGATAGCCAATTATTGATCAACAATGGTTCTTTGTGGAACCATCATCGATCAACTTTTGATTGTTGATGGTTTGGTGGTAAACTATTGATGTTCTCCACACTGAGTACTTTGACAGTTGCCTATCGACTGTTGATGGTCACTTATCAACTGAAAATGATCAATAAAGACCACCAACGGTCACTATGTGGAAACTTTGGTGACACACAAGCCTTAGGGCTTACCTAAATACCCATAAACATCAACAAAACCTCTAAATTTTAACCTATACCTATACTAATTATCACCTACACTAGTTTCCACCCAAAATATACCTACCTAATACCTAATTTCATACCCTACTCTTAACCACCCCTCAATTTCAAATGCCTACCCTTACCCACCTAGAGCAACAACCAAACAACAAATAAAATATTAATTCAATTATTCAACCAAATTCATTCTAAAACCTCCATCATGGTGTCACCATTGGCATTACCACTTTCACTTATCCCTATGCTCTACCTCTACCTCGCTACATCCTTACTAGCTCTCCTCTACTCTGGCACACCTTGGTTAAACCTCCACCTCACTCAGTCAACCCTCACCCACTCACACTCACTTATACACTCAATAAGCACCAACCTCAACACCAAAGACAACCAACTTACCCTTTCATTTTCACATAAAGGACAAAGAATAAATGTCGTAAGTCACTTCACTCTTTACAAAATAAGGAAATAAAATCTCATTTGACCTTTAACGATTGAAAATTTAGGGTTTATGTCTAACCACTGATGGTTACTAGTCAACTACCAACAATTGACCCTTACCATTGACAATCAACCCCTATCAGATTTTACCATCCTACCATACTTATTCTAATAACTATCTTACAACAAACATGTAACCATGGGAATCTAACCCATTTTCCACCAACCACCCAACCACATAACCTCACCTTGGTCATTTTGGCCCATCTTTCCCACATTTTATGACATCCTTACCTTGGTCATTTTAACTGCATCAATTACTGTTCCATTTTTGATAAACTTATGCAACTTTTTTGCACCGACCATTTAGGTAACTTAGAACACAACCCCTCATGGTCCCAACACCTACAACCATTTTTTTTCTTAGGATCACAGCCTACCTCAGATACCTATAAACATATTGACCTTATCTAGGAGACTTGTGTTTTTGAGTGCACCATAACTTCCATGCCTAAATGGGGTCACTTGGTCCACTTGTCACTTATTCTTTTAGTACCACCTATTTTACCAACTACTTCAACCATGGTAGTTTAGTCTATGCACGATCTGTGCTATCACACCTAGTCATATTTTATGTGCATGTTTATACTTTAATACCCACCCTATCACCAATTTTTCACCCACTTACTCATTCATCAAACCTACACCTGATTCTATTTCACCTCATCGATTTCTAGTTTGAGAGGGAACACCTCCTCCCACAATCAAGACATTTGACCTTCTACCAATTTTCCAATTTTTATTTTATAGTTTATAGATATAAAATGCATAACAAAAAAGGGGAAAAATATAGACACTAGAAAACTATACACTATAGTTCTATATGTCACACTAACCCTTAGACCACGCCTTGACCCCCTTGGGACCATTTCCTAATTATACCCTACCTATCACTAGTAGAAAAGGATAAGTTTATCCAATTTTGACTATGACCCTAACCATCGATGGTCAACCCTTAACTACCGATGGTTAACCTTGACCATCAATGGTTTGACCTTAAGCACCTTAGGAATTAACTTCAACACAAATTCTATCTTGATTTTTTATTAATATTTGTTTGATCCACCATTTTATAATCAATGCATGTTAGACTAAAGTTAGACAACTTATTAGAAAGCTTGATAGACTTATTATTTCACCACTCCCTTCCCTCTATATTAAGAGAGGAAGAAGAGGTAAAAAAGGATCATAACTTTTTGGTGCAAGAGATCAGAGCTTCTTGTACATGTATTTTTATTAATTTTGGTGAATCTAAGAAAGCTTCCAATGAACCAACAACTAGGATAGAGATCAAAAGTGTTACTACAAGTCATCAGTCAATAGCCAAGGTACTATCACTCTACCCAAATTTCTCTAGAATATATAACAAGCTTTCAGCCAACCTCAACATTCTTTAGATTAGCAACAATAAAACTAAGTATCTATTTCTTATCAAGGTTCAAAAATTAGTTTCTTTATTTCATTCCTTGTATCAATTTATCTTCCATCCCACTTTTCTATGTTAGAGTTATGCAACTCTAGACATTTATTCTCTTCCCCAAGACCACCTACAACCTATTTCAATCATCTGAACACCCTCTACCTAAACTTGATGCCTCTGAACACTACCCTCTATCTTGTAACCATCATCCAACCTAAACTCACCTTATAGAACTTTCCTATAACCTTTCCAACCAAACTTCTCTTCCTAAGCCAGATCCCAAAGTAACCATCGATGGTCATCTAACTACTAATGGTTTGACCCTAACCATTGATGGTCCCTAACCACCAATGGTCACCCAACTACTGATGGTTTGACCTTAACCACCAATGGTCACTATCTATCAATTTTTAACAACAAGTTGATTTAACCTATTAGACCCTAACCAAATTCCACTTTCTAAGTTTTTATTTTATCATAGAGGATCACTCTATTTTATGAATCATGTTTGATTCATTTAGCATTGATATTTAATTTTTTATTTTTAAAATTAGTCAAATTCATCTATCTCCCATCAAGCACTTCTTGTATTTCATTTCAGTATCTTTTGTTACTTATGCAAGTAATTTATCTTTCATTTTTAGAACTTAATTTTTTTTAAAGTGTGGATTGATAGCCTCTAAGGAAGCTTGTGCTTCTTGGATCTATCTCATTCTAGGAAATCCACCCTACTACCCAACTAATCAACCATTTCTTTAGTGATTTCTTATCTATAGGTAATTCTTCCATAGACAAAGATGAGTCTCCATAATCATCTAGATCAATGTGTGCATAACATATCAGGTTTTTATATCATACCCTCTTTGAGTTTCTTTTCACTTTATTCTAAGAAAATAAATGAAATTTTACTAAAACACTAGCACTAGGTCTTCTCACCACTTCATAACATTTAATAACTAATTTAGTTGTCCATTAATGAATATTATGAGTGAGCTAATGTGCAAGAGTCTCACCACTAAACTTAAAACTACCTCTTCCATTATTCCTCAATGAATCAATTTAGTTAGGTAAACTAAAATAAGTGATAACAATTGAATAATCCATTATTACAAACTTACATGTTAACTCCCCAATCAACATAAACCTAATTGCACTCTTCATGATTAGAAGGATATTATAATGTTAGATTTTTCACTAGAACCTTAAGGTTTGCCTTAAAAACATAGATGAAATGTTATGACTAACATCCACAAGAATTTTATTTATGTTATCATTAAGTTCCATAGGTTCTCATTAGGACACATACCAATGTATCCATATCATATGATCAAATCACACTCCTATTCAACATGAAGATATAATTTGTTATGCATAAGAAAAATACATTAAATAACTAGTATGACTGTGTTTTATATTGTCAACTAGGTGTTGTAATATATATATATATATATATATATATATATATATATATATATATACCCTAATTTTCACTTCAATATGTTAACAATTCTAAGATATTCTTTTCAACCATTGTTAAAATAAGAATACGACTAAGATACTAGTTATAATGGAACTTGTTAAACATTAATAGAATCCATTTCCAGCCCATGAAACCATAAAATAATTGGATAAAGACCCAACAAGATTTTAGAATAGCCTATTAAGGGATTTACATGTGTTTTCCTTCTAACCATTTTCATATAATAAATCATAACCTATTTGTCTATATTTATTCCCTACAACCCATATGTCATAGTCCTTCAATTATAATGATAAATCATTTTAGATTATCATTCACATTCAACAAATTTATTTACTTATTTATATAAAAATGTAATGCTATCAAGAGTTATACAAAAGCTTATATACAAGATGTGCATGACTTGTTTTCTAAATATTGGAATAAAAGAAGACACTGACACAACTATAGGTAATTATTTCATCATGACCAATATACTTAAATAATGTAATGCATGTTTCAATGTAATAAGGATCAATCATGATCATCTATGAAACACCATAGTCAATTTTAACATTCAATTGTGATGAGAATCTTAATATTAGTTGGAAATAATATCAGAACACTGTTATAATAACACATGGTAAAGGTACATAAACATACTCATAATATATAAGAGTACAATTTTGTACTTCAAGAGCATCTAAAGAAATTTATTACACCTATGAAAAACCATTTTTAACTTATTCAAGTACAACCCACTAGAAGAAATATAATTTATAGAATCTTCTACGAGGTATATTCAACATGTGAATCCAAGAGAGAAGTACATATACTATGAGGGCAAACCAAGTATGCAGTCAAATGAGCCCAACCATTCGGTGGCCCTAACCACCCCATACATTAGCTAGATGGTAGTTTTCGTCAACTAGTAATTGAGAGAGATTTTTAGCATAGGCAAAAATACTAAGCCATTGAATGACTCATGATGATAATAAATGGAAAGAAGAAAAGGTCAACAATTTCCATAGGTAACAATGTAAAATAAACACTAGAAGGTCAAATTGAACCAAAAACTATAATTTTATTGATGATGTAATAATTTCAAGCAATCTACGAGGCATAGGTTAGAAAATTATGGGAACTAATTTAATAGTTAATCGAGACCCAAGTTCATGATTGCCATAGTGAAATATATTTCAAGGCTTTGGTTCAACCAAGGAGTTACCCAACTATGTAAGCATGCATATAATGTGTAATACAATACCAATAATCACAATATCTTTTCATTTATTTAACAAGCACATCCAACTAGAAATATAGCCCAAAATAACCA
>JARHVA010000381.1:2540000-2632500 GCA_037957365.1 Torreya grandis | reverse complement strand
TTATACCCTGATAGTGGTAATGTGGTATGATAACATAATTATTTGCTCTAGCAGGTAATATAATCATTGAGAAGATGGAGCTTCCCCTATTAGGATAGATAAATAAAAAAGGAAAATTAGTGATAACATAATGGTTTACCCCAAAAGGTGATATAATCATTGAGAATGCATGTGGAATGGTGTATAGTGTTGATACAATATACCCTAATTATGAAAAACATGATTAATAAGTTGATACAAAGGATAAAGATGAATTAGGACAACCTGCTAGTAGGGAGATGTTCATCCTAACTAATAAAAGTTGGAATTCTTTTGTTACTTAATTACTCTATTTGGGATATGATTGGGATTGATGTTGGTGTTGGTGTTGAGGAGATGGTGATGTTGCATTGATGTTGTAGACCCTTCAAAGCTGACTTTTTTTGTAGCATTTGATGGTAGGCCTCATGATAAAACACCATGGGGGCTTGGCCAAATTATGCATAAGGACTGACTCTCGATATTTGATACTTAATGAAAAATAATTGTATCGATGATAAAAACTATGATGACAATATAGACATTTGAATATGGATAGATTCAAGAATATTGTGCAAGGAATCATCCAATGAACACACATAGAGTGAATCAAGGTCACAGTGATACAAGCAAATAAACAAGTAGACAAACAAAGTTAAAAAATAGAAATCAATCAAACAAACAAACAACTATAAATAAATAAACATCCTAAAATCAAAATCAAAATAAAACATCCTAATAATGACTTTACCCTACTAGGGTGGATCAAGGATGATGAACTAGGCTTTGACAAGACAAATGTTTTTAGATTTTGAAATGTTATAAATGTTTTTGTAATTTTGAGGAATCTTAACTCATTAGATTATGACAAGATACCTACTCACAAAATGATGAGAGCATTAGCTTAAGTTGCTCATAAAATGATGAGATCATATGGTAAAGGGGGACTAAGGTGACCACAACATGAATTAAACACATCCTACATAGTCCCAAAATGACCTCAAGTCATAGTAATTCTATCCACACAAAAGGTAGGGAAAAACCAACTAGGTCCCAACAAGTTCTCATATTTGACAAATGGCCAATCAAATTAAAGTAGTAATGTCAAGGTGATGTGGTAATGCATGATAAAAAAAATATTGCCCCTAGTTTTCCCATAAATGGTTATAACTAGGATACAATGGATTAGATTAATGATACTAATTTTCCCATGGTTGGTTCTAATTAGTAGAAAGATTGGTGAATAATTATTTTCCCCAATAGTCAATATAATCAGGCTCACATAAATAAAATTGATATAGGACAAAAAATGAAAGATGCCTTACTAGATCAACAATCACACTAATTTCATAGACTATCATTGTAAACATGAATTTGATTAATTATTGAAACTTGATCAAAATACTCTCACAAAAAGTGCAAGAAGAACCAAAACAACCAATATCAAAATAATATTGGATGGGATGACTAAAAATAGGTTTTGGTCTAGATAATAATGGAATGGTAAAATAGAATGGTCTTGCTCTAGGATAATGATGGTTTGATAGAATGGATAAAATGATAAGAGGGTTTACCCCAAGTGATAATGTGAATGGTTAGGATATGTGGTAATGGAAAAAGGATTGATAACTTGATATGATATGGTACATGTTTGGTTCTAGCGTAGGTATGATAAATGATTCTATTGTTCCTACTAAAGTGGAGATGCATGTCTTGATCAATAAATGATACAACTAGAATAGTCAATCGTGTAAATTGCTAGCCCACACCTTGTTTGAATAGTTGCTCTATTAAGAACTAGATATAGATGTAGATGTTGAGAATGTTATTATAATCTTCATTGGTCATTGATTTTGATTCCTTCAAATGTTGAGACTAGATATCTATGTAGCCTCTACAAAGGAAAATGTGACTATGGATGGTAAATATGGATAAATGTTGTATGATAGGTTTGATTAGGTGATGTAATGGTGGATGATAATGGAATAGATGGTGGATGGGAAATAAATGAAGATCAAGATGTTTAGGCACACACAATGTTGTTAATTCTGAATTCAACATAGCTTTAGATGTGGCAGGGCCGAAGACTTTTGGATATTCTCTTGATAAGATCACCAAATTCTTCTATTATTTAGGCCTAAGTGTAGCTACTATCTAATTAGGCTATAGATAGGAAGCTATTTTGATTTTATCTTTGATAATGTCATCATTAAATAGTGAAAAAAAATTGTGCTTAGCTATTGGCACCTTGAAGAGATTTCTACCAATGAATTTGTCTTGATTATCCCATAGTGCCTCCAAAAAGGTTTCACTAAGTAACATGGAATTTTGATTTTTATTGTCCCCTGACACATCTAAAAAGGTTTCACTATAAGATGCTAAATTTTGACTTTGATTTCCCTGTAGCACCTCTAAAAAGGTTTCACCTAGAGAGTGCTCTTTGTCTATATGATATTGGTCTTGGCCTCCTTGCTTTTCTTCATCTGATATGTCACCATGGATGTAGTTCAATAAGGTATGATTCTATTGGTCCCAACTGACACTTATGGGAGATAGAATGTCAATGACATGGCTATGATGGTTGGTGGTAATGGTATCTGGAATGGTAATATGATGAAGGAAGGCTGCATAATCCTCATAAAAGATACTAGGAAAACTTGTATCAATGTTGAATTAATCATCCTTCAAAATTATAGAAGAATCACAAATATATTCATACTAATCTACTAGGCATGCATAACCAATGTTGTAACAGTCATAAATTTATTTTTATTATAAATCTGATTCTAACTCAAGGGACTCTAAATCTAAGGTCAAGATTGATGTTGATTCTACTTCTAATTCTAAATCTAATGTCAGCTCAATAGTAGAACCTAACTCTAATTTTTATTCTTAATTTTATGGATACTTTGTTACAATGATGTTCTATTAAGTGTTTGGTTTTAGACAAGTAATAACCTATGATGGCATAACGGGCTCCATAAAGACTAGTTTGTCATAGTGAGGCTCCTCTAAGATGGGAAAAAGGTCAAGAGACAACTCCTCAGAGATTAGCTTGTCAAAGGGATACTATTGAAAAATAGGCATATGATCAAGGTAATGATTTGTCCAAAGATGGTTATAATCATTAAGAAGTGACTCAATAAAGACTAGCTCATCAGAGTGATACTCCTCAACAACTAGTATAACATAAATAGGTGATTCATCACATGTTGACTTATCACAAGTGGTTAGTTCAATAAAATCATATTGGATTGGTTGGTTTTCTTGGCCTTGGTTTCTATCAGAGTTGTCTTAGAATCTGGATAATGTGAATGCAATGGAGACATGATCACATGAGATGAAGCTAGTGCACATCACATAGATGCTAAAGCAATTTGAAATTATACAAGGAGATAAATTGCACAAGACAAATAGGAGCAAAACCCAATATTCAATTAAATTAAGATGGCAAAAGTGAAGAATACATATAAGAGAGCACATAAGTAACTCCTCCACAAAAAGTGGTCAAAGTACCCCAAGAATAGACTATAACTCCTCCATGAAAGGTGGTGACAAGGTGCTAAGAATAGAGAAGTAACTCCCATACCCAGAATAGCTGGTCAAAAGAGTTACTTATGACATTTTTATGACACCTATGACACATCTATGACACACATCTCCACATAAGCTAGCCTATCCCATGAATGTAGGAAAACTCCATGTATGCACAAATATATAATATTCCCTAAAATAATAGGAAAAAATAAAAACCTATACTAAAAGTTTCTAATTAG
The DNA here is from genome assembly GCA_037957365.1 of Torreya grandis. Taxonomy (NCBI): domain Eukaryota; kingdom Viridiplantae; phylum Streptophyta; class Pinopsida; order Cupressales; family Taxaceae; genus Torreya; species Torreya grandis. The sequence continues at coordinate 2,628,706 of JARHVA010000381.1, read as the reverse complement.
TTATAAAATACTATTTTTGAACATATCTTGGTCTTTGAATGATTAGCTAAGTTGGGTAGGTACTAATTGGACTGGTTGAGGCTTTGGTTAGATTGGTTGGTGTTTTGGTTAGATTAGTTGGGGTTTAGGCTGAATTATGGGATGAGGCTAAATGATTGGATGAGGTTTAGGCTAAATTATTGGATGAGTCTTAGGTTGAATGATTGGTTGAGTATAAATGATAGGTTAAAGTTTAGGCTGAATGATTGATTAAGGCTGGATGATAGGTTGTGATCATGATTGAATTCATTGATATTTTGGTTAGATCAACTGGGGTTTTCTAAAGTGGGGAATGATAGTTACTATATAAGGAATGGATTTAGGTTGGATAATGGGTGGGTAATGTGGAGCTTGATTTCTTGCACAAGCTAAAGGATAAGGTCTTAAAATAGAAATGGTAGGGCATTGTGGTGTTTAATTTCTCACATAAGCCAAAGCATCCAAGTCCTCCTCATAAACCATATCATCCCAGTCAGGGTCTTGATTTGGATTGTAAGTTGGTCTTTGCCTTTTTTCTCTATATTGATTATTATAAGGAGGGTATAAATTTATCTCCCAATCATCCTCATCATAGATAGAGGTCTACACCCAATTCCTCCTCACCAACCATTTAATTCCAATTGAGGTCTTGAATTTGGTCTTTGATTTTATTTTTGTAAGGTGGATAAAAAAAATTTATGCCCTTAACCATTGGTATGTCTAGGGATATGTGTATCCAACTTGTAGCTTACATACCCCTTTTATTTACTTGTTACTTTTCTCTATGTTCTTAGATAGATCAGCCTATGGAATAACCTTGGCTTAGTAGACTATATATAGGAGGTAGTGGTTAGTCTTTAATCATCATGTGAAGTATTTTGTTATTAGTGCATTATTATGGAGGTTACCCCATCGAAGTGGCTTTGCTATATTATCCAATACTCTATTATGTTATCAATTATCATTGTGTAATCTCTCATATTTTCTTATTTTGTGCAATATAAAATCATTCTATGAAAATATATAAGTAATTTTATTACAAGTGGTATTAGATCTTTGATTTGGGTAAGTTTCTTATGGCATTTTTTTTAGATCTAGTGAGGCATGGCTTCTAGGAATAGAGAAAGTGAAAAAACATAAATTGCAATCTAAGAAGAATTACTTTTTTTTGTCAGTACAGTATTGCTTGAATCATTTTTTTTAAAACAAAAAAAAGTCTAGAAAATTTTTTTCCCTTGCACACTTGCAGTCATTGGATTCATCTCGATGACATGATCACAATGGTATATTCTATCAATACACTTTTTTAGTACCAAAAATTTTACTCTAGTGTGCAAAGGTAATCATTGGATTCATCTTAACAAGGTGATCACAATGGTACCATTTCCTGGTACACTTTTTTTAGGTCAAAACCCTCCTAGGGTTTGTTTATGGTAGGTCTTTCAACTTGGGGAAAGAAAGTGACACCAAAAACTCCTAAGACTCTTACCAATGACATGGAATTTGAAACTTTAGATTCAATGATTTCTTAGCTTCAAGAGGACATAAAAAACTTGGTGAGACATGATGACTTCATTATAGTCCAATATGATGTTTCAAGGATGCACAAAGAGATAAAGGAGTTCACAATGAATTTTAGTATATCACTACACAATTCACTACCCTCACATCTTAGTTTCAAACTAACAACCGTGCACTTCAACATCCTCCCAGAAACTCCCATACTAATATGAAACTGATGTTGCCAAAAGTGGACATGCTTAAGTTTGATGTTAAATATTCTCTCACTTGGATTAACCAAATTGAGAATTTATTTGAGCTTCATCAAACCCCTTGTTCTTAGAGGGTGATGGTGGAATCCCTGTATATGGAACCTAAGCAATTCATTTGGTATTACTGGTTGTGTGCTCAAAATAAAAATATTGGTGATCCTATTATATGGACTATTTTTAATAAGGAGTTGACAAATCATTATCATAATAATATCTCTAAGAACTATTTTAGCCAATTATCCAAGCTACGGTGAACAGGATCTGTGAAGGATTATATTCAACAATTTTAGAATCTCTCTTTTTGGGTGGAAAATATCACTGAGAGAAATTTGATGGATCTATTTTTGGGTGGCCTCAAAGATAGCATCTAATATTAGGTTTAAATTTTTGGCCCAACATCTATCTTAGAAGCTATCCCTAAGGCATGCATGATAGAAGAAAAAGAGATGGTCAAATAGAAAACTTTCACTACTAGTCATGATTATAACTTTCTAGCACCATCATTTTCACAACCCACCATATTAACACAATGACAATTTGAGGACAAGTGAGACAAAGGGTTGTGTTATGGTTGTGATAGTAAATGGAGCAAAGAATATCATTATGCTGAAAAGAAGCTATTTTACATTGACGGTGCCAATGATGATGAAGATGATGTAGAAGTACATGATGCGGAGGAAAAAGTTCCTAAGGAGAAATCTAAAGACTCTCAGCCTACTATTTCATGCCATGCCCTATCAGGTATTATTACTCCCCAAACTTTTAAGGTGATGGGTTTCCTTAAGAAATAGAAGGTCACTATCTTGATTAATTCTGGGAGCACACACAACTTCATCCACAGTAAATTGGCTGCTCATTTAAACTATTTCATTTATCTAGCTCTAAAATTTTAGGTTATGATTGTAGATGGTGGTACTATCAACTTTTTAAGAATGTCATAGTATTAATTTGGTCATGGGAGACTACTTATTAGATTCTTCTATGTTTTCTATTCTGATGGGTGGAGCTAATATTATTCTATGAGTCTAGTGGGTCACCAATTTGGACACTATTGAGATGAATTTTCAATAATTATTCATGAATTTTAATTCCTAAAAATGGACATTTGAGCTGAGAATATTAAAGGCTAAATCTCCCCAAATTGTTATCTCCCATCAAATGACAGATTCTCTCTAAGGGTGCTAAGGGATTTGTAGCTCGCTTGTTTTTTATGAAAGTAAAGCCAACTCAGCCATCTCCACCTTTTGATCTACAACAAATAATTGATACTCATTCCATTATTTTTGGAGACATGCCAAAATGACTTCTACCTAGCCACATGTATGATCATGCTATCACACTTATTCTTAGTAGTACAACACCCAACATCAAGCCATACAGGTATCCCTATGCCCAAAAAAGTGAAATTGAAAATATGGTACAAGAAATTTTGGATGAAAGAATCATTCACCATAGCCAAAGTGAATACTCTTCACTAGTTTTCATGGTGAAAAAGAAAGATGACACTTGGAGGATGTGCCTTGACTATAAAGAACTCAACAAGTACACTATCAAAGATAAGTTTCTAATTCTTGTCATTGATTATTTATTTGTTGAATTGAGTGGTGCTCTTTATTTTACCAAGTTAAATCTATGTCCTGGTATCATCAAATCAAGATTTGTGATGAAGGCATACCTAAAACCACTTTTAGGACTCATGAAGGCCATTATGAGTTTTTGGTTATGTCTTTTGGCTTAACAAATGCACCATCTAATTTTTAGAGTTTGATGAATTTTATTTTTAAGTCATTTTTGAGGAAATTTGTTCTAGAATTCTTTGATGATATCCTCATTTATAGTAAAAATTGGGTAGACCATTTACAACATGTGAAATAGGTACTCTCCATTTTGGAGCAAAATCAGTTGTATGTTAAACCTTCCAAATGTACTTTTGGGGCTAGTGAGGTAAAATATTTTGGTCATTTGGTGTCTTATGAAGGATTGAAAGTGGATCCTAAAAAAATCTAAGTAATGGTCGACTGGCCAATTCCTAAGACACTCAATCAACTTTGAGGATTTTGGGGGCTTACTGGTTACTATCATAGATTTGTCAAAAATTATGGTAGTATTTCAGTCCCATTTACGTCTTTGTTAAATGACTCCTTTTAATGGACTGATGCAGCTACCTAAGCATTTGAACAATTGAAATTGGCTATGTGCACTACTCCAGTATTGGCCACTCCTAATTTTTATAAGACTTTTATGGTTGAATGTGATGCATCTGGGTATGGTATGGGTGCTCTAATCATGCAAGAAGGTAGACCACTAGCATTTGAAAGTTGTCAACTCAAGGGTAAAAATTAGCACAAACCCATCTATGAGAAGGAAATGATGGCCACTTTGCATGCAGTCAAACAATGAAGGTCTTATTCGATGGGTCATCACTTTTAAGTAAAAATTGATCATGATAGTCTTAAATATTTTTTAGAACAAAGGTTATCATCTTAATAATAATATAAATGGGTAACTAAGATGCTAGGCTATGATTTTTATATAGTCTACAAAAAAAGGTAAGGATAATGTAGTGGCAGATGCAAATTATAAATCAGTTGAGGCATTATTATGTGCCATAACCATTTTGTAGGTAGATTGGCTAGAGGAAGCACAAATAGAATGGGAACATGATAGTACTACTCATGATTTGATTCAAAATATTTAGCAAGGTTTAGATGGATTTGAAAAATTCACATGGAAATTTAATGCATTATGGTACAAAAATAGATTGTACCTATGTAATAATTCTCCTCTTAAATAAAAAATCCTTCAAGAACTTCATGTAACTCCAATTGGGGGTCATTCATAATTTTTGAAAACCTATCAATGGATCAAGCAAGATTTTTTTTAGGAGGGTCTTCAGGGGGATGTCAAAAAATATGTGGTTGAATATATGATCTGTCAACAAAACCAAGGTGAAACCATCAAAACTCCAAGTCTTTTACAGCCTTTATCTATTCCTAGCTAGCATTGGGGAGAGGTATCTATGGATTTCATTATAGGGTTACCAAGATCTGATGGTCAAAATATTATCATGGTTTTTTTAGATCATCTTAGTAAGTATGCTCATTTTTGTTCATTATCCTAGCCATTTGTTACTAGTACAGTAGATTCTACTTTTCTCAATACAGTTCAAAAATTGCATGGGACCCCTAAGATCATTGTCAGTGATAGAGATCCCATCTTCACTAATAATTTTTGGACTGAGTTATTTACATGTTTAGGCACTCAATTAGCTCAAATTTCATCTTATCATCCTCAATCTGATGGATAAATAAGATAGCCAACAAATGTCTATAAGGATATCTCTGTTGTTTTGTTTTTAATAAACAAGATAAATGGGTTCATTGGCTACCACTTGTTGAATTGTAGTATAATACTTATGTTCATAGTTCTTCCAAAAAAATTCCTTTTGTGGCACTATATGGATACCACCCTCCATCCATCACTTCAACCTTGAAGGTCCATTCTAAGGTTTGTGTAGTTGAAGAATATATTCACCATCAACTGTAGGTCCTTGTAAGTTTGCATGAAATTTTAGCTATGGCCTAGAATCGCATGAAGCAACAAGCAGATCAACATAGAAGTGAGATGCATTTTGACATTGGTGATTGGGTCTTTATTCACTTACATCCATACAAATAGATGTCATTAAAGTAAAAAAAAAGGATAACAAATTATCCCCTAAGTATTATGGGCCTTATCATATTTTACAAAAAATTGGTAGTGTGGCCTATAAGTTAGATTTTCCTTCATCTACTCGCATACATCTAGTATTTCATGTATCATGCCTAAAGAAAGCCATTAGACATAGAGTTAACATTCAAATATAATTACCAAAATTGGATGAGGAAGGTAAATTTATTCTTGATCCTAAGGCAATCCTTTAATGACACACCAAAAAATTATGTTTTAGAGAAATTACAAGAATACCTGATCAAATAGAAGAATCTACCATGTGAAGATGCCACTTCGGAGGATGAAGAATTTATGCAGCAGCATCCAGAGTTGCTAAAACATTGAGGACAATGTTGTTTTTAAGGGTAAGGGTTTGTTATGCCCTTAACCATTGGTGTGTCTAAGGATATATGTGGCCAAGTTGTGGCTTACATACCTCTTTTATTTACTTGTTACTTTTCTCTATATTCTTAGATAGGTCAGCCTATGGAATAACCTTGGCTTAGTATACTATATATAGGAGGTAATGGTTAGTCTTTAATCATTATGTGAATTATTTTGCTATTAGTGTGTTATTATGGAGGTTGCCCCCTCGAAGTGGCTTTTCTATATTATCCAGTATTTTGTTTTGATGTCAATTATCACTGTGTAATCTCTCGTATTTTCTTATTCTATGAAATATAAAATCATTATGTGCAAATATCTAAGTAATTTCATTACAAATTCTATATCACAGACCATGTTATCATTAAAGGGGTCTTGAATAAATCCATAAAAATCAAAGACATTTGATGCGACCATTCTATCATAATTTAGATTATACGTGATTCCACCATAAGTTTAGCTAGACATATCCACATCAATAAAGAAATATATAAAAATAAAAAGGCGTAGAGTTTTAAAAACTCTCAAAAATTATGTCCAAAGGATAAAAAGTTTAAACTTTTTCTAACTTGGTTAAAAGGGGTGGAGTTGTATCTCTTAATAATTATTTGATCATAGAGTTGTATCTCCAAAATGATTTGTGCTAGAATCAGTATAAAAATAGTCTAAATTCAAATGTCTAATGTCAAATATCATACAAACAAAAGGTCAAGCATCTAAATAAAATTGGCACATCAAAGTCTAGGCCAAAATGTTTCAAACAAGGTGTAAATTAGGAAAGGGAAAAGTTGAGTTGCTAGGGCTTTTGTTCAAACATGAAGTTAAAAGCTAGGCTCAAACAAATATGATCTGCTAGGACTTTTGGCCAAAAGACATCAAAATCTAGATTTTGAAACAAAGTTTAATGTGATTTAATTTAATCCAATAAGGTTGGAACAACTTTGACATAGACATGATCAATTGGTATAAGCCATAGGCAAAAGGCACCTAGAGAAAAGACTATATTTTTTCAAATAAAGGCATAAACAATGATGAAGATAGGCTCTATGAATAAACAAGAAATGGAAACAAGGCTCTTTAAATAAACAAGTAATAGTTATAAAATATAGGTAATCAATTAACCAAAGTTATAGAACCTAAAAGAGAAATATTTATGTATCAACCATTATGAAGTGATACTTAAACAAAAATCAATCAACATATGAATTCAAACTTGGAAAAATTAATTAAAAACTCAATGTTGAAAACTAGGCTTTGATCAATAAAATAAGCTTGAAAATATTTGATGACATGACGGTGCATGAACAAGGTCCAAATGTCATATGTGACATGGTTTGAAACAATAGTTTTTGATATAAGGTAAACAAGTCTTCAAATAAATTGAGTAGCATAATTAGAATTAACATGCTCTAATGATGTGATCAATGTTATGTTTTAAAGACTTAAAGGCTCAAACTTGAAAATGATGTGGGGAATATAATGGTACCCATCTCAAACAAGTAACACAAACACAAACATATTTAGAAAAAATTACAAGACACTAGTGTGGTGTAAAATGGCTGGCATAACACCTCTTTGATCAAGGAGTGATGTATAAACAAACTAGTTTTGACATGGTTTATAAAGAAACATATTAGTTTTAGTCTCAAAATACCAAATAAGAAAAATGATAAAATACAAGTAAATCATTCAAATTCTTATCAAGGGTATGGCAAAGTGGGGTTGATTAAAACTAATTATTTTGTGAATATTCTATATGGATTAATTACACAATGACTTTCACACTAAATGATGCAAAAGAAGAACACTTTAAATAGGTTTTCATGACACTTAGCTTGCTGCAAAAAAGTCTTGCCTTTTTTGTAACCACTACATATGTCATTTACTCAATATAGTATGATGTCCAATGTGCAGATACATTCTATTGTTTAACCCCAACACTAAAAAGTGATTTAACCATTCAAACCTCCAATCCTAGTAGAGGTGATGAATTTGATGCTAAGAGATGAAACCTTAGGTCAAATCTTCCCTAAAGAACTAATGGGATATAATGAAATGCCCCTTACAAGCTAAGATGCATAAAATAAATGGCACAATAGAAAGACTTTTATGGTCACCTCAAGATCACTCTATACTATCTTGAGTTTTTGGGGAGGGATTTAAACAACATTATTTCCATGCCTTGGACTAGACTCAAAGTGTGATGAGATGGCACTTTTGATCCCAAAATTTTTTTAAAGGGGATGTATGGGAGAGCATACATGCAGGTCTCTTTTCACTAAAACACACAATCAACAAGCAAGTTTGCAAATAATTGAAGTGAGGTTAATTTTATTGCACCAAATTGAAAGTGTTGGATTAGATTCATTATTATCCCCTTGGCTTTAAGAAGTCAAAATATAAATAATTTCAAACCACCCAAAAATAAGTTGGCACTTTTGATCCTAAAAGTTTCCTAAAAGAGACGGATGGGAGAGCATATATGCACAACTCTCTATTTACTCAAAAAAAATTAAACTAAAGAAATAATGAAAACAACTTGAAAAAAAACTTTGAAGTGTATTCAATTTTATAACACTAATTGAAATGTGTGGTGGTGTTCTTTTAGCCCCTTGGCTTTAAGTTGTGAACTTTAAAAGAAACCACAAAAACTTAACCAATAAAACACCCTAAAAATATTTCTTTAAACACCAAAATGAAATATTTCTAGTTATTTTTAGACATCTAAATGAAGTTTTAAAACACTAATTTAGATTAAAATGGGTTTTTTTAAATAGGTCTTAAAAAAAAGGTCAAAACTTTGTTTAGCCTTGAAGCTTATTTATCAAATGAAACAAGCAACTTTGAAGGGTAAAATCTATTGACCTGAAGGCAAAACCCCAAAAAATCAAATATGTTAGGTTAGGCAAAGGTTAGCAAAAATATCAATAAAAAACTTAATAAATCTCAATAAAATAAAATAAAATAAACCTATGAATCATGCAAACAACAAGCTAGAAGGTTAAAAATAAAAAAACTAAAAACAAAAATTTTAAAAACCTACAGTCGGTTATTTAGCCATGACTTTTATATATATCCATTTGTCATAGAATTATTGGAGGTTATTTATAGGTCCAAGTCACACTTCTCTAAAAAAATTAGGTCAAACTAATGAATAAAAAAAAGTTATTAACTCTGTATTAACCATTTCTACTAGAAAATTAATAAATAAAAAGTGACAGTCACTAAAAGAGTCATAAATTTTAAACTAAAAATTAGACTTTAATAAAATTTTGAGATAATTAATATGAAACCAGTAAGAACATCTTATCAAATATTTATAAAAAATAATGAACGTATTAAAAATTAGAACTATTTTAATAGTTGTTTTTATTTAAAGATGTGAGGTGTGCAATCATGTCCCACCAGGTGTGCCATTTGTGATCAAAGAATTTGATAAAGAGAGGAGGTTAGATCAAGTTTTAGTCCATAAAACTATGAAATTAACACACTAATATACTAACATCTCTAAGCCTATATCTTAGGAGGATCTTAATGAACAAACAATAATTGAAAACCCAACTAAAATGCAAACAATAACAATATTTACCTTCTTTGAGAGCTCCAAATATTTATTCATTTAGCTTACTTGGATTATGCAAAATAAGTCTTCATCAATGACATATGGTTAACATCATCTCCTCTATGCACCATTGTTAAATTATTGGCTTGATTGATATGTCTTGGCTCAATTTCAATATTATAACACTATGATTTTAGCTTCATGAATATATTCCTACATTATAACTCTACTTTGATTAAGACCCCTAAATGAAGAGCTCTAGTATTGATTTTATAGGCTTTCAAATCCCTTGGAATGGGTTAAATCTGATCATGGTTGAGTTTATTAACTTTGATTGAGTTTGACATATTTCTAAGATATTCTTTTAGATATTTTCTAAAAGTGACAACTCACAACCATGGTTGAGTTTATTAACTTTGGTTGAGTTTGGCATACTTATAGGATATTTTTTTAGATATTTTCTAAAGTTAAAAACCCACAAAGGTAATGAGTGTGTTCTAAGATGTTCTAAGATGCTCTTGAATTTCTTTTTTAGTAATTGATTTAATTGATTTATTAGGTCATGGGTGAAATCAATTAGGATTTAAAATTGATTTAACTAGCTAATTGATTTTGATTAGGGCATGCAAGTTAATTTTTTTTAAAAAATAGGTATTTAGTCATTTGTTTGATTTTGATTAATTCAATGTGTGTATTTGCCATGTTTAATTGATTTATCAAGCCAAATTGATTTAATCCAAGGTTATAAAGTCAAATTCAAGACTAATAGAAATTCTTCGGTTAAATATTTGATGATTGGTAAGAACTATGATAAAGTCAGATATGAATCCATTGGTGGCCAATTTTACAGGTCTACAATTTTCACCCCTAGGAAGGTTATTCAAGCCTTCCTAACTAGATGATAGCATGGGAATGATCCTAGGTTTTGGGTGACCTACTAAGTGGATTGAACCTCTACTTTTGGATAGCTCCCTTAATGTTTCACAAAAAAATTATAAAAAACCTATCTCAATTATAAAATAAAGGGGTAGAAATGAATTGAAACTAGTAAACAACATGAAGGTGATGCACCAAATATAGAGTCCTAAACTTACTATTATTTTCACTATGAAAAGACAAGTTACAATCTAATTTTCACAATTTCAAAGTAGTTCCTACCACACTAGTGTTTTTATATGAAGGATATGGTTGTTAAAATAGATAAGTTAATCAATCAAGAGGCATAAGAGTATACTTTACTGATGTTCCAACACTTATACTTATCAAGCCATGTGTTATACATCATATGACCTGTGGAAAAGAAACTAACATATATATAGGCATAAAAAATGATAAATACATATAATTAATCTCAATATCATAAAACATTCATCAATAAATCAATAAATATAACTATATGAAAGATTAAAATGATATAACTTAGCTTGAATTACATTCAAAGGAAAGTACAAGTCTTAAAATTAGCAGGGCTTCACCATAACCAGTATGAGGATACATTAAATGCCTCTCAAGGCCTCATTTATACATGAATTGGAAGAGGTGAGAAGAGTAGGAAAAGAAGAGAAACTAATGAGATGCCAATCATATTCAGACCATTTATAAAATAGATAAGGAATGATACTAAGCTTGTAATTAATGTGTTGTCATCTTCATTCTTAGCCTCCTAGGACATGTGTTAAAATAACTCTTCACAAGCGTGGCACAGGATGTCTTCTTGGAAGTTTAAATGATTTATTTATCATAAATAAATATCAAATAGTACACATATACCTCTTGATAAAAGTTACAAGTCACCTTATTGACATTTTTAATGGTTGGGAAGCTTCTACTCCCACTCTTTCTTTACAATGCTTCTTCATCACATGAAACTTACATTTGAATTCCATGACTCATACTCACAATATTTATTGCTACCAAAGATTGATTTTAAAATTAAGATTTGATTTTTTGTTTTATATTCATCCACAATAATTTTTTGTTTCTTATAGATCTTTTATCAAGTCATAGAACCTCTATTCAAACACTAAAAATCACCTTGCAGTTATAGTACTCATACTTGTTTGGCAAGGGATAACAAGAGACAATCATGTCTTGAAGCTTAAATCACTTTGAGGATTGGTAATGGTATTTATACCTATTTCATGACTTCAAATACCTTACATATATAGTACTATATTCTCACTAATATGTTATAAAAATCCTTTGATACTCAATTCCTTGCAACATGTTTACAACTTACCCTCTTATTGCAAGATGAGTCACATCTCTTCATTGAAGCTCAATTATCAAATTTAAACCTAAATTATGACTCCATAATATTATTTAATTATCTAATCATGATTATAACAATTATTTATTTCCTTAAATACCTTCCTCAATTGATTAGGAAGCTTTGTATAGTTTAAAACCCTACACAAACATAAAAGGAAATTTTTTAGGCCCTTTTTCGTTCAATAATAGTAAAAACATGCAAAAATTATACTAATTAAAAATCCATAAAATAATTATTAATTTTATCCAAGTGATTTATATTTCTCTCCAATCCATCTTGAGTGATTTAAAGTCTTGTTTATTCTATCAGATCACATTTAGGGTTTAACGGGGGGTTTAGAGCATTTGGAGTCTTAAGGATGATTCATAAATTTGAGGGACCTAACATGGGAAAAAATGAAAAGAATATTAAATATATAACCCCATATTTCTTACATTATATTCTTAGTATCCCATTAATTTCCTCATTTGAGTTTACATGTACTAAAAATTGACTTTCCTAGCCATGTCAGCATGACTATGTAATTAAAAAAGGTGATTTGGCAAGAAAATAATTCAAAATGTATGGTTTACATTTGAAAATTAATTTTATGGTCTATTTAACATGTCATTATGTATCCCCATAATTCCATCAGTGAATTTCCCTTTCAAACCACTAGAATCTACCTTAATCCCTATGCAAGGGTTTATACACAGTACTATTCAATTGACCCTAACATGTCTTTTCTCACACTTTCATTCATTATCAATGGTTAAAATATTCATTAAATTTTCATATAACCTATAAATCATAATTATTTACTCATAATTTTACCAAACACTCAAAATATGGAATTTTCTTCATGTTTCATACACGCAGGCCTATGTATGCTCATTTAGGCCCTTTAGGCCTAAATTGTCTTCTTACGCCTTTCACAATTTTAAATAACTTTGAAAATAAATTTAAAACATTTTATTATTTAGGATTAAAATTAATATACCTATTTTATTCCAATTTACTTCATGTTTTAATCAATGGTTAACACCCTTTCATCAACTCACCTAAAACCTGCTTGTGGGTGCTAACTAGGTCTACCTGACTGTAAATACGAGTGTCATTATTTTCATTGGAACTTTGATGTTTTTTTAATGATTATAAAATTATATAAACGTTATTATTAAACATTTTAATACCTTTTAAACCTTGGTTCTCTTCATACATATTTTATTTTCCTCCATTTTCCTATGACAGGCATGTATGTGTTTGTTTTAGGTCTACTTGACTATTGATGTTTAGGAACCCCTTTTTATGGTTTTCACCTCATTTACACATATTAATATCTCTATTTATCCATATTTTTAATCTTACACAACTAAAATGACCCATAATTATCCATCTAACACATAAATGCATAATCATATGGGTAGACCTATAGGTGTTGATTAGGATTGACTAATTGTAGGTTTGCCAAACTTGCACTCCATAGGATAAATCAACATATTTTATGAATTTTTTATTCTAAAACATATATTTCACATTTTATATTTACTTATTTCATCCTCAAAAACCTTCAATCATCCATTACCAATAGGGTTTTTTGACCCCACTACCTGTTAAAAGCTTGTGCATGTTCATTTAGTCAAAGGACTTGATTCCTCCTTGTTTGGTCATATTTTGGGTTCATTAAAATGATTAAGGGATTTTTTGGAAAGATGGATAATTATTTTTAATATTCTCTCTAAATTTAATTGGGTCTATATCTCATGGATCAACTTTTTAAACTCTCTTTGTCTTCTTCTTAGCTTGCAAAGTCACCTTGAGTTACACTGTTCTTGCTCATACAATACCTTTGAATATAAGGTGAATTGAGAAATGAGTTTACATAGGCAAAAAAAAATTAATTTAACCACCTTATAAAAACTTTATAGAGTGAGTTTGAATACCAACAATGTGTTATGGGTGTCACTTCTTGTAAAGGGATGACTATAAGTAATAGTATTGTTGGTATTGCGTTGAGACTCATCTACTCACCATGGACCTAAAGAGGTGAATCATCAAGATTTTAAAGAATAATTAAATTAATTTTAATACACTCATGTTTTTAGGTACCATTTTAATTCTCTTAAATAAAATTTTTGACACCAAAGGTGACCTACAGTTCTACAGACCTATAACTTCACAACATTCTATTAAATTAGGTCTAAAGAAGAACTCTTGAAACTTGGTCTCTAAATATTTTCACCCATGAGGATTATATTAAATATTTTATTAATATTAAATTTTTCATTCAATAACTGTATATGATGAAAACAAAACTTTTCTTTACAAGATCTCTCTTAGTCATGTTTGTAAATTCACACAGTCCAAGTGTGCATGTAATAATATCCATATTTCTTGAAGTTCATGCTTATAATTGTGATTAAATATTTTATATGGGTATTTAATATATTATATAAACTTTTTATCATCTCAATTCAACACAATAATTCATTTAAAACACCTTATAGTTCTTATAATTTGACTATCTTGATCTAACTAGCAAAAAAAGGCTATTTAACCCTGTACTAGACATGAACATGAAGAAAAATGAAATAACATGATATTTCATGGGTATAAAAGTTATCTAAAGACCATACCCAATAATTTTCATACATTCATCTAACTTAGAAACTCTGCACTTGAGGAAAACTAACCCAAGTGGGGTTTTGAGTCTTTTTTATGTTTTTTAACTTCTTAATAATTGTTCATAACATTAAGGAGACTAACTAGACAAAAATTACCATAAATTGAAATGTAATTAGGTTACCCTCCTATGGATAGTATATTAGATCTAAACTTTCTCTCTCCTCAAAATACCAAGTGAAAATTGGTTGACTATTTTGAGCTACCAAGAAACTTGATGGAGAAATAGAGTGGGTTTTTGCATTTTTTGGCTTTGTAACTCCACTTTTTATATGTATTTAGATTTGATAATTCCATAGGGACATTGAAAGATATTTTATTTTTTCATTCAATATAAACCCTCTACAAAATACTTCCAAAAGCTTACTATCTTCAAGAATCTGACTATTATGTTCTTTAGAACTACTGGAGATGAATAACCAAGTGACTGTTTAGCTTCCCCTAACTTATACGGATATGGATGAGTGTTTCAAAATGTTTCCCACCTCATTTTTCCTAAAAATCTTACAATAACTCCTTATTTTTCCATTGGAAATGATTAATAGTAGTTACAAAAAGACTTCCAACATTAGACATCAGTTTTATAAGACATTAGGGAAGGTGTATTCATACATACAAGTATGATGCCATCATTTGATGTTAGATGACTTAAAAAAAGACCTCTATCTAAGAAACAAACCTTCACATTTTCTATTTTCTAGTAAGTGTCATCTTAACATTGGAATGCTAAATAAGACTAAAGTAATAAAATACCTTAATCTTATAAAAATTACCTTAAACTCTCCAAATTTCTTGAAAAACAATGTGATCAACTTATTAGTTTTGCTTATTTGACCACTTCGATCATCTTTAGACCATTTTTATTCCTTGAAGGTTTAAAACCTTGTCTCCTTGAGAAAGCTTCTTCATGGAATTGATTCCCATTTAACCTTAACTTTGTCAAATTTACCTTAAATAATGTTAAACACATGATGAAGGCTTATGAAGAATGGCTCTTTGATGACAAGACCAAGTGAATTTAACCTACTATTCACAAGACCATCCTAAATGAATTTGTAAGCTTCCAATGAATATTCCCTACCTAGCATCCTACATCATTAATGACCAAAAAAATACTTTCATAATGACTATCAATAAAGTTAAGGTCAAATACACCAAATTTTTGAATCACTCCCATTCGTGATGGCCACATTTTGGCTAACATATTTGGTGACCTCTTGGGATTACATGCTTGATATGCATCTAGACTAGTGGCCTTGACAATCCATTGGGATATGGGGATCATGGATGCATCATGACTTGAATGAAAACTAAAAAATAGACTTGACAATAGCCTAGAATAAATTAAAATTGAACTCACTCAAATACACACCACACACACACATGTGTAACAAGATACTTGGAGTAAGGATAACAACCAAAAGAAAAAAAACATGTGCACTAAGCACTTAGATAAAGCAAATACCTACTCTAATATGTGTAAAATCATAAATATAACCTTAATAACATGGTTTCAAATGTATCCCATTGACTAGGATACTCGACTCTTCTCCATCAAACTTTACAAGTTGAAAAGCATTGTGTTCTTTGCAACCAATTATAACATAGGTCCCACTCCAAAATATGTCAAACTTGGTATGATTACTAAGTTTGTCCTTATCTTCATCCCATTTCAAAAAAATATATTCCACTTGGTATGTTCTTGAAACAACCCTATTATTAAATATCTTCTTTACTTGGGCATGGTGATACTCCATGGTATGCATAGCATTATTTCTTGTCTTTTCTAAGGCCATCAGTTTAGTTAATCTTATCTCCATAGGATCATTCTCCATCATTTCAAGTTGATAATCTAGTTAAAGGGCTAGTAGTTCAATAGAGATATAAATCTTGGCTTCTATCCAATATACAAGCATGTAGGGTGAGTTTTCAATAGATTTATTGGGGGTGATCCTATTATCCCATAGAATTGTCCTCAACTTAGTATGCCAAGATGTTTGATTGTCCTCTATTGTTCTCTTAATAATTTTTATTAAATTATTATTAGTGGACTCATATATCCCATTCTCTTGGTGGTATTAATTAGAATAAAAACTTAGATAAATATCATGCATAAGATCCCATTCAATTATTCTTGTGCTACCAAATGTTAAAGCATTATCATAAATTATTATTGAAGGAATTCCAAATCTAGTCATTAGGCCTTCATAGAAGTCAAGAACTGATTTTTCACTATCCTCTTTGATAGATATGGATTCCACCCACCTTGTGAAATAATTAGTGGTTGTAATCACCCATTTATGGCCAAAACTTGAATGTGGATTTATCATGCTAATGAAATCAAGAACCCATTGCATGAATGTCTAGTCTACGTAAATAGGATTAAGAGGAAAGACTAAAAGCCTTTTTTTTCCTATAAAAAATGCACACCTTAGACACCTCCTAACCCATGCATAGAAATCCTTAAAAAAACTAGGTTACTAGTACCCAACCCTCATTACTTTTGTTTCTATTTCTTAAGTGCAAAGTGGCCTCTAGCTTGTCCATCATAAAATTATTCTAATAATTATCAATATAATCAGTTTCAATGCATCTTAAAAGCATACCATTAATATCTCTCATAAAAATAAATCCATCCATAATAACATAAAGTATATATTTCAATATAATTTATCTTCTTTTTGCTCTATCCAAACTTATAGGACACTCACCCGTTTAAAGGAATCTCACCATGTCTTGTGTCTATATTTGAGAGAGTGAAGGTATAATTTCAATAAGATCATCTTGTAGTGACAAAATAACATATTTTTACTATTGAAATTATGTTTCCAAGTGTTCACATAGCTCTCTCCCTCTTACCAATTTATTGGCCTTAATCTCTACATCATACTCCATGACTTTAGTTATCCATCCAACCCTCTTTTCATTTAAATACTTATTCAAAATGAAGTATATTATGCTTGGGTGGGCCACCATGACATGAATCTTGTTATTAGACACCATATGCCTAAACTTATTGAGGATCCTTATGATTGACAACATTTTCTTCTTAATGAAGGTGTATCTCTCTTCATACTCTTCTAGCCCTTGACTAAAGAAGGATATGGGTTTCTCAAGAAATTTATTATTCTATTGCACTAACATGGATTAAATGGTGTCAAGGTTATCAAAATGATACAAGAATAAATCCTTAGAGAAATTAGGATTAATCAATGTTGGTGCTTGTGCAATGGCCTCAAAACTATTTTTTTCTTAGTCCAAACAAATGCTTGGATATTATTCAACATAGCTATAATAGGCTTCACAAGGTTATAAATACTAGGAATAAAGCTTCTCACAAATTTTATTTTCCAAATAAAACTTTTCAAACCTTTATTATTTTTGGGTGAAAACAAAGCCAATATGGCACTCATCCTTTCAGGATCTATATCAAGCCCATCTTTGGAGACAATATGGCATAATAAATTACCATCATAAAATTTAAAAACACAATTCTTTGGGTTTAAAGATATTCCATATTGCCTACACCTTTCAAAAATCAATATAATATGAGTTAGGTGATCACTAGCATTCTTAGATAAAATGGGTATGTCTCAAGATAGATTAGCACCATTTGATTAATCAAACCTTGGAAAGCTATATCCATGGATATTTTAAATGTATCCCATATATTAGATATCCCAAATTTCATTTTTTTATATGTATATGTGCCCATTTAGTAGTAAAGGTTGTCTTATATTGATCTTATTGTTTCACCCAAACTTGGTTGTAAATTGAATAGCCATCCAAAAGAGAGAAGTGTTGAGAACCTACAACCACTTGAAGTATTTAATCCATGGAAGGTAAGGGATAATTATCCTTCAATGGCACCCTATTCAAGACATTAAAATATTCACATAATATGATCTCTCCACTCTTATTTTTCATAGGAACTAGGTTGGAAACCCATAAAGAGTACTTGATAGGGAAGATGATTCTTGATTCTATCAATTTGGTTATTTATTTTCTCATTATCATCTCAAATTTATGATTAATGGGCCTTTGTATTTTCCTTAAAATATTATAATTTGTATCAATTTATATAGTTTATTAGGATAATTTGAGATCAAACCCCTTAATATCACTGAATTCCCAAGCAAAGACATCAAAAAACTTTTTACATAACTCAACAAATGTAGCTCTCTTAGATAAAGTACATACCTTTCCAATATTAAGGATATTATCTTTGAATATGTACACCTTCTCATGATGTTCCTCTTTATTATGAATTCTTACTTTATCACTTCGCATTTGACCACTTTCATTGAATATGTTCTCAAAAGTAACTAGCCCTTTGGGAAGCTTATTAGACCTCAATTGTATAATTTGGTCTCAATATCAATGTTGCAATTTGGCCCATTTTTTATAAGAAAACTTATCTTATTGTTGGAGTAAACATGATATTTTTTTATCACACTCAAACACTTTCCAATTGACATTATTATCGGGTATTGATGGCCTTACTACCACCATGATATGTGGCTAAGTTTTTAAGTTCTTGACAACATTAGGGATGTCAAATTGAGATCCAACTAAAGCTAACCTATCAACATGTTGATTTTATTCCATTATAACTGATTAGATGTTGAAGGCCTTAAAATATTCAATAAGGTCCCATAGTCTATATTTGTAGGACTTTAAAAATGTGTTTTTGGTAGAACTCTTACCTTTTACTTAGTGGACAACTAGTTCACTATCTCCAAAAGATTTTACTTTATTTACCCCTTTCTTTCTTCCCATTTAATCTCATGTATAATATCTTCATACTTAGTTACATTAAAATTACAACTAAACTAAAATCTAATTGTATAATAGTACCTTTCATTTTATGGAAAAACTAGCACAATACCTACCCCTACTCAATTTTTGCTTCTTGAGCCATCAAAGAACAATTTCCATAAGCCATCACTATCTTTTCTTGGCTTAGAGAAAGAGGCTATGGTTTTACCTTATTCATGAAAAAAATAGACACAAATACCAGACTCTTCAACACCTCTATGGATCATACTCATGATTTCCCCCCCTCCACTCATCAAGGAAGAGATATGAAATGTCTTCAAGAGGAAAAATTAATTCTTAATCATTAGGATGATCCTCCTCATCAATGATGATGAAATTGAAATTATAAATGTTTGTCTTGTATGGCTCCAAATTAAAATTATATATAGGTTCATATTTGACGGTAACCTTGTTGCCATATCTAGTCCTAAAATCCATGTATGACCAATCAAATGGTAGGTAGCCTCCAATCTTGGTAGTGAAATCTCTTGAAAATAAAAGACAAAATTATGGTGTAAAATCCAATAAAACTACATCTTGATCAGTTGATAAATTAGGATAAGAATGAATAATAATGTCCAAGCCTTTGATTACACCCACAATCTTAGTAGTTGAGCCATCTAATTGTAATATACATCTAGCATTAGCCTCATACTTTAGGCCTAATTTATCATTTATTTTTTTGGGGATCACTTAGATACTTTATCAATTATCTATCATATAATTTTGTACTAGGAAATCCCCAATGATCACTAAAACATAAAAATGAGGTGGCTTACTATCTTTACTTGGTTTCCCACTAGTAAATGTAGGATTGTTTATGAAAACTACACCTTCTTTTCTAGTTGATGTTTTTGCAAGGCTAAACTTTTAAAATTCATCTTGAATCATCTCTCTTTGGCCAATAAGAGTCAATTTATCCTACATAGTAATGGTTACATTCACCTTATTATTTGAGCTACAATATTTATGCAAGAGTTGTTAACTCTTGGTTGTCCTCTAGGAGCTGTCATACTATTTTGAGGAGGTATAGTTTAGGGAATGAAATTACTCTTAACAATCTTATTTATTTGAGTTTATTAGGATTTATGAGATGCTTTAACATCCTTTGTTATTTGAGGCATATAAGGCATGGTTAATTCACTTTTATCCATCTCTTGAGCATCATCAAATTCCCTTATTTTAGACATTGTATTAGTTATAATAGAAATATCACTAGAATTAAGTGTACCTCATAATTGATTGATTACACAACACTCTCCCTCTTACCAATTGACCAATGTATCATTGGATTGAAATTATTCTCCATTTTTCATAACTTGATTTGAAATTTTATCTTGTGTCATAGATGGAATGGTTTTATTTTGTGCCATATAAGCTTAAGAAAACACTTCACCTTGACTAAAGGGATAATTAGGGGATAATATCATTAAGAAGACCAATCATTATCTTGAACCAAGTTTTATTTAGTAGGTACCAAGATATATAAGTAGAGGAAATAGTGGGATTATAGCCACTATATGGTCTCATATTGGTAATTTTCCCTTGCCCTTGAGAACTACCTTAGAAAGGTGGCCTCTTGGGATTATATAACTGATTAGATTGGTATGGATATTTTGTAAGGTCTATGAAATTGGTTTTTTTTTCTTTTTAACATTTATATAACCTTATTTTTAAAGGTATTAAGCATCCCTTAAACATCATTTGATTTTTTTGGTTAACTAGGAGCAGCCAAATTATAACCAATCAATGTAGGAATAGGAGTGAGAGTAAGAGGTTGTATATTAGGAAACAATGGCATGGTAGTCCTTAGGGATATATTTCCAACCTATATGAGATTAATATTTATCCTTGATGGTAAGGTCATGGCTTTTGTTAAGGTCTCTCCTCTAATGTATTGTATCATAATAGTTATATCACTATTAAATGCCCTGAGATAGTAGAGGAATACATAATTTGGAGTGGGTCTCAAAATAATTGGGATCCTATCCCATGTATTTTGTAACATATAATTATATTCTTGCATGAATTCTTTTGGGGCTCTCTTGATAGTATTCAATTGCTCAGCTAATGACAAATAATCACTCTTGTCTTCAAACCTCTTACTCAATTTTTCTCCCATTTCATCTCATGAGTTAATAAAATTAGGGTCCAAATTCCTATACCAATATAATGCTTTGAATTTTAATGATATTTCCAAAAACCTAAGGTAGATTTATAACCATATTTCTAACCTTGAGAGAGCTTGGAATATATGGGAAATGAAGCTTTATTATCAATGTCTTAGTATAAATAAGAGTATAGAGAAATCTCTTTTATTTTGACTAAAAATAAAGGTAATTAAATAAACTCAATAGGAATACATTTTTCCCTTGACCTCGTTGTCACTTTTGGCATGAAAAATAGCTTGCTAATCTACAACCAAGAGCTAATAACTTATTGGAGTCACCAGATGCAAATTTTCCAATACCAACATCAATCTTTGATAACCTTATTCAAATTTAGTCCCACTAGGTGTGCCATAACTATTATCTATCTAATTTTCACCCCTAGGAAGGGTGTTCAAGCCTTTTTAACTGGATGATAGCATCAAAACAATCCTAGGTTTTGGGTGACCTACTAATTTGATTGAACCTCTAGTTTACAATATCTCCCTTGATGATTCACCAAAAATTTATATAAAACTTATCTCACTTGAAAATTAAAGGGGTGTAAATGAACTAAAAATATTAAACAAACATGGAGGTGATGTACCAATTATAGAGTCCTCAACTTACTATTGTTTGCACTATGAAAATATAAGTTACAATCTGATTTTCATAATTTCAAATAAGCTCCTACCACACTAGTGTTTATATATGAAGGTTATGGTTGTTGAAATAGATAAGGTGATAAATCAAGAGGACTAAGAGTATACACTATTAATGTTTCAACACTTATACTTAAAAATCAATGTGTTGCACATCATATGACCTATGGAAAAAAAACTAACTTGCATAGAGGCATAAAAAAAAATGAAAAATGCATGGAAGTAATATCACTATCACAAAACATTCATCAATAACTCACTCAATATCATTATATGTAAGATGAAAATCGTAGAACTCAGCTTGAATTACTTTCAAAGGCAAGTACAAGTCTTAAAACTAGTATGGATTCACTATAACTAGTATGAGGATACATTCAATGCCTCTTAAGGCCTCATTTTAGATGCATTGGAAGAGGAAATAGGAATAGGACAAGAATAAAAACTCATGATATTCCCATCATGGTCAGATCAATTAAAAAATAGATAAGGAATGACACCAAGATTGAAAATAATGTGTTTTCATCTTCTTTCTTAGCCTCCTAAGACATGTGTTGAAGTAACTCTTCACAAGGGTGGCATGGGAGGTCTTCTTGGTAGTTTAGATGTTTTCTTGATCATAACAAATTCTCAAAGAGTTACACATATGCCTTTTGGGAGAATTTAAAATTCACCTTCTTGAAATTTGGCATGGTTTGGAAGTTTATATTCCCACTCTCTCTTTTCAATGTTTCTTCATCATATGAAACTTGCATTTGAACTCCATGACTCATATTCAAAATATCTCTTGATACCAAGGCTTGATTTCACAAGTAAGATCTACTTTTGTGTTTTAGATACCTCCATAATAATTTTTTTTTTCTTATAGGTATTGTACCATGTCATATAACCTATATTCAAACACTATAAGTCACCTTATAGTTATAATACTCACACTTGTTTGGCAAAGAATAACAAATGCCATTCATGTCTTGAAGCTTCAAATGACTTTGAGGGTTATGAATGTTTTCTATCCATATTTAATTACTCTAAATACCTTTCATATCTATCTCTATATTCTCACCAAGATGTTTTGAAATTCATTTGAGCCTCAAGTCCTTGCAACATATCTGCACCTTACTCTCTTGATGCAAGATGAGTCACATCTCTTCATTGAAGCTTAGTTATCAAATTGCAACATGCATTATGAATCAAAAAATTAATTAATGATCTAATAATTATTATGGCACTTATATATTTCCTTAAATTCCTTCCTTAATTTATTAGGAAGCTTTTTCTAATTCAAAACCATGCACACAATCATAAAAAGAAGGTTTTTAGGCCCTTTTTTGTACAAAAATGATAAACACATTCAAAAATTATAATTATTCATATTCATAAGATAACTATGAAGGTAATAAAATTAATCTTTATGTCTATCCAATCCATTTTGAGTCATTTAAATTATTTTTTCCTCCATTGGGTCGCATACAGGTTTTAAGGAGGGTTTTAGAGCACTTAGAGTCTTAAGGATGATTCATAAAGTTGATGGACCTAATCCAAGAACAAATGCTAATAAAATTTTGTATAAAAACCCATCCTTATTTCATGATATTATTATTATACCATGAATTTCCTTTTTTGTGTCCACACGTACTAAAATTTGACTTTCTTAGTCACGTTAGCATGACTATGTAGTCACAGAAGGTGATTTGGAAAGAAAATGCTTCAAAACATATGGTTTACCTTCTAAAATTAATTTTAGGGTCTATGAAACATGTAATTGTGTATCCTCATAGTTTCATTAGTAAATTTACCTTTCAAACCACTGAAATATACCTTAAGCCCTATGCAAGGGTTTATACATAGTCTTATTCAATTGACCCTAACAAGCCTTTTCTCACACTTTCCTTCTTTATCAATGGTTCTAATATTCATGAATTTTTCCTCGAAAATATCACTCATTAAATTATACTCCAAATTTTACCAAACACTCAAAATATGCAAGTTTCTTCATGTTTCACACACACAAGCCTGTGTATGCTCATTTAGGGCTTTTAAGCCTAAATAACCTTCTTGAGACTTTCATTATTTTCAATCACCTTTAAACTCAATGGAAAAAAATTTATTATTTATGATTTAAATTAATATACCTATTTTATTCTTATTTACCTCATGTTTCAATCAATGGTCAACACCCTTTCATCAACTCACCTAAAACCTGCCTATAGGTGCTAACCAGGTCTACCTGACTACAAATATGAGTACCATAATTTTCATTAGAGATTTTATGTTTTTTTAATCATTATAAAATGATATAAATTTTCATATTTACCATTTTTATACCTTTTAAACCTTTTTCCTCTTGATGCATATCTCATTTTCCTTCATTTTCTTATGACATGCATGTATGTGTTTGTTTTAGGTTTACTTGACTGTTGATGTTTAGGAACCCATTTTTATGGTTTTCACCTAATTTACACCTATTAAACTCTATAAATATCATTCCTTTGAATATTAAACAAATAAAATTACCCTTGAGTCTCCATTTAACACACAAATTCATCCTCATATAGATAACACTATAGGTGTTAATTAGGACTACCTGATTGTAGGTTTGCCAAACTTCCACCCCATAAGCTAAATCAACATATTTTATGATTTTCTGCTTCTCAAAAATATAATTCAAATTGTATATTAACTTCATTAATCCTCCAAAACCTTCAATGATCCATCACCAACATGGTTTTTTAACCTCGTTGCCTCTTATAGGCTTGTTTATGTCCTTTTAGTCAAACATCTTGATTCATCCTTGTTTGGTACTCTTTTGGATTCAATTGATTATGGATGTCTATGGAAATATGTATAATTTTTTTAAGAGCCTCTCTAAATTTCATTGGTTCTATATCTCATGGATCAACTTTTGAAACTCTCATTGTCTTCTTCGTATATTGCACAATCACCTTAAATTACATAGTCCTCCTTACTCATGAAATACCTTTGAATACAAGGTGAATTGAGAGATAATTTTACATAGGCCAAATATGGTAATTTAATCACATTTTAATAAATTTATAAAGTGTGTTTTAAGACCAACAAGGTGTTATGGGTGTCACTTTATTGTAGAGGCATGCCTTTAAGTGATAGTATAGCTTGGTATTACCTAATAAGACTCATCTACTCACCATGGACCTGAAGAGGTAAATCATCAAGATTTTAGAGACTAATTAAATGAATTTTAACACACTAATGTTTTATAGGTACCATGTTCATTCTCATTAATATGATTTTTGACACCAAAGGTGACCTATAGGTCTATAGACTTATAGGTTCACAAACTTCCATTAGATTAGGCTTGAAGAAGAACTCTTGAAACTTGGTCTATAAATATTTTAACCTATGAGTATGGTCTTAAATATTATATTAATATTATATTTTCCATTTAATAATTGTATATGATGAGAACAAAACTATGCTTGATTGGATCTCTCTCAGTCACGTTTGCAAATCCACACAATCTAGGTATTCATGCAAGAATCTCCATATTTATTGAAGGTCATCCTTCCAATGTTGATTATATATGTTATATGGGTATTTATAGGATTATATAAACTATTTATCATCTTATTTAAACACAATAATGTATTTAAAACACCTCAAATATCTTGTAATTTGACCATCTTGAGCTAACTAGCAAAATAAGGCTATTTAACCTTGCACTAGACATAAACATGAAGAAACATAAAATAAAATGATATTTTATGGATATTTAATTATAAATAAAAAATCCCAAATAATTTTTATACATTAATTTGACTTTATAAATCTATACTTGAGGAAAACTTACCCAAGTGGGGTTTTGCATCTTTTTTATGCTCCTTAACTTCTTAATGATTGTTCATAAAGTTAAGAAGCCTAACCAGCTAACAAATACCAATAAGTGAAATGTAATTATATTCCCCTAATATTTCCAAGGGTTTTTATCTCCTTATAATACCAATGGAAAATTGGTTGACTATTTTGAGCTGTCAAGAAACCTAATGGAGAATTGGAATGGGTTTTTACATTTTTTAGCTCTACAACTCCATTTTTTATATTAATTTGGATATAATAAGTCCATAAGTACATTTATAATATATTCTACATTGTCATTAAATATAAAACCTCTAAAAAATACTTCTAAAAGCTTACACTCTTCAAGAATTTGACTATTCTACTCTTTGAAATTGGTGGAGATGAATAACCAAGTGACTCTTTAGCTTCACCTAAGTTGTATGGATATTGAAGAGTGTGTACAAATTTTTACCACCTCATTTTTTTTGTATATCTTAAAATAATTCCTTATTTGACCATTATAAACAATGAATAATAGTTACAAAAAGACTTCCAATTTTAGACATTATTTTTATAAGATCTTCAACAAGGTATGAGCACACATACAAGTATGATGTCATCATTTGATGTTAGATGACTTTAAAAAGACCTATATCCAAGAAATAAACCTTCATGTTTTCTATTTTCTATTTAGTGTCATCTAAACATTAGAATTTAAAATAAGACTAAACCAATAAAATACCTTATTCTTATCAAAATTACCTTAAACTCTCCAAATTACTTGAAAAACAATGTGATCAACTTACTAGTTTTGATTTTTTAACCACTTTGATTAGCTTTACACCATTTTTGTTCCTTCAAATTTTACCACCTTGTCTCCTTGAGAAATCTTCTTCATGGTCTTGATTCTTATTTAACCTTAACTTTGTCAAACTTACTATTATATCCTAAAATTACACCCTAGAGAAGTCAAGTAGACCATCTCAATTTTAGGACAACATGGAATTATCTCCCTTCATATAAAATCCATTACAAGAGATAAGTATCTAGGTTTGAAAGGGATAACTCCCTTTATTTGTCTCTTAGGATCACAATACACTAAAATAATCACTAATGGGGATGAAAATGGAAGAAGGATACATAAAATAAACCTATGATAATGAGGTGATACACTAAGATAACTCCACACAACACACTTGCATCTACACTTAAGAAAGAAGAAAACATAAACTGAACTCAACCCTATATCCTTCTCGCATAATTAATTCTCATAGAGGTAGATTGTTATGCCTATCTTCAGGTGGGTGAAAATAAGTTAAAATATAATAAAATACTATTCCATCTCACACTTCAATAGAAAATTGACAAACATTATGCTTTATGAAAAATTTTAGAAGTGATATCATTCATACAAACATGCAAGAGTATACATGGAAGCAAGAAGAGCATTTTCATCACTTGTCAACACATAAACCACTTAACACATTCAAGTAATAGATAGAAGATAATAAATTAAACTTAGTAAACTTTATTAAAAGGTAAATAAGGTTTTAATACTAACAAGGCTTCACCATACCAATTGTGGAACCAATACAAAGCTAAAAAGGCTTGAATTTATAGAACTTAAAAGAAGAGAGAGAATAAGTGAAGATCAAAGATCACAAGACTAGATGTCAATCTCTAAGAACCAATTAAAAATCCATGGAAATGAAGTAGAAAATAATTCAATAAATTTATATGAATATGTGTCAATCTCAAACAAATCATCATCCTCAAGTTGGTGTAGACCCTTCATTATCTTGCTCAAAACTGCCTTCATGATGGTGAAGAGTGCATTTGAGTTTCAAAAATTACCATAAGAGGCATTTAAAAATATAGTATATTATGATAAGTTATGGAATAGGTTAGTGCATTTCATAAACTCATCCCTAATCTATGGATTCATTTTTTTCATCTATCATTCACTACTTGCAATCATTTGTCACTAGTCCTCTAGGTTTTTCATCACACTTATCATTCAAATGGCTTGAAGTTTCTCAAATAAATACATTGAATAGATAATAGGAAACTCAAATGAATCTCATTTTCCCTTTGGTCTATCAAATAGACCTTAATAAAACTCTTAGGACACTTTTCATCTCCATCACTTGATAGTCATCTTGCCTTCTTACTATTTGTTTAAACTACCTACTATGAATGAGATAGAAAAAGTCTTTTCCTATTCAACCAAGGTGATAAATGACTTTTATAAGATAGTATAAATCTATATAGAGCTCCTTCAATATTTTTCATCCACCAATCTTTTATGCACCTACAAATCACACCAAAACTTATAGAAAACCTTGAAATAGACCCTTCCGTATAAGTGATAGTATGGACCAATCGGGTGGAAATAAGAATGGGGGAGTGATATATAGGACCAAATAGATTTATAGTCCATTTTACCCCTTTTTAATGTATTTACAATCATATTTTCCTCATTGGGTCTAAAAAAAGATTTTATGAGGGTTTTAAGAAGTTTAGACTATTAAGGATAGTTTATAAAATATTGACATCAAAACTTAAAAATAATTGCACAAATTAAGAGTATAAGTCCACCTTAAACCCTCCTAAAGTGATTCAGGTCTCATTCTTGGTGTTCATATAATTTTTAATAGTTAAAATTGACCTTTTGAGCTCTCTCACACATTCTAAGTACCCATGTGATGGAATTGGGTCAAAATGACCAACTTGTACAATTTCCCTACAAACTAGTGACTTCTATTAGTCCTACATATTATTTTTAATGTCTTAAATGTGTTTAGAAAAATCCCATGGTCATATAGATTAGTCTAAGCATCTATACAGCTTAAGCCTATTTTTAGGCCTAATAAGCATTATTGTGGCTCTTATGCATATAAACCACCAATGTGTAGTCCAATGGATGTAATCCAATTTTAAACCCCTATTCCTCTTCAATGAAACTATATAAATCTTATCATAGTTTCCTTAAATCTGTTAGGTTGTGGAGCTAAAAGCTTCACCAAGATGCAAATAGGAGGAGGTTGCTGAGGTGTAGAGCAACTGATGTCGGTCAGGCCAACCAACGTCGATCATATTCAAAGCATAGGGCTGCTGACATCGATCATAGATCATCCAATGTCGGTCACCTCTAGATAGATAAGGACTGACATCGGTCGCCTATGCATTCCAAAATTAGTTGTTGATGAACAGTTAGTTTGTTGAACAAGTTGTTTGCATGTAAAGACTGATTTTAGTCTTGAGCTGTAGTTTCTAATTATTGTAATTGGATGTTTAATTATTGTTTTCATGAGATCTATTTAATAGACTCATGGGTTGTATTGTAAAGTGTGCTAGTTTGAGAGAGCTTGGTTAGCTCCTTAAGAGTGAAGAGAGCAAGGTGTGTTCCTCCTAGTTCCACAGGGGTGCCGAGTGTGTATGATTAGGTAGATCTATGGGATAGCAAGATCTGGTAGAAGATCTACTGGGGTACTAGTTTGGAGAATCATAAGGACTTGGTGAGGCACGGACAAGGGTTCTTCAGAGTGTAGAGAGATCTACATGTGTAAGTAAGATCATTGATTTGTAAGTGTGTGTGTATGCGTGGTCTAGGTTTGCAGGTGTTACAAAACCAAGTTGATCTATAGGTGGCAACAAGATCAGGGAGATTAGCAACACAACAGGTAGCAAGATTAGGGGAGATCTAATTGGATTACAGTGTGTGCTTGGTCATGGAGTACGTGGAGTACTTGTGTACTGGTAGTAGTGATACTGACTGGTGGTACTTGCAGTAGTGATACTAACTGGTTGGAGGTGAACACCAACTCTGTGTTTGAGTTGTGTGTTGGGACTATAATTGAGAGAGTGAACTCTTGAAGGTGAATTATTGTACACTTGGTGTGGGAAGCCTATAAGGTGTGGAAGAGTGTGGCATCTCTTTATTGTAATTTCTTTCTGGAAGAGTATTAATACAATTGGGTATTGTCTCTCATATTCTGTGTTATTTTTGAATTCTAGTTACTTCTAGTTAAATTCCACATTTAGTTGCTTGTACATGGTAATCAATTATGCTTTTAGGTCCTAAAAAAGTGGTATCAGAGCTAAGGTTGTAGGGAGCAGGTTTGTGTTTGATTACAGGTCAGTCTCAAGGGTTTCTGATTGAGTGGGAGTATAGCAATGGCAAAAGAAAGTAAACTAAGAATGGAGGAATTCAAAGACATGAATGGTCAATTACGGTGTTATGGAAAGAAAGAGCAGGTAAATAAAAATTGTTGGTTGATAAAAGATCAGCATGAAGGAACTAAAGAAGTAGGTGTTGTTGCACAGGATGCTCTGGGATGTTCCTTGGATAAAGTAGAATCTTGTTTTATAGATTTTGTTGCCTCTTTCCATGCAGCCTGAAATAGAGTATTTTTCCATGTTAAGGTCCTTGAAGACTTTGAAAATATTTATTTAGGGGCTGGTGTGCCTTGTTAAAGTTTTGTCAAAGGGAAAGTATGACTGAAATTGCAGACAGCCAACACATGGGTGTTGAAGGAGGTCATGCAAGTCCCAGTCTTGAAGATGTGGCTAATTTCTTCAAAAAAGTTAGGTGATGAGAGATGCATAAGAACTCTCATAGTGGATGCACTTGAATTAGCTAGTGGTAAGAAAGCAGGTACTCTTTATCTACTTGCTTGTATTACTAATTCTTTTTCTATTGGCTTGGTCACATGAGCAAGAAGGAGATGCATATTCTTAAGAGGAAGTCAGATGTGTTTGACAAACTTAAGAACTATAAAGCCTTGGTGTTTATGGAGGAGATGATGGATAGATATCAGTGGATGGGACTGGATATCTTTGAGTAGGGTAGTTTGGATAGGGTTTTGATCCAAAGAGAGCTCACAGGTAAAAATTCATCACTCACAGGAGAACACAGGTACTGGCATCGATCAGGAAGAACCAGCGTCAGACAGATAGGTGCTGATGTCAGTCATGTGCAGACCAAAGCTGGTGGTATCAAGCAGGGTAAGACTAGCATCGATCAGGGAACTAATGTCAGTGATAGGTAGACATCGATGTTGGTCAGAAAACTAGCATCAGTAATTAGGACAGTCGCATGGAATTGACATCGATTGGATGTAGACTGTGTGGTGACTGAGGTCGGTCACTGGAATGGATTTTGGGCAGATAGCAAGCTGTCAAGGAGTCTCAAATGCCCATATGGAGGACTGAAAGGGTAAGTAAGCCTCAAATTCATTATTCCTCTTCTTTATACTCGTTGCTCACTACAGAGCAAGAAGAATCCAAGAAATAGTGAGAGCATGGCATGAATGAGGAATTTGATTCTTAAGATGCAGAACCAAATGGGAGATTTGGTAGGGTTGTCAGTCGGTATGAAAGCACTAAAAGATGAATGGATTCCTTGGTTAAATAATAGAGTGAATGGATACATGAGATAGAAGGCCAGGTTATATGGTCTTGAGGAAGCTATAGGATAGTGGTACAGGTTTGACAGGTGTATGACAAAGCATGGCTTTAGTCAGTGTCATTGTAACCATTATGTTTTCTTGACCAGGTTAGATGATGGTCGCGACATTATCTTATTGTATGTGGATGATGAGCTTGTTGCAAGTTCATACATGCAGGGTTTTGCTGAGCTAAAGGTAAAGTTAGTTCAGTGATATGTCATGAAGAATTTGGGAGCAGCAAAATTCTTTGGCATGAGTAATCCTAGAGACAGGAAAGATCACAAGTTGATGTTGTCACAGGATGATTGTGTGAAGGTAGTGTAGGATGCAAAATGGCAAGCACACCTATGGATGGACAGTTCATAGAATAGGTTCCCCAATCACATGATGAGGTTGAGTACATGTGTACTCCCTGATATTGCCCTAGCAGTGGGAGCTATCAGCAAGTTTGGAGCCAATCCAAAAAACAAGCATTGGAGGGTAGTTCAGTGGATTCTCAAGTATCTGAGAGGGACCAGTAGTAGGGATTCATGCTATGTAGGGTCATGCACTTTAGATATGGTAGGTTACTTGGATGATAGGATTTACACCATAGGTTTTGTGGTGGGTGGTCTTCAAGATTGATCTTGAAGAGGGATATAAGCAAGGAAACAAATTAGATGATGTACAGGTATAGGTATAGGTGCAGCTATTTATCTCTAAGTGGTAGATTGTTAGGTTGTGGAGCTAAAAGCTTCACCAAGATGCAAATAGGAGGAGGTTGCTAAGGTGCAGAGCAACTGATGTCAATTATTCCAACCGATGTCAGTCATATTTAGAGCACAGGGCTACCAACATCGGTCATAGATCAGTTGATGTCGGTCACCTCCAGATAGACAGGGACTGACGTCAGTCACCTATGCATTCCAAAACTGGTTGCTGATGAACAGTTAGTTTGTTGAATGGGTTGTTTGCATGTAAAGACTAATTTTAGTCTTGAGCTATGGTTTCTAATTATTGTAATTAGATGTCTAATTATTGTTTACATGAGATCTATATAATAGACTCATGGGCTGTATTGTAAAGTGTGCTAGTTTGAGAGAGCTTGCTTAGCTCCTTTAGAGTGAAGAGGGCAAGGTGTGTTCCTCCTAGTTCCATAGGGGTGTTGAGTGTGTATGATTAGGTAGATCTATGGGATAGCAAGATCTGGTGGAAGATCCATCGGGGTACTAGTTTGGAGAATCATAAGGACTTGGTGAGGCAAGGACAAGAGTTCTTCAGGGTGTAGAGAGATCTACATGTGTAAGTAAGATCATTGATTTATAGGTGTGTGTGTACGCGTGGTCTAGGTTTGCAGGTGTTGTAAAACCAATTTGACCTCTAGGTGGTAGCAAGATCAGGGAGATCAGCAACACAATAGATAGCAAGATCAGGGGAGATCTACTTGGAGTATGGTGTGTGCTTGGTCGTGGAGTATGTGGAGTACTTGTGTACTGGCAGTAGTGATACTAACTGGTGGTACTAGCAGTAGTGATACTGATTGGTTAGAGGTGAACACCAACTCTGTATTTGAGTTGGGTGTTGGGATTGTAATTGAGAGAGTGAACTCTTGAAGGTGAATTAGTGTACACTTGGTGTGGGAAGCCTGTAAGGTGTGGAAGAGTGTGGCATCTCTTCATTATAATTTCTTTATGGAAGAGTATTAATACAATTGGGTATTGTCTCTCATATTTTGTGTTATTTCTGAATTCTAGTTACTTGTTACTTTTGGTTAAATTCTGCATTCAGTTGCTTGTACATGGTAATTAATTGTGCTTCTGGGTCCTAACAAAATATCTATTCCTCATCCGTCCAGCATTTTTATATTCACCCTATATGTTGGGTCGCCAATGGAGTGCCCTCTATGTGATACAAAATAAAGGGAACAACCCCTATTTTATAGAATAAAATGAGACCTTATAAATATTTATTATGTCATTATGATGTTTTAAACCAATTTTAAAAGCTTTATCATACCTCAAGACTTCCCAAATCCTCAAACCTTCAAGATAGGCTCACTAGGTCTATGTATTGTGAAGGGTTTAGGGTTGACTGTAGGTTCAGGTTCAAACATAGTCTTTGCCCTATTTCTCTTTATTCTAGGATCACATAGAATTTGATGTGTCATTTTTAGGAATTTTCCATCATGTTTATCCACTTCAAACCTCTCTTCCCACGTTCATCTAACATCCTTCATTGCATGAACTAGTCTACAGGCATAGTTAACTATGTCACCTGTATGTGACAAATTGGATGAATTCAAAGGTATCCTATAGATGTTGATGTGTCTGAGAAACACATGGAGAGTAACATATCATTATGTAATTTATTTATACATTTTTATTCATTTCATGTCTCTGACCATTAGCTAAGTCTGCTTTCTCCACTAGCATGAGCCAACCAGTGACTATGCTAGATTGTAAGTTATAACTTGGACTTCTTCAAGTTTCTTGTAGGTGTGCATGTCTTGTATTAGGATCACATCTATATTAATCATTCAATAATTAGGACCATAAAACTTAAATAAACTCATTTATGTTTGTAGACCATTATTTCATACCAGTATCCTCAATAGTCTAAAGTCACTGCAAGTTATAGGTTCATTTTGCTTGAAAGCACTGTAGCTTTCATTGAGTGTCTATAGTGAAATGTTGATTGAAATGAAGACTCATTTTTTGTATCTCTTATTGACCAAATAAACCTCCTATAATATTCACATGTTAATACTATGCCCAAGATATAAGAATAAAGATATAAAACCTGCTTAGACTTCATGGATTCTATTTGTATTGACTCTCAGACCACGTTGAGGTTGCCTATAGATGTCATCAGATATAGGATTGTGTGTCAATTTAGTAAATTGTCATCATATTAATGAATTTTCACTAGTTTAATGATGGTTTTTTAAGATATCAGTCAGGATCAATACTTTCAAACACCATTATTCTCTCTCTCATTTCTTGATCCTCCCTCGGATTTGAATATGAAACCTATAGGTATCTATAATAAAATTACTTGACTGTATCAAGTATCTTAGGATTTAGATTTCATAAGGAAATTCTTGATACCAAAATTTTCATAAAAATTATGATCAAATAATACTCTCATATTTTTTAAATGAATAATTGGCTTTGTCCTAGAATCATTTTCATGAGTGTGAAACTCTGTAACTTAGCAACATTGTCTTCAAACTTGACTAGAGTATTCTACTAGAAAATTGAGACGGTCTTGCTAGTATCCTCACCTTCACACATGAAAACCATGTTATAAACATCATTAAGAGGATAAAACATCTCTACAAAACACATACAACTCTTGGAATCATCAAAGAACTGCATACATATATGAAAAATTAAAGGCCTTGGGGATGAGTAGGTAGTTTTGAGTCCTCGACCTACTTAGTGATGATTCATAGATCATAGTAAACCAAACATGAAAATATTACCATTAATTTTTATTAAAAATAGGTTAATATCACATACCAAAGGCACTTTCTCTAACTCACCTCTTCTCTATACAAAGGGAATATCAGTTGACCTTTTTAGCTTGTCTAGGAGAGTGATGGAGAATATAAACCACTTTTACTCATTTTTAGACTTGTCAAAGGTACCTGAGTGTGAAAATGGAATTAAGGACCTAAAGAGACACTCTTTATCCTTCTTATGTGCTAAGTGTACTTTCATTGTTTGTACAACTACCTTTAACTACTTGAATTGTATTGATCTCTTCCTTTAGACATTAAACCTACATGAGTCAATTACAGAACTAACTCATAACATTAATCTGACATCTTGGATGATATAAATAATTTTGACACACTTATATTATTTTTGAAATTGTATAAGTCATCAGAAAGGTCAAAAGGTGGCATAAAGGAATATTAAGAAAAATGACCAAAAATGACTAAGGTTAAACATATCAAGTGACCTTAATTGTGACCATATGACTATTAAGGACCTATCAATACCCTATATAAGTTTTTCAACATATGGGGTTGACCTAATCTGACCTAAGGTTAAATTTAGTCAACATTTTGGTGATTTCCTAAGTGTAATAAGTTTGTTATGCCAAAGACCAGTAGCCTTCTGCTATCCATTGGGCTATGGGGTCACTATACACTATTATTGACATTGATCTACCTTTGAAATAACAACAATCACACCACACACAAAAAATAAAAAATAAACAAGATAAGAAACAAACTCACATGTTCACATGAATGCTTAGGAAAAACCAAACCAATTGAAATCAAAACACACCTATCCTAGTATGTACAATACCTCAACACTCTTGAGGTGAAGAACCATCATTTGCATTGCTTCAACCAAGGTCAAAGACAACTCTCCTTCCATCCTTGATGCTCCAAGAAAAAAAACTATAATATGAGGCATGCTTATCTATGAACACTTGTTTGTGGAGGTAATCAAGAGACTTAACATGGTTGTGGCTTATGTTGATTACAAGTTGGTCATTTGGAGCACTAAAATACACTCCCTTCAACTCACTTATAATATTTTTTATCCTTACATCTAACATGACTCCTATCATGTTTAATTAACAACCTTCAATTGGATCATTGGATATCACCACACCATTCTCATCTATATGCACATTTGAAACAAGATATATATGTTATTGGTAGATATCACTATCATATTTAGATCTGCCAAGTACTTCTTGGTTCACCATGGTTTTTTATTATTCAACTAAGATCTCCAACTTTATTTATGCTCATCAAACACATATTGGACTATCAAGTTTTCTTCTTACTTGACTAAAATATCAAGCTCCTCCTTATACTCATTGAGAACATGATTATCTTCTTTATCAAGTCTGTACTCCTTTTGAATAGTTACAAGCCTAATAATATCCTAAAACTCTTAAATAATGCATTAAACTATTGCCACATGTCATCTATTTCTTCTTTTGGTTTAGGTTCAATATTATTTTATTCTTTAGTAGGCAAAAAGGACTACTCATTAGGACTATCATATCTTGACAAAGCTGGGGTACTTATATCACCATCCACATGTAGAATGTAGTTGCCTAATATAACTAGCTCTAGGATTTTGTCATGATCTACCTCAAGGATTCCATCAATGTTCTCATGAATTATGTAAGTATGCTCAGCTCCCTACTCATCAAGATACAAATCAGATATGCCATCAAGGAGAGTTAGATTTTCTTGATCACTAGGGCGATCATATTCTTCAATCACTTTGAAATTTAGGTTATAAGTGTAAGGCACATAAGGTTCAACATGAAAAATATAAATAGGCTCTGATTTAATGGTCGCTTTTGTACCATATCTAGACATAAAACCCATGTAAGACAAGTCTGAAATTAGATAACCTCATATTTTAGTAGTAAACTCTCTAGATAGACAAAGTAAGAAATGGGAAGGCACATCTACCACTACAACATCTTGAGAAATGGTGAATGTGGGACAATCATGAAGAATTATTTTCAAGCCTCTAATTATACCAATGGTCTTGGTAGCTTACGCATCCAATTGGAGCACTCCTTTGGCATGGGGTTCATAATTCAATTTTATTTCATTAGCTACCATCTTGGGTATGACACAAGTCCTAGATCCACTATCAATCAGACAATTATACACCAAATAATCTCTAATAATTATGGATAGATATAATGGAGGAGATTTTTTTACTTTTTCAACTTTTCTTTACTATCCTTCACTTAGCTTCATGGTGTTTGTCAAGGTTGCCTCTCTTTGGCTAGGTTATTTGGATATCTAACTAAGCTTGGATAGATACTCTTGATGTATGTTTACTTGTCCAAGTATATATAATTTGTCCCACATGGACACATTCAATAGATACATATTCATTTGTTCCATAATGTTTGTGAAAGGACCACTAACTCTTACTTGCCCACTAGAAGTAATCATGTTGCCTACTCCTTGAGAATTTTGAGGAATGAAAACATTCCTAGTAATATGATCTCTTTGACTTATGCAATTAGAATGGCATTAGACATACCTAGTCTTGTACTTATTGAACATTCATTAGAGAACCATTAGCAACACCTTGAACTCATTCAACATCCTTCTTCTTACTCCTTGTGTTTGTAGCTATGGAACTTGTATCTATGTTCGACTACACTTGATGATTGACTACACATAACTCATATTTCTTCCAATTACCTAATATAGACCCCATTTGAGCACCTTTTCCATCATTAACTCCTCCCTTTGTTACTTCATCTTGTGTCATAGTTATCATAATCCCCAATTTTGCCATTAAGGCTTGGTTGAAGGCTTCATTGAAATAGGGAAATGGATCATAATGTTAATCCAATAAAGGTTGATTGTTGTGCTCTTGGGAAATATTTTTTTGAGTAGGCACTAGTGTCCTTGAGGTAGAAGGAGGGTTGGGTTTAAATCCACCATATGGATTTGATTAGACTAGTTGTCTTTGACCTTGAGTATGACCTTGGAAAGGAGGTCTATTACCTTGATAGTTAGGATAGGATTGATTATGTTGATAGTGAATTTGAAAGGGCTTTACTTTATATTATTAAATTATTCTCTTTATGCCTAAGATATCTTATTTCATAGGTCTCATCCTTTCTGCCTCATTAGGTTTGTTTGGTTGACTAAGGGTAGAAGACTTGTTTTTAGGTGTGGGAATGGGAGAAACAACAAGTGTAGGAGTTTTCAAGTCAATAAAAAGAGACATGGGAGGTCTTGGGTAAATCTTCCTAGCCTTAATCAAATAATTATTTGCCCTAATGGCCACCTCATAGTCATTAGGTAGAGTGTCACCTCCCATAAATTGTATCATCATTGAAATGTCACTATCAAATGCTTTAAGGTAACAAAGGAGAGCATAGTGAGTTATTGGCCTTAAAAATATTTGGATTATATCCCATGTCTTCTATAATATTGTATTAAACTCTTGAATTAATTCTTGAGGTGTTCTTCTAATGGTGGTCAGTTGCTTTGTTACTGATAAGTTATCACTCTTGTCCTCAAATCTTCTTCTCAATGCATCTCCTAGCTGATCCAAAGTTTTGATTGATCTAGGTGCCAATGTTCCATACCATTCAAGAGATTTTCCCTTGAAGGAGATAGCTAATATCCTAATTGCAATGTTCTCCTCTATGATGTGATGGATATTTTAGAGGTTATTAATATTCCTTATATGATCAATGGGTGTGATGGAAGACTCACCGGTGTATGATGGAACACTTTTAAGGGAAGATATGGGGATGTCATTATAGTTAGAAATATTTATAGGGATATGGAAATTAAAGGAAATAAAAGGATGGTTCCTTTCCATGGTGGTCTTAGGACTTTGCAAGAATGGATGAATCAAGAAATTTCCTATAGGCTTTTGATCAAGATAGGACCTCTTTAGATAGGGATGGGTATGCTCAAATCTACTTGCTTTATAAGAATGAGGAAGATATTAAAATTCAAAAGGTATGCCTTTAGTGAGATACCTTGTGTTTACCTTGGGAATGAATAGTGTGCATTAGTCTGAAACCAAGATTGAAAATTTGGAGTCACCAAATGTTGTAAGAAGTGGACTATTATAGCTCCTTATTATCAAATCCAACATTTATCTTAAACAACCTTCATGGACCTTATATCCAATTGGGCATGTCAAAACTATTATATCCTCCAATTAGGCATGTAAAAACTATTATAGCCTAAAATTACACCCTAGAAAATTCAATTAGACCTTCTCAATTTTATGACAACATGGAACTATCTCCCTTCATAAACAAACCACTACAAGAGATAGATCTCTAGGTTTGAAATAGATAGCTCCCTTAATTTGTCTCTTAGGCTCACACTACACTAATATAATCACTATTAGGTATGAAAAGGGAAGAAAGAGACATAAAATAAACCTATTATAATGAGGTGATACACCAAGACAACTCCACATAACACACTTGTATCTACACTTAAGAAAGAAGATAACTCAAAATAAACTCAACCTTATATCCTTCTAGCATAAGTATTTATCATAGAGATGTATTTTTATGCCTATATTCATGTGCATTAAAATAATGTCAGATATAAGACACAACTATTCCCTCTCACTCTTCAAGACAAACTTGAAAAACATTATACTTTATTAAACTTGTTAGAAGACATCTCATTCAAACAAACATGCAAGAGTAGACATGGAAGCAAGGAGAACATTTTCATCACTTGTCAACACACAAACCACTCAACACATTCAATTAAGAGATAGTAGAGAATGAATTAAACTTATGAAATTTTATTCAAAGGCAAATAAGGTGTCAAAACTAGTCGATATTCTCCATACCAATTATGGATCTAATACAAAGCCAAAAAGCCTTGCTTTTATAGAACTTAGAAGAAGAGAGAGAAGAAGTGAAGATCAAAGGTCACAATAACAAATGTCAATCTCTGAGAACTAAATGAAAATCCATGGAATGAAGTGGAAAATAAGTTAGGAAATTGATATGAGCATGTGTTAATCTCAAATAAAACATCCTCCTCAAATTGGCATAGACCCTTTATTGTCTTTCTTGAAAATGCCTTCATGAGGATGAGGAGTGAAATTGAGTGTACAAAACTACCATAAAATACCTTAACACATATGGTATACAATGATAAGGTATATAAGAGTTCATTTTATGTCATAAACTTTTCCCTAACTGATGGTTTCATCTTTGACATCTATCATTCACTGCTTACAGTCATTTGTCATTGGTCCTCTAGTTCTGTCCTCACACTTCTCATCTAAATGGATTATATTTTCTCAATATTTGTATTGAAGAGACAATATGAAACTCAAATGAATATTATTTTTCCTTTAGTCTATAAAATAGACCTTAATGAAACTCGTAGAATGCTTTTCATCTCCATCACTTAATAGTCATCTTGCCTTTTCACTGTCTGTTTAGACTACTTGCTATGAATGAGCTATTAGAATTATTTTTTCCTATTCAACCAAGGTGATAAATTAGTTTAAAATTTTAGGATAAATCTCTACATACCTCCTTTAATAACTTCCATCCACTAATCTTCCTCTGCACCTACAAAACACACCAAAACTTATAGAAAACCTTAAAACAAACGTGTCTGTATAAGTGATAATATAGACCAATTAGGTGGGAATAAGCATGTGGGAGTTATATTTAGTACCTAATAAATTATCAAGCTAGTTTACCACTTTTGAATTCATCCAATCATCTTTTCCTCATCGTGTGTGAATAAGGGTTTTAGGAGGGTTTTAAGAAGTTTGGACTATTAAGGAGTGTTCATAAAATCTTGACATCTAACCTTGGAACCAATTGTACTAATTTTGGGTATATTACCCCATTCAACCCTCCCCAAGTTATTTATTTCTCATGCTTGGTTTATGTATAGTTGTGAGTAGTTAAACTTGGCCTCTCGAGCTCTCTCATGCATTATGAGTACCCCTATGATGGAATTAGATCAAAATAACCAAGTTGTGACATTTAACTACAAACCAATGACTTAAAATAGTCCATATTTTCTTGAAGGTATTAAATGTGTTTATAAAACTCTCATGGTCATATAGATTATTCTAAGAATTTGTAGGGCTTAAGCTTGGTTTTAGGCTTATTAGGCCTGAATGTGTCTCTTATGCATATAACCCACCTATGTGTGGCATAATGGATGTAAATTCCTTTTCCATCCCTATTCCTCTTAAATGAAACTATATACATATTTTCATAGTGTTTTTAAATCTCTATTCCTCATTCATCCAACATTTATATACTCACTCTGCATGTTGGGTTACCTATAGAGTGCCCTTTGTCTAAGACAAAATAAAGGTCATATCCCCCATTTTATAGACTAAATTTAAAACTTAGATAGATTTAATAGGTAATAATGATGTTAAAAACTAATTTTCAAGGATTTATCATACCTAAAGGCTCCTTAAAACCTCAAACCTTTAAGACATGCTCACTAGGTCTATGTATTGTACATGGTTTAGGGCTGACTGTAGGTTAATGTTCAAACCTAGTCTTTTCCATGTTTCTATTTGTTTTAGGATCAAATTAAATTTGATTTTTCATTTTTAGGATATTTACATCATGTTCATCCACTTAAAACCTCTCTTCTCACCTTCATATAACATCCTTCATTGCATGAACTAGTTTGTAGGCATAGTTGACTGTGTCACCTGTATGTGACAATTTGGATGAATTCAAAGGGATCATATAGATGTTGATGTGTCTGAGAGACACATAAAGAGTGACATAATCCTTATATAATTTATTTATACATGTTAATTCATTTCATTTTTCTGACCATTAGGTAATTTTACCTTCTCCACTAGCATGAGCTAACCTATGACTATGCTAGACTATAAGTTACAACTTAGACTTCTTCAAGTTTCTTGTAGGTTTTCATTTCTTATCTTAAGATCACATCTATATTTATCCTTCAATAATTAATACCATTACACTTTAATACATTCATTAATGTTTTCATATCATTCCTTCATAAAATGAACTTCAATAGACTAAAGTCACTTCAAGTTATAGGCTCATTTTGCTTAAAATCATTGTAGCTTTCACTGAGTGTCGACATTGAAAATTTTATTGAAATGAAGACACATTTTTAGTATTTATTATTTACCAAATGCACCTCAGATCATATTCACATGTTACTACTATTCACAAGATTAAATAATAAATATGTAATACCTACTTAGACTTCATGGATTCTCATTACAAGATGGTTTTGCATAGGGCAAAATCTTTTTTCAGAGATATTAAGGTAATGAGTCCTATAAGCAAAATTTTTAACTTGGGGACAAGGACCTAAATATTTCTAAAATATAATGGCTTTATCATCATCACAATTGTATTATTCATCTTCTCACACCTCAATTAAGGTTTCAACTGATTTCAACCATCCTTATATGAACACTCATTTGCCTCATTTGTATTAACTCTCATACCACTATTGAGGTTTCCTGTAGATGTCATCAAATTTAGGAATATGTGTCAATTTAGTAACTTGTCATCATCTAAATGAATTTTCACTAGTTTCATGATGTTTTTTTAAGATCTCAATCTTCTCTCTCTCATGTCTTGATCCTCCCTCAGATTTGAATATGAAACCTGTAGGTGTCTGTAATGAAACTACTTGACTATATCAAGTATATTAGGCATTAAATTTCATAAGAACACTCTTTATACCAGCACATTCATTAAAATTATTATTAAATAATTCTCT
The DNA here is from genome assembly GCA_037957365.1 of Torreya grandis. Taxonomy (NCBI): domain Eukaryota; kingdom Viridiplantae; phylum Streptophyta; class Pinopsida; order Cupressales; family Taxaceae; genus Torreya; species Torreya grandis. The sequence continues at coordinate 2,586,200 of JARHVA010000381.1, read as the reverse complement.
CATATGTTTGAAACAAATAATGAGCTTTGTCTTGAAATCATTTTCATGGGTGTGAAACTCTGTAACTCAAAAATATTGTCTGCAAACTTGACTAGAGTCTTATACTAACAAAGTGAGATGGTATTGGTTAGTATCTTCACCTTCACATGTTAAAACCATGTTATAAATTTCATGAAGATGATAAACCATCTGTTAAAAACACATATAAATCTTGGAATCATTAGACAACTACATATAGATGAGAAAAATTAGATGCCACAGGGATGAGTAGGTAGTTTTGAGTCATCAACCTTCTTAGTGATGATTCATAGAGCATATTAAATAAAACATAAAAATATTTCAATGAATTTTTATTACATAAATGTTAATATCATATGCCAAAGGCACTTTATCTAACTCACCTCCTTTTGTCTGTACCAAGGGAATACCAGTTGACCTTTTTAGCTTATCTAGGAGAGCGATGGAGAATATAAACCATTTTTTCTCATTTTTAGACATTTAAAAGCTTCTTGAGAAATAAAATGGAATTATGTGACCTTAAAATATACTCCTAAGCTTTCCCACATTCCAATTGTACTTTCCTTGTCTGTATAACTACCTTTAACTACTTGAATTATAGTGATCTATTCCTTTGGACATTAAACCTTCATTAGTCAGTTACAAAACTAACTCCTAACATTCATATATCATATTTGATGTTATAAAATAATTTTACACATGTTTATTCTTATGAAAACCATGCAAGTCATCAAAAAGGTCAAAAAAGTGGCATAAGGGAATTTTAAGATAAATGACCAAAAATGACTAATGTTAAACATATCAAGTGACCTTAAGCATGGAAATGTGACTATTTAGGACATATAAAGACCCTATAGGAAGTTTTTAAATATATGGGCTTGACCTAGGATTAAATTTGGTCAACACGTACCTTAAATAATGTTAAACACATGATGAAGGTTTACAAAGAATGATTCTTTGATGACAAGACTAAGTGACTTGAACCTACTACTCACTAGACCATATTAAATGTCTTTTTAATATTCCAAGAAATACACCCTACCTAGCATCATAGATAATTAATGACCAAAACAATACCTTCATAATGGATATCAACAAAGTTAAGGTCAAATACACCAAAGTTCTGAATGACTCCCATTCATGATGGCCAAATTTCAGCTAACACAACTCACCCAAAGCACAAGCCCAAATACATCAAAAATAAAAAAATATCATACTAATAAGTATCAACACTCAAACAACCACTAACAATCCAAACATAACAAGTCTCCTTACTCACCCATTATGGAAAATAATTTTTACTCTCCACACTATGGGAGTGGGTGATGGAGGACCTTGGAGACATTATTTTTACCTAACCCTTCCCCCTTTCCATGGGAGTAATTTGGATAAACTTTTATTTTCACCTTTTTCAAATCACATGCCTAATAACCTTGTGGGAGTACTTGAAACTTTTTTCTTTTTCCCAACCCTACAATTGGATGCATGCATAACAAATGGATACATGCATAATGAAATTGATTTAAATATTTTTAAGTCAAGAGCCAAAATATTATCTCAAAGAAGGACTTCATTCCTCAAATACACTAATCACTCTCCTTTAAAGTTTGATGGGAAGTTGACATGTGTCCTCTCCTATCCCTTAGCCCAAGGTTAATAAGTCTCCCCTAGAAATAACTTCACTTACAAGCCCATGTGGGAAAGCATTTAATTATATCCCTAATAATGATACCACTATCACATACCATAAATGGCACATGGGAGAGTAATTTTAATTCATATACACTATAAAAAAGGTATCAATTAATCATATAGTCAATAAGTGCCTTAAATGCACATCTAATCACTTTTAAAACACTCAAAATCCACTTGTAAAGTTGGTTATATGTGTCCATCTGAGGTTTGGATCAAAGAGGGACACTTAAATGGATTACATAATAACTTAATGAATCAATACAATGTTAAAATGACCTCTAAATTATTCTAGAAGGTAGTGAATAGTGTTAAGTGTGTGAATAGTGTTAGGGGGTCCAAAAAGGGTTTCAATATAACAACTGGAATAGGTGATAACACAAGGGTTTAATTATAATCTATTGGTAAAGAGTCTCTACTCCACCAATACCAATGGTGTACTCATGTTCAGCATAGTCCTAGCTCCCTTACTTGGCCTCCCATGTTTCTTACACTTCATTTCACACATCAAATTACATTATCCTAGGTAGATAAAGCAACTAAACTTGAAATAATCTCAAGAAACATGTAAATAGGCATGGTGCACATAGAAGCATTGAAATAATAATATTATATCAATAATCATCATGGTGGTACTTATTATAAAGATTTGAATTATTACATGTGGGAGGATAATTATAAGTTGTAGTGGAATTTTGAATATAGTAATTTCAACAAAGTGCCTCATGTTAAGATGTGTCGGGTTAATACGCTTATTTTATTTGGTTATCCCACTATTTTTAGTTTATCTTTAAGTTAGTATTTTAATATGAGCGGTGATATTAATAGGGTTGATCAACTATTGGCCAAGAAAATTATGAAAGACTTGAGGATCTTTGAAATCCTCCATACTAGAGGATTAACTAAATTTATTGAGAAAATTGATAGTTTTGATAAGCTCTTGTCCAAAAAAATTATAGCTTAGTGGAATGACCGTGTAGTGGAAAAGAATAATTTCTCTATAGAAATCATTGAAGGGTTGATTTCCCATGTGACTAGTATGAAAATGAAGTCTAGTACATTAATTCTATTAGATATTATAAGGAGTAGATGGCAAGATTCATGTTGGATAATGAAGACCTGACATAATGTCAAGTCCTATATCTAGAACTATTTTCAAAACTATATTCCCCTTAACTTGCATTTTTATATTTGTCATTTTAAATTTATGTGCTTGATGTGAAGAGAGGTAAAAAGAAGCTACCACTCCATAAGGTAGTGATCTTCCTCATCTACAAGTTTTATAATGATTTCAACCATAGTATTTATACTAGTGTGAGGAAGGGTCATGCTAAAAAGGTGTAAATCCCTAAAATAATTTTAAGAAATGATACTAAGACAAATCAAAGGAAGGATAAATTGGTAGAATAAAATCAAGGTATTATTTACCTTGATAGGGAGATTGAAGATCAAGAGAATTTAACATGGTTAATGGTGATAGGAATGATGTTGGTTTTGATATGTTGGTTAGATTTGATGATGTGGAATGAGGACCATAAAATGATCAAGGATCATGAGGTGTCTAAAAAAATGATGGATGAGGTTATGGAAGGCTTGTAGTTGCTTAAAGAAAGAGGTAGAAAAGATGCTATTGGTTATAATTAAACTATAAATAATGATAATGAGGAATCATATTTGTCTAAGCAAAATTAGAACATTCTTGTGGATTTTGGTATGGTAAATGAAAATTTGAAGCATCAAGATAGTCTGAATAGAATTAGAGATGAAGTGGAGCTACATAAGACTATTCTTCATTGGTTCATGAAAGATCACAAAATCCTCAAAGAGGAGGTGAGCAAGTTGAGTCAAAATTATGGGATATTTTGTACCAAGTCAGAGCTACTAGAGATGAGTTCTCATTTTATGGATTTGAAAGAGAGAATGGAGAGAGAAAATTTAAACCTTAAGGACAATCTTACTATCCTTGTGGATTTTACTTCTATTTTTATGAAAAACTATTTACATAGTATGGAGGGGTTAAAATTTTTGACAAAGAGGGATAATGAAGATTCTAACATTATCAAGATTGATAAAAAGAAGGGTATTATTGGAGAGGAATATGTGTCTCATAATACTCATCACATGGAAAATACCTTAATGATCTTGATGGATAATTGGGTCAAATCATATGAGACATGTAGGTGTCTAAGATGTTAGTGTGTTTTCTATTGTTTTCTTGCTAATCTTTTTTTATTTTGAGTTTTTGATGTCATTTATCTTCTCTTTGTTATTATTTTTGGGTAGGCTTATTTTTATATCTAGTTTATGTGACCTTATCTACTTGTCTCTTGTAATAGATGGGGTCCCTCTCAAACCCCTATTACCATTAATAGAAAACATACATGTGTCAAGCATCTAAGAATTTATATAATCAATCACATTCTAAAGAAGCACTATCTAGTAAGGTAATATATTGTGTATTTCAATAAATTATTAAAATCATCAATCATTGGTATCTAAAACACACTCAAGTAAAATAAAATTAAACAACATCAAGTGTATAATCCATTATCTTAGTAGTAATGTAATATTCATACAATCAGCATAACATCAAGTGTCTAATGTCTTGATAATGTAAGGGCCACATTATATCAAGATGTGTGTACAATAACAATATGTGAAAAACTAAGCACTGTGAAAATAACAATCTCACATTAAAAAAATTAAATTACATCTAAAATATATATTAATGCATGGTGTACACATCAAAAAATAAAAAATCATGCTTGTTTCCATAAAATTAATCTACATGACTAAAAAATAAAAATCTAAAATCAAATACAAGTAGGAAATGAAGAGTAAATCAACTCAAAATAGAAAATCCACAATTAATAAATTATTTAAAAGAGAATAATTTTAAAAGACCATCAACAAATTCAACATCTCTATAATATACCAAGAAAATTAAAAATGAGATTCAAAACCTCAAGGATATCAAAATAATACTCTTCCTTGTCTTTCCCATTTCTTTATCCCAAAACTTGTGTAATTTTTTATTATTATTAACTTAATTCAATGATATTTGTATAATAACTACAGTTACTTAGTAGTTTGACTATTGTGATTTTTCAATGTGTAACTAAAGTGAAAAACACAATTATTATGTGATTCATTTAATTTCATTTACATTCCACCAAAAGGCTTCCCTAAGAATAAAAATGTAAACACATTAGAGTGAGGTTAAGATAAAATGTGATTTTTTAAATGATTTACCTGTTGTCCTTATTAAGGAAAGGGGACAAAGCACATTACTACGATTTCATGAATGTGTGGTCTAATTTAATTATAATTTATTGATATAATATATCATAAGACATTAAATCATACATATTGAGTCTAAACACATAAGGTAAAATAAGACAAACTAAGACAACAATTACATTATAAAAGGTTGCCACCTTAAGGCTCATCAAAGGAGAGTCCATACTAAGAACTACATAAACATAACTACCAAGACATGCAGGACAAGGAGGGTTACAAATATCTACTCATCTTGAGGGGATAATATCAAGCCAAAATAAACTTGATATAAAGGGATTACACACATATCAATCTAAAATTTTATTTATTTAATATTATATATAAAGCTAATCCAAACAATAGTGTAGAAGCCCAACACAATGGATGATGACAAAACATCCATAACATAGCCTATGACCTAAATCAGATGCCTCCACCACAACTTAGGAAGGATATTATCCACTCCATTAAATCAAGGTTTGATGTATTTCTCTTTTCACTTGTGATGGATTTCTCTACGAAACTTTATCATCGAGAAGAATTGGCACTATAAGCTAACAAGGGATAATTAATACCACTCAAGTGAGATTTTCAAGTTGTAGTCATCTAATCAAGATGAAATTACACATCCAAAAGTCACTTATGATGAAACACTTTAGCATACCAAGATTCATGTTCTTACCTAAATCACTCTCACATAATAACACATACAATACTCAAATATGACAAGTAACCTAAAATCCATTAATTTGATGAGACCATAGTCTTAAAAATATCGCTTACACAATTAAGAGAACCTCTGTCTCTTAATTGGGTCCCTAATGGTGTCCAATGTTAAGATGGGTGAAAATAAGCTCACTTAAAAATAATCAATGAGGGTCCTAACCTATAAATAACAATACATCTTATCATACCACATAGCTAGAAACTATAAGGACACACATACACGAAGAAGAATTGTCTATAATTTATGTTAATGAAAATGTTATAAGGGTTATTTTCTTAAGCATGTACTTCAAGAACACCCAAAATTAGTTAGTCATAACACCCACTCTAGGAGAGAATCCTAAGGGTTAGTTTGTTATGCCAACGCTCATTCCTTGAGTTACCTACATATCTACAATGTGTTTACACATAATATTTTCAAACTTTATCAATTAATAATTATTTATATCTTAAAAGAACCTATCAAGTCTCAATCTCTCAGAGTGCATTCCCTAAAGAGTGTATCGAGAAAGGGGTGGGTAGACCATTGGTGTTTCATAGGATTGGTGTCCCTTATTACCACTTGATATCAATCCAACCAGCTCCTAAAACCACTCCCCTAAGCTTTGCCTTATATTTTTCACCCTCCTCTAGTCATTTGTCATCTTAATTATCCATTTCCCTAATTTAAACCCCTTTTTTGGTAGTTTACATAACATAGTCAGCCACATCGACCTTGTATTGTTATTGACAAAGCTTATTAAGGATTAGGCTGACCCATGGCTGACCTAGTTCATAACCTAGTTTGTTTTTGTTAATTACAATATTAGGTTGACTGGGTTGGCCTTGTCAACCTAAACTTTTAGAAGGGTTTAGGGTTAAATATGACTATATAAACACATTTATTTCACCATTTCAAATAGATATCAAGAGTTAATTATTCATTTACATTTCTTTATAATTTACTTTTCCACCATTCTACTTGAGGAGACTTAGCTTAAGGTTTATACATGGAGAAGAATATTATCTTGTGGAGAAGTCTTGGATGCATTGGCCTTTCTTAGTTCTCCTTATAAACCATAACAAACTCTTGTGAAGCATGTTTTTCCAAGGGAGAGATTGAGTCTCAATGGGTTCATCTTCAAGGTAAGTATCTCTAACTTTGCTCCTCTTTTTAGTAGATAGAAGTAGCATAAGTAATGGGTTTTGAATATATTTCTCTCTCCATGAATTAGATTTTTACCTATACATAGATTAAATAGGATTATCTTATGCATTTTTTATTTTAGTGTTTATTACCCCAACTTTGTGCTACAAGCTTTAGTGAGCATTAGATTAGATTTCACTTTACTTGTTATTAGTTTAGTAAATATAAAAACATAGGACCTAGTTAAGGTTATTACATAGTTTTGCTTGATTGGAGAATTTAGAACCCTCCCTAGTGAATTTATTAAAGTATGATATTCATTTTCAAGGTATAAAAAATCCATATTGGTCATGACCCTAATTATATAATGTATTCCCAATCAGAAGTGTAAGTAAGATTTATCTTTTTTAAGCTAGAATTGATTTATAGATCTGCTTCATTTCCCATTGCATACATTCTGATGAACCTGATGTGAATATAACCCTTAAAGGTTTTCTTTCACACTTTAATTTCTATCATTTCATTATTTTTATATATTTATGACACTATGTAAACCCAATCAATATAGTTCTAAATTTTTGAGTGCATGTTTAACATAGTCACATCAAAATGACTATTCTTTGTGTGTAGGTCTTCATCAAATATAGGTTACTAGATCAAATAGGTCAACACATTACTCTTCTTTAGTATCAGATAATAATATAAAGTTGAAAAGGTTGACTCTATCATCTGAATCACTATTCATCATCTAGATCAACAAACTAGGTTGAATAGGTCAGCTTAGTCCTTCAGTTAGCATCTAAATGAAAAAACTAAGTCAAATAGGTTGACTTAGTCCTTCAGTCAACATAAAAATCAAAAAATTAAGTCAAAAAGGTAGACTTAGTCTCTTAGTCAGCATCCATATCAACAAACTAAGTTGAATAGGTTGACTTAGTCATCTTATCTTGATTTAACATATAGGGTTTTACATAACTAGGTCAAACCAGTCGACTTAGTTTACATAATTTGAAAGTAGCATTCAAGGCACTTCATCTAAGAATTTTCAATCCTAATTATCTTCCAAACCACCAAGGTTCCTCTCTTTTTCTCTCTATCAATTTAGTACTTTATATTTCCACTTTATGCAAGTTTGTAGTCTTTAAAACTGTAACCCTATAGTAAACTAAGTTGACCTGGTCAACTTAGTTTTGTACCCTATCTTCTATCTAAAAGATTGAGTTGACTTCATCAAATTTGTTCTTAAATACTATTGCTTTCATATAATAGTAGTGACTGAGTAGACTCTATTTTATATTATTTACATATAGTATCACCTGAACTAACTTTTTACTATTCTAAGTTTTAGAATTAACAACTATTTTCTAGTAATTAATTCACACTTTCATTTTTAGTTGTTTTCATGATTAGAGTAACTCACATAGTCTAATTAATTATATTTTAAAATTATCATTTAGTTACACTATTTTTCTCTTTTTGCACACACTACCAAATCACACAATATTCAAAATACATTTAACATTTGTCTTCCCAAGGCCTACCTACTTGGCTTTCATCACCAAGGGGGACGCTGACTTAGTTTTTTGGTCAAGTATAAACATGTGGTTAATGGAATATATTAGAAAATAACTTGATACCCTTATCTCTATGGGATTATGAAGTAAGTGGGTAGGCCCCAATACCAAACTAGTACCATTGCCAACATAGATCCATTTCAGCCTAAATTTCCTAAAACCATCCATAAATTACTTTTTAGCTCCCTATTTTTAGCCAACTTCTCTATCACACTCAATAAAAATCTTTATAATAACCTAAAAACACTCAAAATGACCATTTAGTTATCACTTACTTTTCAATTGATTATTTTCTCTCTTATCATTGTGTGTTTTATTACAAAAACTTGCATTGGCCAGCATTGGTGCAAGGTTTTGTGTTGTGTGCCCCAATTAGATCACTCACATTAATCCAATTGTTTGTGTGTGATTATATTTCTTGATTCAATCATATTACAAATATTTTCATATTTTATCACACTATTATTATGTCTGGTATAGTCTCTTATGGATTAGGTTTTTCCCTATCTACATTACTAAGTCAACCCTATACCCTTATCTACCTCTTGGATTACATTATTAAGGTCTACCTACTTGGATTTAATTACAAATGGAGAAGCCAACTTGGTTTTTTTGGTCAATTATAAACACATGGTTAATGGTATATATTGGCAAAGCACTCAACACCCTTATCATTGTAAGATTTTAAAATGAGGGAGTAGGCCCTAATACCAAGCTAGTACCATTGCCAACACAGATCCCTTTCAGCCCAAACATCCTAAAACCATCTATAGATTACTTTATAGTTCTATATTTTCATAAAAATTCCCTATCACACTTAAAATAAACTTTAAAATAATATAATAACATGCAAGATGACCACTTAGTTAACATTTACTTTTCAATTGACTATTTGCTCTCTGATTATTATGTGTTGTATTATAAAAAGTTGCATTGGCGAGCATTAGAGTAAGGTTTTGTGCTATTTACCCCAATTGGATCACTCACATTGATCCAATTAGTTTTGTATACTTCCATTTCTTACTTCAATCATTTTGTAAGTCTTTCCCTATTTTTGCACATTGTCATTCTATATGGTATAGTCTCCAATAGGCTATGTTTTTCCCTATTTACAATACCAAGTCAACTTGGTCAACCCTATACCCTTATCTAACTCTTAGTTTATAGTAATAATTCAACTTGGTTGACCCTATATCCTTATCTACCTTCTATCTAGTAGTACATAGTCAAATATATACTCTTCTCAACCCCCTTTTTAGTAGTACTCTATCGACCTAGTGGACCTTGTATCTAATTATTGCATTGCTCTTCTATCTAGTTGACTTAGTTATCTTTTTGGAAAACTTAGTTTTTTATTTATCATACTTCTTATTTAACATCCTTTGCCTTTTATCCAACATCATGAAATCCCCTATCACAATCTTTTTGGATAACCTTAAACCATTTAGACACTAGATGGGGTATTCTTTTCTTCTTATCTTTTCTTCCTCTTTTTAGCCTTTGGGGAATCTTGAGATTCCCATCAACATATTACTTTATAATTTGGGTCATCTTAATATGCCCACCCACATGTTACTTTAGTCTTTAGGGAATATTGTGATTCCCATACCTACATCCACCTATCCATTGGGGCATCTTATGATGCCCACTCTTATCTCCATTACATGATACCAAACTAATTCAACTTTTAAGAAACCTTTTGAGACACATAGGTTTTTATCTCACATGTTAATCCTTGATATAGTTGTTAATTTATATGCCTTACCTTCTTTTCATGCTTTATATATGTTATCCTTCTAACACCTTTTGAAAAATACATACATGGGTCTCACCTTCTATAGCAGTTACCTCTTTCTAAAAACCTTAGACCTTTCCTTTGGTCTTTTGTTTTCCCTTTGTATTCATGAGTTGCATTGTATAACCATGAATAAGACCATGTTTTTCTCATTATTTCCCATTTCTTATACTATTTATTTTCTCACTATCCAAACTTATACTTTTTGGCACCCCTTGGGTTCCTCTTTTGTGAGTTGTAATGTAAGACCAAGGATAAGACCTGGCCTTCCTCACAAATACCATCTTTATCTCATTTATTTATTCTTCCCATACTTTTTTCACCCCTTGGGTATTCTCTTTTATGAGTTACAGTGTAATACCATGGATAGAACCTAACCTTCCTCATAAAATTACCATCTTTTCATTCAATATTTCTTATCAAGAATGTGTTTTGTAATGGTTATAAGTTCTTGATCTTTTATTATCAACTTCAAGGTTTTCTTATTTTATAGATAAAATTTTCACAAACATATTGTGTTTACATGTTTTCTTAAATTTCCCTCATTCTTATGGTAAGGAATATCACATTCCTATCATTGTAACCCTTTTTTGCCCTTTGTCACATTTTTTTCAATTTGAAATAATACAAGTCATTTCATGTCTCACTCATCTTGACTCCCTTTCCTTTCACTCCACATTGGATAAAATAAGGTCAAAGTTAAGATAGCACTTTTATTTCACCTAAATTTATGAGACTCTTAGACACCATGCTCTCTAAGTTCTCTCTCTTAGTAACCAATTCCAAGGTATTCAAATTAAATTCATGTTTATCACCTATGTTTGGTCTTTTGAATCCATATGGAGGAGTAATAGAAAAAAGACATCAATAAAGTTAAATCCAAATCATTTGAAATAAAAGGCAATGATAGATAAAAATCAACCTACAAAAGTCAAAAGTTAAAATCACACCAAAAGACATGATTGCAAGAGCATCTCCTATCTTCAATCGAAGTTCAAAATCTATAGTTGGCCTCATAATAGAACTAAGGTTCATTGGGGTGCAGTAGGATATTAGATTGTTATAGGATAATTCAAAAAACCTTATGGTGATACCTACTTTCTCACATAAATACCTAATATTCATAGTAGACCAATGACTCTATAAGGGGTCCTGAAGAACAGGGAACACATTGTGAGAAGGTATGTCCATTTTAAATTTCATGTATATAACCTTCATGGGATGATCTACATACTTTAATTTTTTGACCTATGACTTGTGTGGCTAAGATAAGTTCCTCAGAGTCCTTAAGGTCAGTATTAATTTTGTTTTGACAAACCTAATTTGAGTGTCTTGACTTTGATAAAGTTCCTCTACCTTGATTTTTCCTTTATTTTCCCCTCTACCCATTTCATTTTCCCCTTGATAGGAAAAGTGTGATTCTAAATATATTTTCCCTTCTTCCATACTTCTTCTTCACATCTTAAAAACATGTTAGCACTACTTTGTTTCAGTTTTATCTATCTTTAGAATAAAATAATATGCTTGAACAACTATGGATTACTTCCCTTACACCATGATTTACATTTATAGACTTTACTTGATTTATTTTATCATTTGCCATTGTTGTATTACCCTTTTTTATAGACACCTGAGTTTGTTTTTAGTTTCATGTACTTTTTATATTGTTGAGTGAGGTTGGCTTTTTCTTTCTCACTCACCAATGTTGTTTTCCCTTTTATGCAATTTTCCATTGATGTTTGAGTAACGATTGTTAATTCTCACTAATCAAAGTTATTTTACCATTTTACTTTCCCATCTTCATTTAAGTAAGGATTTTTACTACTTTCACATTGATGTTTGATTACCATATTTTTGACATGTATCTTTGGTTTGACTTGGTGAGTTTACATTTCTTAATTAAGGTTTATTTGTTTGATTTTTTTTAGTCTTTAGTAGCCTTGGCTTTTTTATTACCTGATTTACTCTAAAATTTTTGAATCAGTCATTTGGTATAACATATCACTTGTCACCCTAGCTTGCCAAATTTCTAAATACGTCATGTCCACATAGCCCTAGTTATATTAGCTTTTATGTGTTTATTTGTTTTTCCTCTTTAGTTTTGTATCATTGGGTTTGTCAAAAGCAGTCTCTACACCCTCCAATATCAAAACTAAAAACACAATAGATAATCATCCAATGATAAAGGTAATTCAAGGTATGCATACATTTACTTTTCAATTATTTCCATTTAAATCATTTAATTTTAGTTATTTTTGCTTTAAAATACTACAACTTTTTTTAGCTTTAGCATTGTGTCTTGATATGTTCTTTATCAAAGCACCATCCCCTATTTCACATGAGTAACACATGATGATATTCAAGTGGGGAATATATATACACATAATATTTTCAAATTTTAAATTATGGATGTTTTCTATCTTGCAATAACCTATTGAGTCTCAATCTCTCTCAGTGCATACCCTTAGGAGTGTACCAAGAAAGGGGTGGGTATACCATTGTTGCTTCATGTTGATTCTTCTAAATATAACATACGTAATCTTAGTTTTTAAAAAACACTTCTCATTTTAGGATCCAAAATATTCAAGACATGAGTTGCAGGTATTTGGAAATTAGGATGCTTGTGGTGAAATAGCAGTAAAGCAGCATAGATTGTTCCATAGTATTTATAAAGTTGGATGGTTGAGATCCATCTTGGTGCCTTATTTTATGAATCTTGATGTTAATTTTGACAAATCCATCTAGATATAAACTATTGATTAAACTAAATGGTTATGAAAAATGTTTTAAACTAAAGTGAATTATTTAAATAAAGAGAAAAAGGAAAGGGTAGATTAAGAAAGAAATGGTGATTTTTTATCCTTGATTGTGAACATACTGACAAAGTTTTAAGAATTACCAAGCTTGATATTAACCAAAATATATTATAAAGTATCCTAAGCTCACGTTTCACTACAAAACATGCTTGATTTTGAAGATAAGATGATAATATAAGTAAAAATTAGATAAACTTTTAAAGTTATACACTGCATCTAGATAGCTAATGCACATCTTTATTACAGAGTAAATAAAATTAAGTAAACTCAATCTCATTCAAATAACCTATCATTACATAAGTTAACAACCTTGTAATTAATGATCTAACTCAGTATTTATAGAAACTATTCATATTTAAACTTAGACAAGCAATTGAGAAATTTAGCAATTCAAACACATCAACCCAGATAATTCCTATTAAATTCCTTAATATATTGTATTAATTGCTTAAAAGTGGTAAAAAAATATATCAAAGTCTCTCCTCTTACAAATGGTAATACATGCCTTTATAGAAGAGCTAAGTAATATACTAGTTAGTCTAAAAATATAGGTGTACAAAGATAAAGATAATTGTCATTGTAACAAACTATGATATATGTGTATTTTAAAATCATGCTGACCTAAAGGCAATCATGCTAACAAACTAGCATGTACCTTTAAAAAATAATATTCCACCTCTCAGGTAAACCATAATTAGGACATTGGAGGTGGGGTCCTTTATCATTGAAGGATGCTCATAGCTCACTCATGTTGTTCATCCACTATCCCTAAGTCTACGATTGGCCTTATGATATGCTCCTCTTCTTGATCAGCTAGCTCATCAAAATCCTTGTCAATCCTATCCAAAGATTCCTTAATGATTTTGGCTTCATTTATCCTCTCCCCTGCATTGAATATAATGTCTAATATTCTGCTATTTTTTTCCCTCATTGTCCTTGACTTTTGCCTTTGATTTCTTAAGTCACTAAAGTGGCTTTGTGCTAGAATTCTTCATCACTAATAATTCCTAGGGTAGTGGGATATGTAAGATCCTTGAGCATAGTTACTAGGATATTTTTTATTTTTCCCATGAGATCTTTCTCCTCCTCAATAAATTCCTCCACTTTGGTATGTCAAACACTCAAGGCTTGGACCTTATCTACAAAAATTCCCAAAATGGTACTTAGGTACCCCATGTTGATGGCTTTAAAATTTGGTATTTACTTCCTAACTTGGATATTAAAAAGTTAGGCAATCTTATCTTCATAAGTTTTCCATTGAGTAACCAACTCCATGGCTAAGGTGGCCTAGTTTTCTAGTGCATCCCACCTTAATTTCATAGACTTTAATGCTCTAAACATGTTATGAAATGACTCCTCAAGCATTTTAATCATGGAATCTAGCATTGAAATAATTTCTTGAGTTTTCAAACTCTCTTTCTCCTTCTTTAGGTTCTTAATTCTTTACACTAATCCCTAGACACAAGCCCTATCCTATTTATATTGAGCCTTGATTAAACTTTCCACATCTTCTTCATGGATGAGAGCCTCTCCAAGTTATTTCCCTCCAATAGGGGTTAGCCTTGTGAATGGTTTCACCTTTTAAAAGGTGAATTCCACTTGACCAACCATGGTTGTCCTTATGGTGATTCTTTCCAATCTTACCATGTCTAGGTTAAATTGGATTTTAACCTCTAGTTTCTTGAAATTTTGAGCCTCATGTACCTCCACACTTGTACTACTAGAGGCTTTTGGGGTGTTAATTTTATGTTCTCCTTGAATATGATGAACTTGTATTCTTCTCTCTTGTTTATTTTTTACTATGTCCATGATCTAGGGTTTGATTTTATCATGCTCAGTCAGGCCAAATAATGTCAAGGCCCATGAAAGAGAGAGGGATGGTATATTATGTAAATTTCCATAGATGAACTAGTCAGGGATGAGTGGTTCATGGATTCGATTCTCATCATTGAAGAGGTTTACTTCACTAGTAGGGTGAGTAAAGGTCAACCTAGGATTCTTCCTTAGAATCATAGGAACCAAGGCTAACTTTGCTCTCCTTTTCTCATTTTCTAAAGGAACCAGCGCCTTTACTAATTCTTCATAGGGATCCCCTTCTCTATTTGATCCATATGATGTTGTTATATCAATAAGAGCACCCTCTAATGTCTCTTCTAGCTCAATAACTATCATGTCAACAAATTCCATGGGAGAAGGTGGATTTTGTGGGAGTTCTACAGGTGAGGGACCTTCCCCAAGTCTATGTTCTAATCTTAGTTCTCCAACTTTCTCCTTGCCTTTATCCTTTCCATTTTGAGGTTGTTACTCTTTTAGAGGTTATTCAGCTTGAGGCTACTATTGGTGGGGTTAAGGTTTAAATGGTTTCCCTTGATCAGATGGCTCCTCATGAGTGGTCTTAGATGGTCCTAGAAATAAATAATATTATAAGGGATGTAACTACGATATCTCCCCTCTAGGCTTATTGTCCTTGATCAATCTACATTCCAACTTGATATTGTAGATTTTGATTTTAGAGAGAAATTCTTCAAAATTATTTGCTCTAATATAGATGTCATCACCAACACATAGCTTATGTTCATATTCAATCTTGGGGACCTTTCTTTTGTAATGTGGTTAACCACCCTGCCCCTAGGGTCCCACATTTTAAGGTCATCTAATTGGAAATCAAAATAATTCCTATGTGTTACCATGATTTCCAACTACTTCCAATCTTTGATTACAATCTTCCCAATATCCAATGGGAGGGGGTGGATTTGGCCTTTCCTCTTATCTTTGCATACCTTGTCTATACCTTGGATGATTTGGGAGGTAATTTCTTGCTCAGAAAGCTTGTTAGGGACATGGATTGGTAGCCTATAAAGTTGGGTTAGGATCCCTTCTATCCTAATGACAATGTAGTATGGATAATACCATACATCCCCCATGGTTTCTATTTGTCTCTTGAAATGGGGATGAAATCTTGGCATAGGAATTCCTGTGATGGCTTCATATATGGCTAAGAAAACACAATCATAGATGAATTGCATGTGGTTCCTATATTTTATTATGTATAATTTGGAATAGTGGTGAGAAATTGTGGTTCTACCATCAGGGGACCAATTTCTAATGCCAGGGAAGGATACAAAGGCCAAAAGGGAATCCGATAGATAAGACATCATATATAATTACTTAGAGGTCCATCTTTTGATGGTTATGAATTACTTAGCCAAAAAGAATCTAATTAGGTCTCCTACTAGAGGCGTCAATTTCTCTTTTATCATGAAGCAAACATAAGACACATAGACTTTGTTTACATATGTGGTGGAAGGGGCACCAAAGGCTCAATTCAATAGGATCATGGATACTCTAATGCTTTCCCTGAATTGAATATTGGGGATCATGACATCTAGGGTTATAAAGACATGGGATCCTTATATCAACTAGGGTGTGAGGATTGAATCAAGATCTTGGGTGTTAGCCCAGTTCCTCATGTTAGGGAGGTTGAGATGGGGTAAAGGGACCTTGTAATATGTTTCAAATGCCATAAGAGAGATGTATGTCACCCTTTTATAAATTCCCTCCTAAATGATCCATTCCCCATTTATCCTATAATAAATAAATATGGGTGTAAGGACATAAATGTAGTGCATTACCTCTGGTTTCACCATGGCATGGAAGAGACTAGCCATTTGATTTATAAATATTTTACCTTTGATTTGTTGTGGCATTCCTCTTTTCCTCTTAGGAGATGGGTTTTAACTCATCTATCAATAACAACAACTCAAACCAATTCCTCACTTTATGGATGTTTAGGGCTACAAAGTCTAGCTCTGTATCCTTAAAAATTCATTCTTCATTGTTAGAGGTCAGATAAAGCTTAACCTCCATCATTAATTATTGCTTGTTAGCAGTCATTTCTAGTGTTATTAAACTACCCACATTGGATTATCAAGGGTTCTTGCTATAGTGCTTGTTTTTAGGAGCATAATTATGCTATCTTGATTGAAATACAACTGATTGAACTAATTTATGAATTTTTTATAGAGGGTTTAGGGTTCAGAGCTTTAATGGTAGGAGATATTTAAACTTTAAATTCATACATGTTTTGGATTTTATGGAGACCCTTTTTCTTTATACCCTTGCATTTTTGAGTTTAGAAGATCTTTGATTTTGACCTTTTATGCTTATGTGGAGTCCATGTGGTATTATTCTAGGATTTTTGTGTAAATTTTCATAAGTGTCATTTGAATACTAGTTGTTGGATTTTTAAAGATTCCTTTTATTTTGTACCATTGGATCAAATCCAATGAGTAGGCATGATCCATTGATCTAAATACAAGTACTCAACTTGCATTGGTCTAATGATCTCTAAGATTTTGGACATGACACTTGGCATATTTATATATTTTTCCCATGATACGTATCCTTTATCAATTATCACCTTAGTTGAGCATTGGCCACATGTCAAGCTTGTAGAGCTTTGAAAAGTCATCAAGCCTTTCATACCATTAAATAAAATCTAGTGATCGAGTGATTGTTATTGATCTTTATTGGGGCCCAATCATTTAATTAGACATCTTTATTAGGTGGGCCCCTTTATTTATTCTTTTCAATTATTAAGTCACCATGCATTCGTTGCTTAGGGCCTTATGTTCCTTCTGACTTTTCTTCTTATGCCTTATGCCATTAGATCAAATATAGAGAGTGAGAAAATTTTATTGATATATCATGCTACATGGTGTTTAATCCAAATCATTTCAATTAGTATGTTCCATCTGATCAAATCCAATGAGCAAGCATCAATCGTAGGATCATGTAAAGAGTGAGGGAGATAACTATTAGACCTGATGACGTAAATAAAATCACTTAGCATAATTTATTAATGTTATGGTTTAGATAATTATTAGGGCCTTAGGATTAATGACCTAGGCTAAATTAGGTAATGTAAAAAGGGACATTATATAACCATGTTAAATTAGATCCAAAAAACTTAAGAAAAGAAAGGGGAAATAAATAAAGAAGATTTCAAGTTATGCTATGAAAACATGACTTAAACCCATGAAAACCCCTTGTTTATAACTTCATTTTAATTGGATCCCACCAACTTGGTTCCCTCTAATATTTGACTTTGAATCAAGGGCCACCTAGGGTTTCTAAACATAGAACCCTAAATCTTCCATGGAATCTATAAAATGACTCACATAACCTTGTTAGTAGGATGATTCTAAAATAAGAGGATTAAATCACTCAAGCATGTTCCTTAATAGAGTAGATGATCTTCAAATTTTGTTAAAGACTTCAATGTTCAGATGCTTCAAAACTTGGGCACAAATACTTCTCAAGGGTTCCAAATTTTTAAATAAAAAAGGGAGGTATGTTGGTCCCAACACTTCATAAGATTTTTGTCCCTTATTACTACTTGATATCAATCCAACTAGCTCCTCAAACCACTCCCCTAGACTTTGCCTCCTATTTTTCACCCTCCTCTAGTCATTTTTCATCTTCATTATCCATTTACCTAACCTTAAACCCTTTTTTGTTAGTTTACATGACATATTCAACCACATCAACCTTGTATTGTTATTGAAAAATCTTATTAAAGACTAGGTCGGCCCATGCTCGACCTAGTTTATTTTTATCAATTACAATACTAGGTTGATCAGGTCAACCTTATCAGCCTAAACTTTCAAAAGGGTTTAGGGTTAGATTTGAATATATAAATACATTAATTTCACCATTTCTAAGAGATAACAAGAGTTAATTATTCATTTGCACTTCTTTATAATCTGTTCTTCCACCAATCTACTTGAGGAGTCATAGTTTGGGGTTTATACTTGGAGAAGAATCGTGTCTTATGGAGAAGTCTTAGATGCATTGGCTTTTCTTAGTGATCCATATAAACCACAAAAACCTCTTGTGAAGCACCTTTGACCAAGAGAGATATTGAGTCTCAATGGGTTCATATTCAAGGTAAGTATATCTAACTTTGTTCCTCTTTGTAGTAGATAGAAGTAGCATACATAATAGCTTTCGAATATATTTCTCTCTTCATGCATTAGGGTTTTACCTATACATAGCTTAAATGGGATTCTCTTATGTATATTTAATTTTAGTCTTTATTACCCACACTTTATGCCACAAGCTTTCATGAACACTAGATTAGACTTTATTTTACTTGTTATTAGTTTAGTAAATATGAAAACATAGGACCTAGTTAAGTTTATTACATAGTTTTTCTTGACTAGAGGATTTAGAACCCTTACTAATGAATTTATTGAAGTAAGATATCCATTTTATAGGTCTATAAAATATTTATTGGTCATGACCCTGATTATCTAATGTATCCCCAATCATAAGTGTAAGTAATATTTATCTTTCCAAGCTAGGATTGATTTGTAGATCTGCATGATTTCATATTGCATACATTCTAGTGAATTAGATGTGATTCTAGTCCTTAAATGTTTTATTTCACACTTTCATTTCTATAATTTCATTATTTTTTTATATTCTTGATACTATGTCATTCTAATCGGTATAGTTATAAATTTTTTTGTGTATGTTTAACACACAGTCACATCAAAATGACTCTATTCTTTGTGTGTAGGTCTTCATTAGATATAGGTTATTAGATCAAATAGGTCAACATAATACTCTTATTCAATCCCAGATAATAATACAAGGTTGAATAAGTTGAATCTATCATCTTAGTCACTATGTCATCATCTAGATCAATAAACTAGGTCGAATAGGTCAACTTAGTCCTTCAATCAACATCTAAATGAATAAACTAAGTTGAATAGGTCAACTTTGTCCTTCAATCAACATCTAGATCAATAAACTATGTTGAATAGGTAGACTTAGTCTCTTATTTAGCATCCATATTAACAAATTAAGTTGAACAGGTTGACTTACTCATATTATCTTGCTTTAACATATAGGATTTTACATAACTAGGTCGAACTAGTCGACTTAGTTTGCATAATTTGAAACTAGCATTCAAGGCACTTCAGATTAAAAAATTCAATCCTAATTATCTTCCAACCCACCAAGATTCCTCTCTTTCTCTCTCTATGAATTTAGTACTTTATTATAGTTCTATTTTGTGCAAGTTTGTAGTCTTCAAAACTACAACCCTACAACAAACTAAGTTGACCTTGTCGACTTAATTTTGTATCATGTCTTCTATCTAAAAGATTGAGTTGACCTAGTCAACTCTATTCTTAAATACTCTTGCTTCCATAGAATAGTAGTGACCTAGTAGACTCTATTTTGTATTATTTGCATACAGTGTCATTTGAACTGACTATACTATTCTAAATTTCAGAATTAACAACTATTTCTAATAATTAATTCACACTTTTATTTTTAATTATTTTCATGCTTAGAGTAGCTCATATAGTATAATTAGGTATTTTCTAAAATTACTATTTAGTTACACTATTTTTCTCTTTTTACACACACTACCAAATCAAATAATATTCAAAATGCATTTAACATTTATCTTCCCAAGGCCTACCTACTTGGATTTCATCACCAAGAGGGAAGCCGAGTTAGTTTTCTAGTCAAGTATAAACATGTGGTTAATTGTATATATTATAAAATCACTCAATACTCTTATCCATATGGGATTGTTAAGTGAGTGGGTAGGCCCCAATATTAAGCTAGTATCATTTCAAACACACATCCATTTCATATTAAATGTCCTAAAACCATCTATAGATTACTTTTTATTTCCCTATTTTCAGCAACCGGCTTCCCTATCACACTCAAAAAAACTCTTTAAAATAATATAACAACATTAAAAATAACCATTTAGTTATCAGTTACTTTTCAATTGATTATTTTCTCTCTAATCATTATGTGTTGTATTACAAAAACTTGCATTGGCCAGTGTTAGTGTAAGGTTTTATGTTGTGTGCCCCAATTGGATCACTCACATTAATCCAATTATTTGTGTGTTCTTCCATTTATTACTTCAATCATATTTAAAATATTTCTATATTTTATCTCACTATTATTATGTCTAGTATAGTCTCCTATAGACTGTGTTTTTCCATGTCTACATTACTAAGTCAACCCTATACCCTTATCTACCTCTTAAATTACATTATTAAGGCCTACGTACTTGGATTTCATTACCAAGGGGGAAACCAACTTGGTTTATTTTGTCAAGTATAAACATGTGGTTAATGGTATATATTGGCAAAGCACCTGACACCCTTATCACTATAAGATTTTGAAACTAAGGGGTAGGCCCCAATACCAAGCTAGTACCATTGCCAACACAGATCCCTTTCAGGCCAAACATCCTAAAACCATCCATAGATTGATTTTTAGATCCCTATTTTAATCTAACATCCATATGACACTTAAAATAACACTTTAAAATAATATAATAACATGTAAGATGACTACTTAGTTAACATTTACTTTTTAGTTGACTATTTGCTCTCTGATTATTGTGTGTTGTATTACAAAAACTTGCATTGGCCAGCATTGGTGAAAGGTTTTATGTTATGTGCCCCAATTTGATCACTCACATTGATCCAATTATTTGTGTACTTTCATTTCTTACTTCAATCATATTTCAAATCTTTCCCTATTTTAGCACATTGTCATTCTATCCAATAAAGTCTCATATAGACTGTGTTTTTTTCTATCTATAATACTAAGTCAACCCAGTCAACCCTATATCCTTATTTTCCTCTTAGTTTATAGTAATAATTCAGTTTTGTTGACCCTATATCCTTATCTTCATTTTATCTAGTAGTACACAATCAAATATATACTCTTCTCAACCCCCTTTTTAGTAGTACTTTATTGACCCAGTCAACCTTGATTATTGTCTTGCTCTTCTATCTAGTTGACTTAGTTCTCTATCTATAAAACTTGGTTCTTATCTCTCATCATTATTTATTAACATCCTTTTCATTATATCTAACATCATGAAATCCCCTATCATAATATTTTTGGACAACCTTAATCTATTTAGACACTATATGGGGTGTTATTTTATTCTTATACTTTCTTCCTCTTTTTAACCTTTGGGGCATCTTGAGATGCCCATAAACATATTACTTTAGCCTTTTGGGAATCTTAATATTCCCACCCACATGTTACTTTAGCCTTTTTGGAATATTTTGATGCCCATACCTATATCCTCCTAGTATTTAGGTCATCTTGCAATGCCCACTCTTATTCTCCATTACATGATACCAAACTAATTCAAATTCAATAAACCTTCCAAGAAACATAGGCTTGTATCTCACATTCTCATCTTTGATATAGATGTTAATTTAGATTCCTTCCCTTATTTTTATGAATTATATATGTTATCCTTCTAACACTTTTTGTAGGATACTTACATGTGTCTCACCCTCTACAGTAGTTACCTCTTTCTACAAACCTTAGACCTTTCCTTTGGTCTTTTGGTTTCCTTTTTTCTTCATGAGTTTCATTGTAAAACCATGGATATGACCCGATATTCCTCATGATTTCCCATTTCTTATCCTATTTCTTTTTTCACTATTTAAACTTATACTTTTTGGCACCCCTTGGGCTCCTCTTTTGTGAGTTTCGGTGTAAGACTAAGGATAAGACCTGGCCTTCCTCATAAATACCATATTTATCTTATTTATTTATTTATTCTTCCCATGCTTTTGGCACCCCTTGGGTCTTCTCTTTTATTAGTTTTAGTGTAATACCATGGATAGAACCTAACCTTCCTCATAGAATTACCATCTTTTCATTCAGTATTTCTTATCAAGAATGTGTTTTGCAATGGTTATAAGTTCTTAATCCTTTGTTCTCAACTTCAAATTTTTCTTCTTTTATAGATAAACTGTGCACAAACAAAATATGTTAGCATGTTTTCCTACATTTCCCTCATTTTTATGGTAAGGAATATAACATTCCTATCATTGTAACCCTTTTTCAACCTTTGTCACATTTTTTGTGATTTGAAATAATTCAAATTATTTCATGTCTTGCTCATCTTGACTTTTTTTCCTTTCGCATCACACTGGATAAAACAAGATCAAATTTAAGATATCACTTTTATTTCACCTAAATTTATGAGACTCTTAGACACCATGCTCTCTAATTTATCTCTCTTAGCAACCAAGTCCAAGGTATTCAAATTAAAGTCATATATAGTACCCATGTTTAGTCTTTTGAATCCATATGGAGGAGGAATAGAAAAATACATCAATAAATCTAAAATCCAAATCATTTGAGATAAAAAATAATGATATACAAAAGGCAACATACAAAATTCAAAAGTCAAAACCATACCAAAAGACATGATTACAAGAACATCTCCTATCTCCAATCAAAGCTCATACTCTACAGTTGGCCTCAAAATAGAGTTGAGGTCCATAGGGGTGTGGTAGGATAGTAGATTGGCATAAGATAATTCAACAAATCTTATGGTGTTACATACTTTCTCATGTAAGTACCAAATATTTGTAGTAGTTTGATGACTTTGTAAGGGGTCCTAAGGAATGGGGAACACATTGTGAGAAGGTAGGTCCATTTTAATTTTGATGTATTTAAGCTTCATGGGATGATCTACATACTTCATTTGTTGACCTATGACTTATTTGGCTAAGATAAGTTCCTTAGAGTCCTTAAGGTTGACAGTCCTCTTATTTTAATAAGCTTAATTTAAGTGTCTTGACTTTGATAGAGTTCCTCTACCTTAATTTTTCCTTCATTTTCCCCTCTACCCATTTCATTTCCCCCTTGATAGGCAAAGTGTGATTCTAAATCTATTTTCTCTTATTCCCTACTTCCTTCTTCTTCACATCTTAAAAACATGCTATAACTACCTTGTTTTAGTTTTATATATCTTTAAAATAAAACAATATGCTTGAATAATTATGGATTGCTTTCTTTACACCATGGCTTTACATTTATAAACTTGCCTTGATTTCTTTTACCATTTGTCATTGTTGTATTACCCTTTTTACAAACACTTGAGTTTGTTTCTACTTTCATGTACTTTTTCCATTATTGAGTGAGGTTGCCTTGTTCATTCTCACTCACTAATGTTTTTGTTCCCTTTTATGTAATTTTTCCATTGATGTTTTAGTAAGGATTGTTACTTCTCACTCATCAATGTTATTTTACCATTTTGCCTTCCCATCTTTGTTTAAAGATTTTTACTGCTTTTACATTGATGTTTGATTACCATCCTTTTTGACATGTATCTTTGGTTTGACTTGGTGAGATTTTATTTCTTACTTAAGGTTGATTTATCTGAGTTTTTTATTATTAGCCTTGAATTTTTAATTACCTAATTTACTCTAAAATTTTTGAATTGGTCATTTGGTCTAACATAACACTTATAACCCTAGCTTGCTAAATTTCTAAGTACGTCCCATCCACATAGCACCATTTATCTTGGATTTTCTATGTTTATTTGTTTTTTCTTTTTAGTTTTTTATCATTGGGTTTTTTGAAAGTAGTCTTTTCACCCTTCATGATCAAAACTACAAACACCATAGATAATCATCTAGTAATAAAGGTAAGTCAAGGTATGTATACATTTATTTATCAGTTATTTACATTTCAATCATTTAATTTAAGTTATTTTTACTTTAAAATATTGCAACTTTTTTAAGCTTCAGTGTTGTGTGTTGCTATGTTCTTTCTCAAAGCACCATCCCCTATTTCACCTAAGTGACACGTGATGAGCTTCAATTGGGGCATATGTATACACGTAATATTTTCAAATCTTATCAATTATTGATGTTTTTTATCTTTTAAGAACCCATCGAGTATCAATATTTTTGAGTGCATGCCCTAAGAAGTGTACTAGGAAAGGGGTGGGTAGACCATTGGTACTTCATATGATTTTTGTCCCTTATTACCACTTGATATCATTTTAACTAGTTCTTAAAACCATTCTCCTAAGCTTTACCTCCTATTTTTCACCCTCCTCTAGTCATTTGTCATATTCATTATCCATCTCCCTAACCTAAACCCCTTTTTTGGTAGTTTACATGACATAATTAGCCACATCAACCTTGTATTATTATTGAAAAATCTTACTAAGGACTAGGTTGTCCCATTGCCAACCTAGTTTATTTTTATCAATTATAATACTAGGTTGACTGGGTCGACCTTGTCAGCCTAAACTTTTAGAAGGGTTTAGAGTTAGATCTGACTATATAAACACATTCATTTTACCATTTATAAGAGATATCAAGAGTTAATTATTCATTTTCACTTATTTACATTCTAATCTTCCACCATTATACTTGAGGAGACTTATCTTAGGGTTTATACTTGGAGAAGAATCTTATCTTATGGAGAAGTCTTTGATGCATTAGCCTTTCTTAGTGATAATTAAAAACCATAATAACCTCTTGTGAAACACCTTTGGCCAAGGGAGAGATTGAGTCTTTACGGCTTCATCTTCAAGGTAAGTATCTCTAAATTTGCTCCTCTCTTTAGTATATAGAAGTAGCATAAGTAATGGCTTTTGAATATATTTCTCTCTCCATGCATTAGAGTTTTACCTATACATAGCTTAAATAGGATTCTCTAATGCATGTTTAATTTTAGTATTTATTACCCCCACTTTATGTCACAATATCTGGTGAGCACTAGATTAGACTTTAGTTTACTTGTTATTAGTTTAGTGAATATGAAAATATAGGACCTAGTTAGGGTTATTGCATAGTTTTTCTTTACTGGAAGTTTTGTAACGCTTCCTAGTGAATTTATTAAGGTAATATATCCATTGGATAGGTTTATCAGATTCATATTGGTCATGACCCTGATTATCTAATGTATCCCTAATCAGAACTATAAGTAGGATTTATCTTCTCCGAGCTAGGATTGATTTGTAGATCTAATGCATTTCCCATTTCATACACAATGATCCCTACACATAAATAATCAAAGATAGCTATAGTTCACATGTTCATAAATAATTATTACCTTAATAGGAAAGGCACCCAGTCTTCATCAATTAGACTCATGACTAAGCTAGTGTAGTTACCCCTTGTGGGTAACACCACAACTACTAGTTGGCCCAATTGTAATAAGGCACTACCAGGAGATTTCAAGGAGCACATCCAAAAAGGTAAGTATATTCATTTAAAATTTTAATTTTAAACATAAAAGTAAATTTTTATGCCAAAATTATATTTGAATATAAATTGTAAACAAGACCCTTTTATTGACCTATAAAAGTGCAACTAAGGCCTCAAATATATAATATCATTTTAAGGCCCAAAACACAAAGTAAGCTTATAATAAAATTTTTAAGATAATATAATTAATTATATCCACTAATTTACTTAGAATGGGAGAGATAAACTTATACAAATTTCTCATGACCAATGATGTTTTAAATAGCTACAACACATACCAACTATAAGTTAAACAAACCAAGTGCAAAAACTCCATTATTTTAACTATGAAAAGAGAGATGAATTTTTATAAACATTAGAACATATTCTCTCAACTAGAATTATATTTTTAAGGAGTATGAATAATTTTATTATGAATAAACCAAAAAAAATTAGCATTCTAAAGTGAATCTAACAGGCTTAAACTAGCTCTAATTATTTCTCATACTCTGATGATGGTTCATGGAGTGTGAACCAAAATGTCGGTCATAAAACTACAGCACAGTTTTTTCAAAAAAATCACTAACTAATCAATGGACTGTGGAAATACTATCTCACTTATAACTCTACATAGTTCTTTAAAAAATAGGTTTGGAAACTACTTTACTAAAAATGGTAAAGTTATGAATTAAATTTATTTGATTATTATATTGATGATTTTAATCTATAAAATATTGGTTAATTTTATTTTATTTTTAAATCTATTTCTTTACATTTTATTTTCATTGATTATAAATCGACTTTAGAAACAAAAAGAAGGTGACAAGATTTTATCTCTACAATTATCTTCTAAAATTAATTTAAAATGATAATTCTTGATGAGAATAAAAACTTTCTAATTACTAATTCAATATTTTATATCTAAAAATAATTATGTCTTTGTCTTAGATTTTATAAATTTATAATTTAAGTATTTATTTTGTTTTGGTTCCAACCCAATTTTGAAAGGGTTGAGAAATGATGATAATCTAGAAATTAATTTATTTAAATTAAATTTAAATGTCTAATCTACTTTGAATAAAAAGGGATTATAATACTATGGTCACTTATTGGAGAAATTTCACTCCTTTATCCATTATAAACATGACATAAGTGTCTTTCACATGGGATTAAATGGCAACCCTTAAAAAATTAGATGAAAAGGGTTTGATTTTAAAAGTGTTAGGAATTTATTTCCAAGGTGACTTAGTCATTTCAGATATAATTAAAATAATGTCAAAATATTATTCATTTGACCTAAATGGTGATAGGTGAAATCCCCACCATAAGATTGGGTGATAGTTTACTATTAGATCTAGGGTTTCAAAGTTGTCATAATCTTCTTTATGGTAAGATAAAAGGTCAAACTCTTTTTGCCATTTTTTCTCTTTCATTTTATAAGTTGGAGGAATTTGGATGAAGAGGCTCAAGGATGAAGATAACAATTAAATAACTCATTTTCATTATGAGTGTATATAATCATTATATATACCACATTTGAATCTATAAATTTCTTTTTATTTATACACCATTTTAATATACTAAATCCTTTTTTAGTATAAATACACATACATACATAATATATATATTTATATATGTATAAGTGTATATATTTATTTATTTATATGATAAAATGAAATTTAACTTTAACATATATATATATATATATATATATATATATATATATATATATATATATATATATATATATATATATATATATATATATTCTTTTTTTAAATAAAAGGGTTGGGTGATAGCCTATAAAACTATTGCCCCCACCTTTGGGAATGGTTGGCTACCCATCCATCATCCCATCTCATAGTATATGGTGGAGAGGGGGCTGATGTGGTTGATTCCTCTAGGTTGTTGTAACAATAGTTAAGGGATGGTTGTGTCATCCCCTCTCCTTGTCATTTGGGAAAGGTATGGTGGGGAGGATGTCATCCCCTGACCTCAAACTATTTTATTATTTTTTTTTAAATAAAATTTTTATTTTTTTATTTTTTTTTAATCCTCCTTTTTTTTAATACTCTTGTATTTAATTCAAATATATTTTTATTTATTTATGATTAATAATAATAATAATTATTATTATTATTATTATTATTATTATTATTATTATTATTATTATTATTATTATTGGTGGTGGTGGTGGTGGTGATCTCATTCTAATCATTAATTATTATTAAACAACTCTATATATAAGTCTAAATAAACCATTTTCAAGTTGTAAAATGATATAAAACATATTAGTTTACACTATAATTTATAATAACTTTAAAATAGGTAAACTTCATTTTATATTTTAATTCTTATGTCCCAAGGGAGAGATTGGAAGGAAAGGTGGGAGATCTTTATCACAAGTAAATTTTAATATAAAATGTTTCCTTATTACAAAATATTATAGGGAAAGAGATCAATTATTCTAAAAAAATAGTGTCTACATTTCCTTTGAAATATAACTAAGTTTAATTTTGTGATTTAGGAATTTGACTCAAGAGAGGATGGTTATTATGGTATTAGTTTTGAAATGAAAACAAAATGAAATAAACACACTAACTAGCATAACATTTCTAGGCCTAGACACTAGGGAGAGCTTAGTTAACAAAAACAAATGACAAAAACAACTAAAAAGTAAGGAATAAAACACAAGAATTATTTCACCTTCCTTAAATGCTCCAAATGCCTTTTGTAGTAGTGGCTTGCTCAGCTTGTGCTCATGAAGTCCTTGGCAATGGAAGCTTGGCTACCTCCATCTCTCCTTGGCAACTATGGTTTGTGGCTTGGCTTGGCTTGAAATCAATTTGGCATGGTAACACTAGTTTTTTGAAGCTTTGTAATCAATTCTGCATTATAACTTTGCATAATCATGTGTTATAAATGATGTGGTAAGGCCTCCTATTTATAGATTTTTGCAAATGTCTAGAATCAACCTAAACTGCTCATCTCAAGATTGAGATGTGTGGTTGAGGATTAATTCAATTTTTAGAATTAATTTTTTTAATTATACTCATCATGACATTAAAAAAAGGGAAATTAAGAGGCATGGAGGGCATCATGGAAGGCATTGATGAGGCATGGAGGGCATGAATCCTGATATTTATGGCAGTTATGGCTTAGGGATGTCTTCCTAAGAAATGAGGTTACCTGATGATGTAGATATTCAATATTTATTCTTAAAAATAAGTTTTTAACAAGTTTCCATGGAATTATTAATTATGCCTTGTTTTAGGTTAATTAGCTCTTAAGCATGATTAAGTACTTTGTGCACAAATTACTCAAATAATGAAGGCACCTGTCTTGTGCAAGAGATTTGATAGGAAAGATCAATCCAAAGCACCCAAGTGCAAAATTGGCATTTTGACTCGAAATGATTTGACTAAAGTTAGCTGGCCCATAAATTACATTGCCCCATTTAGGGATACCCTGACCAAAATTGACACTTGAATATGTCAGTTTTACATCATTTAGCATGCTTTAGTGTTTTTAGGCCAAATTATACATTTTGGATAGAAATTGGCCAAAAGCTTGATTAGAGGTTATTGGTGGCTAGATTTAGGTTTCTATAGTTTGCCCCTATTTGGGAAGGCATTGCAAGCTATAAGCATAGTAATGTCTTCTCAAAGAATGAAAAGCTCCTATATGCCTACCACTGCATTAATGATAAACTAATTATATGATGACCTCTCAAGGGAATGGTTGGCATAAGTAGGTTGGTAAACGGTCCCTTGAAAATAAAGAAGTGAAATGAGGGGGCCAAAGAAAGGAAAGATGATGAGGTGAAAGCAAAATGATATTGAAAAAGTAGTAAAAATAATTAAGAATGCAAATGGGATGGTGCATAACAGTTTGCCTAAAGGTGGTTATAAACATTATACCTTGATAGTGGCAATGTGGTATGATAACATAATGATTTACTCAAAGGTGGTTATAATAATTGAGAAGATGGAACTACCCCAATTAGGACAAACAAACAAGATAACAATGTGCTCCTATATGGGTAAAAAATGTAAAGTGGTGATAACATAATGATTTTCCCAAAGGCAGCTATAATCATTGAGAAATGCAGGTGAGATGGTGTGCAATGATTTGCCCATAGGTAGTTATAATCATTCGACCCCAATTATGAAAAACATGATAAACTCGGTCTAGAATGATGATAAAATAACATAGAGGGTAATGATAAATTGGAACAACCTACTAGTAGGGAGATACTCATCCAAACTAATAAAGGTTGAAATTATTTTGTGGTTAATTACTCTATTTGGGATATGATTGGGAGTGAGTGAATCAAGATGTCAGTGTTGAAGAGTTACCACCATTGCTAAATAGACTTCCTAAAGCTAAGGTTTGTTGTATCACATGTCAGTAGGCATCATGGTATAACATCATGAGGGCTTGGTCGAAATATACATAAGGATTGACACCCATAATTTAATACTCAATAAAAAATAATGCACCAATGATAGAAACCATGATAACAATGTAAGCATATGAATATAGATGGATTCAAGTGTAAGTGTGGGCAAGGAATCACCCAATGAACACACATAAACTAAATCAAGGCAATAATTTTGAAAGCAAACAAATAAGAAGATAAACAAAACAAACAATGAAATAGAAACCCTACGAATATTGTCCCTAAAAAATAGGTGACAACTTAACAAATGAACAAAATGGGGGAATGGAATAAAAATAAGGGGGTGGCCAAGTTGTCTCCATATGCACTAGACAAGTGGATGTTGCCTACATAGTTCTATGAATATAATATCCAATAAAAAAACTTCAAACTAAATGTAGTTCTCCTAGGGAATGGGAAGAATGTGATAACTGAAAAAAATAAATAGAATGGAGGTGATAGAAGAATAGGAATGGTTTTGAAAAAAGGAAAATGCATGAGATAAAAAGGACAAAAAGGATGGAGAAACTAAATGATAAGTAATTGTATTGTAACTTATGAAGGGTTCATAGAATCCTTAAGGCAAAGAAGTGGTTAATGTTTTGTTTTTTTTTGAATGATTTTTCAAATGTTTTGGAATTGTTTTGGAGGATCTCAACTCAATCGATAAGATGAGACACTAAATGTTTCAAGCTCATAAAATGGTGAGAGTGTTTAAACTTAGGTTGCTCACAAAATGGTAAGAGCATTCAAACTTAGGTTGCTCACAAAACAGTGAGAGCATGGTGTAAATGGTGACTGATCTGACCTCAATAAGTATCAAGAACTACCTACATAGTCCCAGAGTAGGACTTTAAGTCACTGTAGTTCTACCCTTACAGCAGAAGAATTTGACTAGTGTAGCATTTAATTCAAACAAAATAGGCATAGTTGGTAAAAAGGCATAATATGACATAAGAAGTGGTAAATTAGTATGTAAAGATTAATGTTGCCCCTAGTTTTCCCATAGGTGGTTATAAATAAGACACAATGGCATAGATCAATGGTACTAATTTTCCCAAAGGTGGTTATAATTAGTAGCAAGACCGGTGGTAAGAAAATAATAAAAAATGAAGGATGCAACTGCCAAAACTTCTATCACACTATCTCGAAATACAATCTCTATTTGAAGTACTTGAATCAACTGATGAAACTGATCAAATTCTTTGATCTTGAAAATGTGTAATGAATGGAAAAAAATCAATGTCAATCAGGCTAGGTTTTAGAACACACTGGGTTGATAGAATAGAATTGAAAACTAGATACAGCAAAGAGATAGACAAAGATGGTATTTATACAAAAAAGAATAGTGATAAAATAGCATAACTGTAATGGTCTTTAAAGATAATACACCTTAGCATTCAAGCATAGTACCACTTGAGATGAATAATATTCATTGGTTCTAGAAGTTCATCTCTATATGGTGTGGTGAGCCTATATGCTCTTGATCTATAATCTATAGTAATGATAAAAGGCCCTATGTAGTTTGGTTTGAATTTCCCTTTATGCTTCTTCTCAATTGTGGTATTCTTTTGGTTTTCTTTAAGAACAAGATCACCAAGTTTAAATGCTCTATACTTAACACACCAATTATAGTGGATTTTGAGTTAGTTATGATATGCTTGAAGATTCTTGAGCATGGCTATGTATTCCTCATCAAGTAGGTCTAGCTCTTGTAGGCAAGCTACTCAATAGTCATGATCATCTAGGACATGCTTGAAAGAGATGCGTAGT
This sequence comes from Torreya grandis, assembly GCA_037957365.1. NCBI lineage: Eukaryota > Viridiplantae > Streptophyta > Pinopsida > Cupressales > Taxaceae > Torreya > Torreya grandis. Next base: position 2,553,899 of record JARHVA010000381.1, on the reverse strand, counting down.
GAAGGTAAATCAACCTCAATGGGAAGGATGGCTTCAATACCATAAACAAGTGAGTATGGAGTGGCTCCTATGGGGGTACGATGATTGGTATGATATGCCCAGAGGGTAGGAAATATCTATAAGTGATAATCATGACTAACATTATTGATAATATTTTTGAGGATATTGAAAATGGTTTTATTGGATGCCTCAGCCTAGTCATTACCTTGAGGGTAATATACTGTAAAAAATGTTACATGATGCTATATTCAGTACATCGCTGATTGACATCCTTGTTCTTGAATGATCCTTTATTATCAGATATAATGTTAGAGGGGATATCATAGCGAAAAATGAGATGGTTGAAAATGAATTTGGAAATTTTATTTTCAATCACGTGAGGGGTATAGCTTTGACCCACTTAGTGAAATACTTGATGGTGATAAGCATATGTTTATGGTCTTTAGATGAAGTGGGGTTAATCTTCCTAATGAGGTCAAGTCCTTGTGTAAAAAATGGCCATGGTGTCAACATTGGTTTTCAGAGTTTTTACTAGGATATGAATCATATTAGCATACCGTTGACATTTGTCACACTTTTTTACATATGTAGTGGCATTTGTGTCCATTGTGGGCCAATAATAACTAGTACGTAAGAGATTTTTAGATAGGAATACCCCACTAGAATGAGCACCACATACTCCTTCATGAATTTCTCTTAACATTAGTGCAAACTCTACTAAAGTTAAACAATGAAGTAGAGTTCCATCAAAACTATGATGATAAAGGGTTGATCCAAGTAGAGTATAATGAGTGTAATGAAGAATAAAGGATTTAGTTTATTTTTTAGATAGGTTAGGTGATAGAACATGGTCATGAAGGAGTTATAAATATTTGAGTACCAAATAGAATTAGGACCAGCAATATCACAAATCATGGTAATGGTTAAAGGTTCATGAGCTGGTACTAAAAAATTCTTGATGAGAAACTAATACTCTCTATCTTTATCTATTTGTCTAATTAGAGATCCAATATTAGCCATGACATCTACAATTATATTACTATCCCTTGGTATGTGCTCAAAATGAATATTGGTAATTTTTTGCTTAAGAGTGTTGACCATGGCTTTATATGGAACCAACTTATCATCTTTGATCTGAAAATGATTTATGACTTGATTAATGAGATATCTTCCAATGCACTACTTGTCAAAGTCCTACAATAAGTGCTTCATACTCCACCAAGTTGTTTGTACAAGGAAAGCTGATTCTAAATGATTTAGGGATTAGAACCCCCTATAGTGTAATAAATAATAAACATGCCCTCAATCCATGCATAGTAAATGAACCATCAAAATATAGCTTCTAAGGATGCTCCTCGAGGGGTGTGTCAATGATGATCATGATGGATTCATCAAAAAATTGAAACATGAGTGGTTTTGTTTGTGAGAGGTGCTTCAACAAGTTGATTTGTAAGAAATTGTCTCTTGATTACCTTCTGATTGACATACTCTATGTCAAACTCATTGAGAAGCATGATCCATTTATCCATTCTACCTTGATAATCTATTTTAGATAGTATATACTTGAGTAGATATATTTTTGAAATGACCATGGTCTTATTATTCAACATGTAATGGTAAAGTTTTTGAGCTACAAAGACCATGGTTAGACAAGCTTTTTCAATAGGTGCATAGTTGTGTTCATATGTAACCAAGGTATGACTAAGATAGTATACAACATGTTCTTTTCCATTGTCATCATCTTGAGCCAAGAGTGCCCCCAGAGCATGATCAGTAAATAATAGGTATAACAAGAATGGATTTCCTGGCATAGAAGGTAATAAAATAGGTAGATTAACATTATAGTCTTTGAGTTGTTGAAAAACTATTTGGTAGTGATTAGCCTAGTGAAATGAAACTTATTTATTTAAAAGGTGTGGAAATGGATGGAACTTGTCTGATAGCTAAGAGATGAAGCATTGGATTGACTAGATCTTACCCTATAAACTATAGAGTTGCTTTAAATTTGTTAGTGGTAGCATCTCAGTTATAGCATGGACCTTAGCCAGATCAACTTTAATACATCTATGAGACACGATGAAGCCAAGTAGTTTGCCTAAAGTTACACTGAACACACATTTATTTGGATGGAGTCTCAATTTTTACTCTCTTAATCTTTCAAATATCTTACGCAGGACTCTTGGATGGTTGACCCTAGTTTTGGATTTTTGTAATATGTCATCGGCATAGTCTTTAACCATATCATGGAATATGATAGTCATGGCCCTTTGATATGTATCTATAGCTTTCTTAAGGCCAAATAGCATTACATGATAATAAAATGTTCCCCATGGAGTGGTGAACATTGTTTTATGTTGGTCTTTTGGTGCTATTCTGATCTAGTTGTATCCTAAAAATCTATCTATGAGTAAAAACATTTCATAACTAGCCATGGATTCAATGATCATGTAATATTAGGCAAGGAAAAATCATCCTTAGGGAAAGCTTTGTTGATGTCTCTAAAATCAGTACAAATTATGATCCCTTCAGGCTTTTTACTAATAGGTACCATATTATAAATCCATTTTGAGTAATTAATGGATTGGATACATCTTACTTCTAAGAGTTTTTCCAACTCTTTCTTTATCAATACAGCAATGTGAGGATGCATATTACATAAATTTTATTATACTGGTTTGGCATCAAGATTAACCACAAGGTGGTGCAGAACCAAGGCAAGGTCTAAACTTGGTATGTTAGAATAGGCCCATGCAAAGATATCTATAAATTCTCTCAACAGAGTAAGAAAGACATCACATTCCTCTGTAGTGAGAAATGCTTCTAATTTTATCCATTTCAAGTTTGATGGAGTCTTAATGTTTACCTCTATTATATCTTCGACTATAAGGGTCAAACTATCTTCTAAGATAGTAGGCAATGACTTGAACTATTGGATTATGTCAGGGTCCTTTGTTATAACTTGCTCTTCAACTTCTCCTGTGCATGATGAATCTAAGTCCCCTAATGGGAGATCTGGCCATGTGACAAAAATAGTCAAAAATTCTTGAAGAATTTAATCAAATACTTGTTTTTTCTCAAATCTAAACTCAAATCCACATGCAAGTTCCTTGTTGGTACTCTCTTGGTCTAAATTTGAAGAAGAATAAACACCCCCATTTGATGGCACCTGAAATAGATTTTCACCACTAGACTAGCCTTTATCTTTACTTTTTCCCAGGTCAGAAAGCACCTCAAAGTGGTTTCCACTTTGGGACCTCAATTTTTAACTTTTTTTTTTTTGGGTAAGGGTGTTTACTCACTCTCTAAAATAGGCTACAAAATCCAATATGATTGAGAATCCTAATTTGTGATCTCCCAACAGAACATTGTCTCTAAGCCCTAAAAAGCCATAGAATGCCTCATCATTTTGGAACTCATTAGTAAGTATATTATATTCTTGTTGGCCCCATTCTATCAGTTGGGGATATAATGGAAAAGGGTTGTGATGAATGGCCAAGGTAGGGGTATAAATGGCATTGTTATCAAATAGGTTGGTGTCATTTAAGTTATCAAAGGTGAGGCTATGATCAGACTCTGCTTCACTATCTGCATCATCATCACTAGTCATTGGTGATGAAGTTTGAATAAGATATGTGGGGTCACCCCCATGTAGTTTAAATCCAAGTCCATAAGGTCTTTCATACTTAGTCATGAAAATTGGCTCAATGGTTCCTTGTTGATTCAGTCTAAAGCCTCTCCTTTCATAATTGTGATGCTCTATGATCCTATTGGGAATAGGATATTTTACATTTTTATAACAATCAGCTTGGTTTTCATTGTATAACCATTATTCATCCCCTTCAAGAGGGTCAGGTTCTAGGCCAGATGCTGGTACAAATGTGACAGGTCTCTTATCTTTATTACTTTGTTGTCAATGCATATATGGGGTGACTTTGGGTCACCCAAAGGTTTTTAGATTCTAAGGAAGATTGGAAATATGAAATGTATCATGGGTCACATACTCTCTTGGTCCATTATCCAAAATGGTGAAATGATTGGAAGCTTCAAGAGGCAGCATGTGGGAAAGGGAATCTAAGGATTAAGATCTATGCAATTATCTAGTTAAGAATCAATAATTATAGCCTTTCCTTTATCCTACTTAGAACTTGGATTCATGTCATACTAATAATTGTAGCTTTTGAATTTATCCTTGATATGTTTGTAGTGTTCATATGGGTGTAAATCTCCTATAATATTCACTTTCATCCCTGAGTGGTAAAATTTGATAGATTGGTGTAGCATTGATGGGACTGCATGAATCTCATGTAACCAAGGCCTACCTAGAAGCATATTATATGATAATTCAAGATCAAGCACATGGCAAAGTGTATCATGGGTCAAAGTCCCAATGATAACTAGAAAACTAATGGTGCCTTGTGATTCTCTTTCTTGATTATCATAGGCTTTGATGGTTATTATTTTTGGTTGAAGATCTATCATTATGTACCAAAGAAACTTGATGAGCTTTAGAGACAATATGTTGAGGTCAGATCCATTGTCTATAAGGACATGTTTCACTTTATGACATCTAATATAAACTTCTATGTATAATGGATTATTATGGAGTGGACCAAGGGAAGACATATCACTTTGGTTGAATATGACTTGTTGGGTTGGAGTTAGGTGTCCAACCAAAGCTTAAAATTTATCAGGGGATATGTCACTAGCAATAGTGGATTGGGTCAAAAACTCACTCAAGATGTTCTTATGGATTATTAATGTTTACAAAAAATCTAAGATAGAAATTTGTGTTGGTGTCATCTATAATTATTCCACAATATCAAACTTCATACCTTGGTCAATAGGAATGGTTTATTCTAAGGCTAAACGATTGGTTGGATGATAAGCAAAGTGGTGGATGGTTGTGGGCCTAGGATGGTAATCTTTGGTTGTCAATTTGTGATTACACAATTGGAATTAAATACTAGACTATATTGTTAATCAATGTTGGGAATGGTGTGGGACCAAATAGGACAACTCTCGATTGCTGATGCACTTGCATGTGGTCACATGGCAAGGATGGGTTGTCGATATAAGGTCCAAAGGGGGAAGTCCTAGTTTTTTAGTTTGCCTATATGCATTCCCAAGTCAAATAAGGATTATCCATGTAATTTGGTTGAATGTTATTATTTAGGAATGGTCTAGGCTAATTAGTGCTTGGTCTAGGATTAATAGAGATAGTATTAACACTACCCCTATAATATGACCTATAACCCTATTATAGTCATGTGTAACTACATGTTATGTTTGTTGGTTATTACCATTCTAACCTTGGTTTTGTCTATTTTTCTATCATTTTGAGTTATTCTATTGATTTTATTGATTTTACTAGTTTGGCCTTTGATTTTGATACTATTGATTTTGTTGCTGCACTAGCCGTTGTTGTTGTTGATTATTTTACTGTTGTTGATTGTTATGTCAGGGAAAGGGGTTTTGATAAATCCCAAGAGTTTGATTGGAAGTGGAAGCACCATTATCCAATGTTATCTCACCATTATCCAACATATTCTTAATTAAATGCTTGATTTGGACACATCTTTGTAGATTGTGCCCATTGACCTGATGATAGTCACAAAATTCATTTATATGGTACCAATCAAGATAAGGAATGCCTTACAAATAATGATCTGGTATAGGCCAACTAATCAGATTGGTGGTAGAAATCTTGAAAAATATAGACTCAATAGGTTTTCCTAGGTCACTAAAGATATGATGTGCAGGCATGGTTCTCTTAGGAAGAGGGGTTTGCAATGGTAACGACTATTGTATTTGTTGTGTAGGTCTTGATTATTATGCTTGAGGTATTGGTTGGAGAGGTTTCTAGGTAGGAATAAGTTGAAAAGGTGATGTAGATGATGTTTTCACCATTTTTACATGATACGATTCAGTTACTCCATTGCCCACAAGATTCCTATTGTGTTTGAATTGCTTCGATCTTTCATAGTTATTGGCCTATGTCAGTTGTGATACTAGTGCTTGAATGGGATGTTGATGTTGGTCATTTTCCTAATTGGTTCCTTGATTTTGATTAGTTGAATTAAGCTTGATAACTCTTTTATTGATGAGTTCCCACTTGATCAACAAACCTTTATCAATGATCTCTTTGAACGTATGTGCACATTGTAGTTCTAAATGATAAGCTATCTCACTATGAAAATTTTTGGTAAACATAGTGGCTAATTGTTTATCTAGTAAACTATGGGTGAAATAGTTTTCAAGGGCTCTCCATCACTGTAAATAACTTGTAAAACTCTCACCAACTTTTTACTTTGCTTGCATTAAGTTTACTAATGAAATATCATGCTTGAGATTATAGGAAAAGTGTTGTACAAACTTATCAAAAAGATCATCAAAATCTATTACTAAATTTTTGGGAAACTTTAAAAACCACTCCAAGGATTGTCCATCCAAGCTCCTTGGAAACAATAGCAAAAGGTATATGTCATTATATGCCACCGGTTAACATGTGATAAAGAATTCAGTCAAATGAGCATTAGCATCACCTTTCCCTATGTATTTGTCAAATTTAAATGGTTCATATCTTGGAGGAAATGGTATCTATAAATACTCCATGTTGAATGGATAGGAACATATGTCATCTAATTTTAACTTTTTAGTTTGTTTACCAGCTTGAATGACAATAATTGCATCCTTCATTTGTTACAATTCTTGGGATATGAAACTAGAAGAAACATTGGTTTGAGGGAGAATATGGGTTTGGGAGGTCACAAGTAAGACACTTTGACCAGGGTATGATGGAGATACCTATTGGGGTATATTGGTTTGGTTGGGGAATGGACCAAGAATGCAGATACGTGGATTAGGATGTACTTAAAATTACACACTTGGTTGTGTGATATTCTAGTTTGGGTTAGCAATAAAGGTTTGACTTGGAGGATTCTATAGCTGGGATGGAGGGATATAACTATATTGTGCCTATTGTGGTTGAAAAGACATGATATCGACTAATCAAACCTTATTGTTTAGTGGAAACTTGTGGCACAAGACCCTATCTGTATATTTATAACATATTTTGAACCAACAAGTTGTCTAGTAGGTACTTGAGAAATATGGGGACCTCCTTGTTTCATGAATCCCTATGATGAAGTGAAAGTAGGTTCTAGATTTAGCATCTATTATTGACCAATATTTGCATGTTGTTGACTAGTCATTGATTGGTTTTGAATTGTCATATTAGTCTATGATTGAAGAGGTATGTTCATTGTTACCGGTGAGGTAAAACATTTGTTTCCCTTGATTGAGGTGGCAATTTATATGTCTATTGTTGCATTGATACACTAGATTATGTCTATTTTTATGAAATACTACTCATCACTTGTTGAGGAGGAGGACTCACCACATTATATCATGGAGACATGACATTGGTCATTGTTTGATTACCTAATCCCATAGGTTGTAAACTTGAGGAAGAAACTGGTTGAGGTTGGGGTGTAGAAAATCCTATTCCCTGGTATGATGATTTATTCATAGGATTGACTATAGGCATATGTTGTTGGCTAGTTATTTGTGTGTTAGTATCATTTTGATCAAGTCTGGATGTTGTTTGTACATTGTCTACTGCATTTGGCTCACTATTTTATGTAGAGACTGAAGACATTTCTTTAATAACGGGCATATACATCATGTTATCTATTGAAGTGGTTTGTATAAAAAAGTTGGAATTCAGATTTTCTTGCCCAGTTAACTCTATCAACACTCCTATTGAAGAAACTAGGTCAATAAGAGGATTACTTACCATGTTCATATGATTGAAATCATGTGCTAGATTCAGGTATGTTTGATGTGTTTTTTTTATTTGGTTAAAGTGATCTTCCATGATGTTTTTCCTTGATTATATATATTAGGATCTTGGTACGTTGTTTGGACTAGAGCCATAGGATTGCTAGAATAAGATTGTTGATTGTAAATGATATTGTGGGGCTCCCTTACTAGACTTGGTAAATTTTCATGGAGAAATTTTGATAGAAACTTGGCCCTTACCTCTATGGCTCTAACCAAAATCTCATCTTTGCTCTCTAATAAATATTGTTAAAAATAAAAATGGATCATACATGGAAGTCGTATATGACTGTTGAAGAATTGGCTCATCCACTGTGGGTATTGTAGCTAGGTATTGCATGGTTTGTTCTTGGTCTTTTTTGGAATATTGTGGTGTATTAACAAGATAGTTAGCCAATGGATCTTGGTTTTATGCCCCTGATTGAGTATTATAAGAGGGATAAGAATCCATTTCATAAGAGATATTATCTGCATAGGGGTCTTGCACCATTTCTTCTTGTGTTACCATATTACTAATCTTCAGATTGTACATGAGTCCACTAAGAGTGTAGGAATTCATGTTGGGATCCATATTCAATGTTTCATGATAAAAGATCAACGAGTTCTTCAAACTCTAAAAAAGACAATATCTAAAATAGATGATGTTCCAACTTGGTCTAGATTTTTCAAAAGGATCAAAAGGTTTATACAAAGATTTGTGAGGAAACAAGATAGAATGAAGTATATAACATTTCACTATTCACACAAAGATAAATAAGTAAATGGACCAAAAATCAAAATGCCAAACTCTAAGGTTGAATTGTTTCAAATTAGTCTAATCTATGAATTTAAAAGTTGCTAGGTCTTTTGGCCAACTGTGGTGTCAAAATCTAGGCTCAAATAAGGCATGTGCTAGAACTCTTGTCCAAATGGCATCAAAATTAAGACTTTGAAATAGATGAAAGTTTTAATCTAATAGATTTGAAACACTTCTAACAAACACTAGGCATTTGATTCTTGGACATGAACTTGATCATCTAGGTATAAGGTATGACACAAAAGTCACTTTTTAGAAATAGTTTATTTTCTCATAAAAAATGGTATAAAACTTGGTTTTTTTGACAAAAAGCTATACAAAGTTGAACAGTATAACTATTTTAGACAAAAGATCACAAAAGTACACTTGGATTGGTCTACAAATGTAGGAATAAATTTGGAACCTTATGCAAGAGAGTCTATGAAATAACATTCAAAATGTTTTAGGTAGCGTAACAATGCTATACTACATAAAAGGTGTAATAAAAAGGTTTGTTTCAAAAACTCTCTAAGGCAAAGACATTTTTCCATAATTTTGATAGCATAACACTACTTTTCTTGATTCAAAATACTATGGTGCATAAACTCAAAGTGAAAGTGTTTAGCACAAAATGGCTTAAGTCTATCAAGTGATGATAAAGAGTATGAGTCTTAAACAACCTTCAACCCAAATTAGAAATTAAATCTAAGTTCCCTCAAGTTTAGTGCAAATTGTGAACCCACTTAACACGTCAACCCTATGAACTTGTAAAGGTTCAATTCTGAATTTAGATTATAAGTGAAGGACTTAAACAACTTTGGTAAAGGTATAGACTCAATTGAGAAGCATAATTACACCAAAGTGGATGATATGACTCTCAAAATTTTGATAAACTTTGAACAATGCAAATTGATGATCTCACATGGGCAGAATAATGCCTCTTTGTTCAAAGAAAAATTTGGACTATATTTTTGGTTTGGATTGTTTGTTTACACCAAATTTTGACTTCAAACAAGACTTTAATCTAAAACAAGACCAACTAATTAATTGCTCTTAGATCCTAAACTGGTAAGGTTGTTTGGTATTTTTGGAATCCATTAATATACATCATTTGAGAGGATTTTAAGTGTTCATCCAAAAGTAAATGTGCATTATATAGTAGGGTTTTTACACCCCCCCTTCTCTCAAATGACATTACTATGATATGGACATTGAGGTACACCTTGCACCAACAATAGTTATGTGACAAGTGGGGATTTGCCTATGATCTAATAAGTTTTCAAATGATTCTAGCAGAATCAAATGCATTATGACTTTCATGTCAAACAATATAAAAGAAAAGCATTATTTTAGGGTCTGTATCACTTGGCTTGTTACAAAAAGGTCTAATCCTTTTTACAACCACTACATCATATTGTTTGCTCAGTGTAGTGTGATGTCCAAAGTGCTACTACATCCCATGTGCAACTCTAATTAGGATCCAAATGAAGTCAATGTTGTGAGGTGAAACCTTGGGTCAAATCTTTGCTAAAAAACTCATGGGAAGAGATGAAGTCCCCCTCGCAAGAAATTTTGCATAAAAATAAAGAAATCACGAAAGTATAAAGACTTTATGATCATTTTTAAGGTCAACCAAATTTTGACGAGTTTTTGGGAAGTGCTTTAGATGACTTTATTTCTAAGCCTTGCACTAGGATATTTGCAATAGGAATGGCACTTTTGATTCCAAGGGCTCCTTAAAGGGGACAAATGGAAGAGCATACACACAACATTCCTTTTTTGGACAAATTAAATTTATTTAAAAAACTATTGCAAACAAAAATTGACAAGTGTGTTTAATTTTAATCTCAAATGAAAGATTTGGTGGTGTTTATTTGACCCCTTGGTCTTAGTTGCAAACTTTGAAAACATTCACCAAAAACATCTAAATTCTTTGTTAAACACCAAAAGAAGGTTCCTAATTGATTTTTAAGCATGCAAAAGGTGATTTAAACATGTCTTTATCAAATTTCAAGCCTGGTCCTATAGCAAAAATGTTATCATGTACTTTATCTTTAAAGCTCTTTTTGGTATGAAATAATGAACTTTGGAAAAATAGCTCTCGAGTCTATGTTTTAAGAAAAACATAGTGACTGATATCATTTTATATAACCAACGATAGTGACATTTTCTAAAGGATGTTGGTTATCTAACTGACATCAGTTATACCAATGTGACTGATGATAGGTATATAACCGATGTCAATTTTTCTAACTGATGTCAGTTAAGATATTCAACTGATATTGATCTTACTTGCTGACATTAGTTATTGTGTAAAAACCATGGTAAACAAAAACAACAAAATAAAGTTATAAAATCAATTTGTAAGAGTTTTAAAGGTTTAAATAAATATTTTAATGTTTAAAAATGATATTCTTTAGGTGTGAGATGTGTCTAGTACTAGGTGTGCCATAATGTGATCTAGGAATTTGACTCAAGAGAGGATGCTTAGTATGGTGTTAGTTCTGAAATAAAAACAAAATGAAAGAAACACACTAAGTAGCATAACATCTCTAGGCCTAGACACTAAGGATACATTAGTTAACAAAAACAAATGTAAGGAATAAAACACGAGAATTCCTTCACCTTCCTTAGATGCTCCAAATACCTTTTGTAGTAGTGGCTTACTCGGCTTGTACTCATGAAATCTTTGGCAATGGAAGCTTGGCTACCTTCAGCTCTCCTTGACACCTTTGGCTTGTGGCTTGGCTTGGATTGAAATTAATTTGGCATGGTAACACTATTTTTTTGAATCTTTGTAATCAATTTTTCATTTTTAACTTTCCATAATCATGTGTTAGAAATGATGTGGTAAGGCCTCCTATTTATAGATTTTTGCAAATGTCTAGAATCAACTTGAACCATCCATCTCAATATTAAGATGTGTGGTTGAGGATTAATTTAATTTTTTTAATTAAATTTTTAATTATCCTCATCATGACATTGGAAAAATTGGAAATTAAAAGGCATGGAAGGCATTGATGAGGCATGGAGGGCATGAATCTTGATATTTATGGCATTTATAGCCTAGGGATGTCTTCCCAAGAAATGAGGTCACCTGATGATGAAAATATTCAATATTCATTTCCAAAAATAATTTTTTAACAAGTTTCCATAGAATTATTAATTAAGACATGATTTGGGTTAATTAGCTCTTAAGCATGATTAAGCACTTTGTGCACAAATTACTCAAATTGATCAAAATGTCTTGTTATTGGTCCAAAATTTGAATGGATTAGAATTGGAAGATGATGTCAAATGCATTAGATCCATATTCCTATTTAGTATGTTATAATGAAGGCACGTGTCTTGTGCAAGATATTTGATAGGAAAGATCAATCCATAGCACCCAGGTGTAAAATTATCATTTTGACTCAAAATGATCTGACCAAAGTTAGCTAGCCCATAAATTGCATTGCCCCATTTAGGGATACCCTGGCCAAAATCGACACTTAAATATGTCAATTTCACATCATTTAACATGTTTTAGTGTTTTTAGGCCAAATTGTACATCTTGGGTGGAAATTGGCCAAAAGCCTGATTGGAGGTTATAGTGGCTAGATTTAGGTGTCTACAAATTTAAATAATTTATACTCTTAAATTTTAACCTTCAAAACTCAAGGAAACAGATTATCTATTTCAACCAAGAAACATAAAACTCAAATGAATGATTTCCATTTCATAAAGGGATTAAGTACATTCATTTACCAAATAACTACCATTATATCAAATGAGTAACAACATAATAACTTAAGCATTATAGAAACAATCCATTTTTCATTTAGCTTATTCATGAAATTACTTATGAGGAAGAGATGTTACGATTTTATTAGTTTCCCATATTAACCTATTATTAAGAAGATAAAATCTTTGTATATATAAAAAATACAATCGAGAGAGGAGAGAAATAATACATCATTTTCCATATTTTTGCATTAAAAGATTGTATTTTGATATTACGCTACATTCTATTAATGTTTATCAAAGAGAGAGTGGGAAATAAAGGAAAGAAAAAAGAGTTCAAGCAACAAAAAATTGTTAATTCCAACTTCTCATATTAACTATGTTATTAGCTAACTCCTTCTACCCAAGATGTGCTAAAATAATTCTTACCTCATATACTCCATTTTTCAAGCATGCAATAAGCCCCCAAGATTAATGAATATCTCTTCCTCCTTCCAATAAGCTCTTTCTAAACACCTCCACTCCATGCTCTCCCTTTCATCCCAAAAGAATAAACAATCCCACAATAACCAAGAATTTTAAATAAAAAGAGAGTTAAATTACTATTCCCTAAAACTCATTGAATGGAGGTACCTTCCTTAAAAGTGTCATATTCATGTCATAAGAAGACCCAAACTTTTCTTACACACTTAAGTCTTCCTTGAAATTAACATACCTTACACAATAATAAATTGACTTATATGAACACATGGGATTATTACATACAATTAATTCTTCTTACACAAATTCCAAAACACTAAATAAGTGGCTCATGTCTACCAACCAAGATAGCACACTAAGGTACTAGGTTTCCTAAAAAGCCTACTAGATAGAGCTCATAGACTTTCTAAGAGTTATGACACTTTTAATATTTTAATAATTATTATCAATTTTAGGGAAAAAATAAATATATGTTTAAGGTGTGAAATTTTTAATTTAATTAATCTTTCTTAATTTATTAGAAATCATCAATACATTAGGAGCAAGAATAGAAAATAAAAATTCAAAATTCATCTCCATCACAAGATATTGCACTTAGCAAATGCCTAAAATCAGCACTAAAAGATGATTCCTCAAAAGGGATTTTACATAATCCTTCCATTATAAAAACATCATCCTCAAAGTGCCAAACCAACACAAAAGAGAAAAAATCACACACTTGCAAAGGGAATACCAGGTTACAAATAATGCAACTCAAGCTGACATAAGTACAAAAAAATATATCAATTATGTGTGTATGTGTGTATTTTATTTAACCACATAGTTTCAATTATATATTTTTAATGCCATTTATCCTAGTTAAATTATTCTCAAGATTTTATTTTATTCAAGTTTTATAATTATTAAATGTCAACATATTTTTTTATCATGTAATTAGATTTTATTTGAAAGGAATAAGATTTTTAAATCAATAGTTGATATTAATTTTATTTAATAGTTCCCATAATGTAAAAATGTCATATTGTCATCCAAATCTGTTACAAACCAGTTGAAACCCAAAAAACAATTTGTCACCATATAAT